>MNCI01007203.1:523128-564909 GCA_015680685.1 Gnetum montanum
TTACAAAAATCCATTAGTTAATTAAATCTTTTCATTGCACACACTTAGGAGATTAAGATAGAAAAGATAAAAAGCATAAAAATCATATACCTCAAGTTTACTTAACCATATAATCGTGCCTTACAAGTAAGCTTGGAAAGACAATGATTGCATAACCCATCCTTGTTCTATGTAAGTGCATAAGCACTTAATCCTTGAAGTTTGACTGGATCGCATGTGAACGCTCGTATTCATATGGTTGGGCATAGGGGTACCTCGCTGCTTATCATTAGCATTGTTGTTGATGATTTTGTTGTTTGTGCATTGATTAAAACTTAGGAAATCTTTCCATCATTGAGATGAACCCTTAGAGTTAACTATCCTACAATCATCGAAAAAGGGTATTGCACACTGAATAATCAATCATGTCTTCTTCTTCTTATGAGAGTGCTTCACTGACTAGGTTTGACACCATGAATAATTGGAGGTGGGGTGCACATGATGATTTGCCAGTGCCCTAACAGTTTCACTTGGTATACTCTCATACTGATGAGTATATACCAGAATTTACCTTTATCCTCCACTAGGATGAACAATTGTGATGACATGATTTAGAAGGTAACATAGTGTTACCTCCCGATCGCTCAATCCTGAGCATTCTTCTTTGTGCTCTCACACGAATTGGCATGCAGCACTTGTAGTCAGAGTATGTTGTGCATGAACACAATTCAAGAGAGTATCAACCCATGGAGGCACAATGTTAGAGGGACCTACAATAGGAGAGACATTACAAATCCATGAAGGGGAAGTGGTCTCAGGATGTCCCGTATGTCCTAAGTGAAAACGAGGGTGGTGAACCTACCTCAAGAGGTTTTCCACAAAATGATGTTCTTCTCATTGAATTTAGTCAAGGAGTTGGGTATCAGAATCTTCATTCAATTATTCATAATCGAGGTTCTGGTACCAGTGAACACAAAGAGTTTGAAAAAAAAACACGAACGCATGACAATGATGAACATTTTGATCATAACCATGACTGAGGCCACGATCACTAAAGAGAAGATGATAGGTGCTATCACGGTGCCAGTCCTCCTTCCTCTTCCCTTTCATCATCTTCTTCCCCCTCTCCTTCAGGATCTAAACACAATCACAAAGGATGAGACAATGAGGATATGGATAGATGAGATAGAAATCATCAACAAGATAGTAAAGAAAGGGGACAAGGGCATTCCAAAGAGACACATGACGAAAGAAGGGAGAGTAGGGAACAACATAAGCATCATAGATGCCATCGACAACATGATTATGATGAACCCCTACTCACCACCTGAAGTATGTTAGATATCACAGAGGCTGTTAGGATCCCAACTAGGCACCAGAAGGATAGTAGGATCAAAAGACTAGACATGAATAACATTCCACGATTTGAAGGGGGATACAATGCTGATCCTCAAAACCATTTACAAGAATTCCATGACGCATGTGCCTTGCAAAATATAGAAAATGAGTGGCAAAAGCTAAAGTTGTTTCCATGGACATTGCTCAAGAAAGTGGAAAGTTGGTACTAGTCCTTAGAACTAGAATCCATTCGTCGATGCAGTACCATGTTAGAACTATTCAATGATAAGTATCAAATGTACTCCTAGGTGTCCAACCTACGTAAGAAAATCCAAGGATGGAAACAAGGAGGATATGAACCCTTGGATGCTTCCATGGGTTGATATTATACATTATTACATCATTGCCTTGGCCATGGTTACTTGCAAAAGGAACAACTACACCATCTCATAGATAGGCTTAGGTATGAAACACGAAGAACCCTTGGGACTTATGCCCAAGGAAGGCTATCTGAGCTTAGAGCCCATCAAATACAAAGATTATTGGAGCAAGTTTCCAAGGAGGAAGGCGAGTTGAGGAAAAGAGAAAGTGTGGAGTACAACAGAGATCCTTCCCTCTAAAAGAAGAAAATTAGGTGTTGCGAAGATGAAGAAGAGTCACCACTTGAAGAGATGGTGAATAGAAAGAATTTTCCTATCAAAAAATTTGTGTTAGAAGTATCAAAAAAGGTGGATCAAATGTGGAATTCCCTAGACAAAAATTTTCAAACCATCTTAAAAAAGTAGATGAGTCTAGAGAACAAACTAGTGACTGAGAGAGAAGAAAAAAGAAAGAAGCTGAGTATGCGCATAACAAGGGTAAGGGCTAGGTTGCTTTCATTGAAGAGGTTGTGGATTCGAACATGGATGATGATGGCAGATGTAAGATTTGCCAATATGACCATCCTAAGGTATGTTTCCTAGTAGTGTCACATATGCAAGAGTCTAGGGTGTATGCACTAAACCCATGATTAAAAAAATGGCAAGCACCCTGAAGGTTACCTTATCCTCAAGGTAGCCCAAGGTAGTTCCACCAACCCTTGACATATTATCCAAGTGGAGCTCCACCACAACCAAATGAACAGTATCAACGGTGGAAACACCCACAATCATGGGGAATGCCACCACCATGTCAATAGTATCCTCCATCAACTTGATCCATATAGGTATTATGTTTAATAGTTGATCTCTTCATGTGACCCTACTAGTCACGTTACTCTTCAACCTCACTAATAGACCCCTGAGTACTATAGAACTTCTTCTTTTAGGGGTGATGCTCCACATACGTACTATCCTTCTCATCTATCCACATCTCTTCCACACTTAGCTCAATTACCACCTGCTCCAACTATGCAGGGCAAGCTTTTTGCCCAGCTGCAACAACATAATGCTACAAGGGCTATCAATCCTCAACCTACTATTGGTTTGGACAATCGATCAAAGAAGAGACCTTTCTTTAGAACCAATAGTCCAACCAAGTCCTTATAACCACAAGAGGCTAATTGTCCAAATGAACCAAAAACCACACTTAATGCACACTATTATGTTAACCCATGCCATCATTGATTAGATTAAAGTTGGCCATCTTCCTAGGAAATTCTCTAATCTTGGAAGTCCTCTTATATATTTGCAAATCACTGGAAATAAGCCTTGCAAAGCTCTTTTGGACTTATGTTTTGGTGTTAACTTAATCTCTCAAGAAATTTACAAAGCCTGGAACTTACCTCTACTAAAAAAGAGTAACATTCATTTAGATTTGGCCAACCAGTCCATCACTATTCCATTGGGACTAGTGGAGGACAATGTCACCACTGTTTGTGGGTGGTCATATCTAGCCGATTTCTTAGTGATCCAAGTCAACAACTGTAAGAGGAACTTCCCAATCATAATGGAAAGAGCATGGCTAAGTACGATTGATGTGAACCTAGGAATACATGATCTTTTCCTAGAGATATCAAAAGAAAATATGTTTGGGAAGATCAAGAAGAAGAAATTCCCATGCATTGCATACAATGACACAAGGTGCAACTGCATGCAGAAGTCCTAGTTTGTACAACGCTTAACATTGCCTACATGCAACCAATGTGCATAAGTAACTGACATACAAAGATGCCTATATGTAGTAGCCATAAGATAGGAAGGCACCCAGTGGTTGACAACTGACTAAGAGAGTAATTCAACTAGTGGTTGACAACTGACTAAGAGAGTAATTCAACTTTATGCATGGAACCAATTGAGAGCTTGACTTGTGCCTATATTGATAGCATAGATGCATTAGAGTAAGTCCACTTCCAGCTTCCAAAAACTAACATTGAAAATATCAACTAGGGGAAGTTGGAAATCCCTCACAAGTTTAAGCAAGAATCCCTTGAGTTACAATCGTTTCCCATCGGTATGGAGTATACATTTTTCAAGAATGGAAAATTGGTAATCATTAACGCTATGCTTTCTCCTCAAAAAAAAGAAAGACTACTAATGATGGTAAACAAATGGTTGAAAGCCTTTGCTTGGTCATATCCCGAATTAATTGGAATAGATCCTAGGATATGCCAACATGGAATTTACAATGACCCCTCTATGAAGCCTCAATGACAACTGCAAAGAAGACTAGAGCCAATGCTTAAGCAAGTAGTTAAAGAAGAAATTGAACAACTTCTGAAGGTTAGGTTCATCTACCCCATTGTTGACAGTGAATGGGTTAGTTCATTAGTCATTGTGCCAAAAAAAGATGATAAATGGAGGATGTGTATAGACTTTCGTTGATCAAGTTTTTCATACCATTGCAGGGCATTGCTATTATAGTTTTCTGGATGATTACAATGGGTACAATCAAATATAGATAGCACCAGAAGACCAAGCTAAAACTACATTCATGAGTCCTTAGGGGGCATTTGCATATAGGTAGATGTCGTTTGGCTTATGCACTACTCTAGCAATGTTTCAACGTTTGGTTCTCAGTATATTTTAGCATCGAATAGGAAATGGTGTGGACGTTTTTATGGATGATTTCTCCACCTATGGAGTGCAATTTGAACATGCCTTGGACCAATTAAAGCAAGTACTGAAATGATGTGTTGAAACCAACCTAAGGATCAATTGGCAGAAAAGTGATTTAATGGTCCAAGAGGGCATTGTATTAGGCATAATATTTCACAAATAGGGATAGAGGTAGATCTTGAAAAAATTAAAGTCATCCAAAGAATCACTCGTCAACTTGAAAATATAAAAGACGTTCGATTATTCCTTGGACATAATGGCTATTATAGAAACTTCATTGAGAACTTTTCAAAGATTGCAAAACCATTATTAAAATTAATGAAAAAGACGTGCCCTTTGAATGGACCAAGGAATGTGAGCTAGATTTCCAAACCTTGAAGCAGAAGCTCGTAGAAACACCCATTCTACAAGCTTCTGATTGGTTCGGACCGTTTCATATAATGACTAACACATCCAATTTTGCTTTAGGAGCTATACTTACATAGTTAGATGACCAAAAACATACCTATTACATTCATTGTGTAAGTTGAAGTATTACTGGTGCACAACTCAACTACACCACAACAGAAAAAGAGTTAATGGCTGTGGTGTTTGCACTAGAAAAATTTAGGCACTATGTATTAGTCTATAATATGTTTGTACACACGGATCACAATGCAATTCAGTTCCTGATGAATAAACCAATGATAAGCCCTTGCATCATACGATGGCTCATGATCTTGCAAGAGTTCGATCTTACGATGATCGATTGTAAAGGCACTGAGAATGTTGTTGCTGATCATTTATCTCGGTTGCGATAAGACAACAAAGAGGACAAATATCCAATTTCTGATCACTTCCCTGATGAACTCCTCTTTGCAAGTGTAATAAACAATTAATTACCCATAGATACAAATTGGTATAGTAGCATTCTTACCTACCTTCTCACACAAGAGACACCACAAGGGATGGATGTTAAAAAGAAACAATAGTTTCTTCACCGAGTCAAACATTTCATGGAAATCAATGGATACCTTTACAAGGTATGTTCTGATGGCTTGGTCTAATGGTGTGTTCCCAATGTGGATTAATTATGAGTTTTTCAAGACACTCATGAGGGCCCTTGTGGGGGTCATTACACTGGGAAATGAATAGCCATTAAAATCTTTCTTGTAGGAAATTATTGACCTACATTATTTCGAGACACCCATCATTTTGTCCAATCTTGCAAGTGCTACAAATGCGATGGGAAAATGAATATTAGAATGGAGGGTCCATAACAATGGATTCAACCATTAGAACCCTTTGAC
This sequence comes from Gnetum montanum, assembly GCA_015680685.1. NCBI lineage: Eukaryota > Viridiplantae > Streptophyta > Gnetopsida > Gnetales > Gnetaceae > Gnetum > Gnetum montanum. The sequence goes on from MNCI01007203.1 coordinate 528,770, forward strand.
ATATGGGGTATTGATTTTATGGGGCCTATTACACTAATGTCCAATGGAAAAGCATACATTGTTTTTGCTGTTGACTATTTTACAAAGTGAGCAGAAGCAACCGCTATTACAGATTGTACATCATCTACTGTTGCACAATTTTTTCAACAATTAATCATAAACATTTTGGCATGCCTTGTGCACTTATTTCTGATAATGGTACATATTTTATAGGTGTGACTTTTCAGAAGTTGATGCAACGCTTAGGAGTTAAGCATAAACTGACTACACCATATCATCCTTAAGTGAATGGTCAAGTTGAAGTCACCAATAGGGAAATCACAAAAATATTGACATGAACCATTAATAAATATAGGTGAGACTAGAGCACTAAACTAAACGATGCTCTTTGGGCCTATCACTCCATGTGGAAACTCCCTATAGGCTATTCTCCCTATGAGTTAGTGTACGGTAAACTTCCAACACTTCCTATCCAAGCTGAGCTCCATACACTATCTATAGCATGTGACCTTAACCTTGACCTCAATATAGCACAAAAAGAATGGTTAATGAATCTTAACTTGCTAGATGCAAATTGATTAGCTACCCTGTAATCCAACGGATTGCACAAGGCCTTCAACAAGCAACGTCATGGCTTAAGAATTAGAAAATTTACATATCAACTAGGAGATAAGGTTTTTTATTGGAATCCTACACATGTGCCACAACGAACTAAATCTTAAATGTTGTGGGAAGGACCATATATCATTCATGAAACTTTTCCTTGAAGGGTCATGATGATCTATAAATCTAAAAGCCTGGATAGGAAATTATTGGTCAACATCCAGCAAACCAAACCTTTCCATGAGCCTAAAATGCTAGTACTAACACTACCTCTATTAATGGAAAACCTTGCTCATTATTTTGGATCTTCTCCTTACAACTTAGTCGTTGGGGAGATGGCCACCAATGTTAATTGTTCTAAGCCTTTAGTTTTTTTTTGGTTCTTTTTGTTTTACACATTTTTTCATATTTACTTATTTTTGTTTTACACCATCGTTAACATTTTTACTATTTCTTTCTTTGTTACATTTTGTTTGATTTATTCTTACCCATCACATAATAAGTGTTCATGATGGTAGGTTGTACTATAATGGTGTTGACTGCTAATGTTTGGTTTTTTATCTTTAACTTCTAATGTTGATGCTAAGATATGGTTTCTTTTCATAAAATAGGCAATGAGTCCACGTCATCCATTCATCCATTCAACTTTATGGTCTTCCTTTATTTTGGAAATGTACTGTCCCTTTTTGTAAGCAAACTTAGTAATGAATTTGTGGCTTGGTATTCTTCAAACCAAGGAAAGATTCAAATAGATTGAAAAGGGTGTAACCTCAAGGGGATTCGACGCATTTGTGCTAGCTATTCTCTTAGGTACTTAGATATTTTTCATAGGTTTTTTTCCATTCCACTATCAACTAATATCAAGAACTTAAATAAATCAAATAAGTCTTTGCATGGTGTGGTTCCCATTAAAAAAAACTAGTGAGAATTCAAAGCACATCCCTTGGACGTAATAAAAGAAACATGGGCTACAAGCACTAGTTATGGCACTAGAAAGACATGTTACCCATGCCTGAAGGTTCCCTCTAACTAAGGCCCTTTCTCACTTCCTACCTTTCTATTCTTCTCTTGTTGTAATGGTGGTGGCTCTGTGGAAGCATTCTTGCTACTTCAAGAGGATGGGTTAGTCAAGTGTGTTGATGTGAGGCCACTAGATGTGGTTAGTTTGCATCTAGATTTGTACTAAATTTTATTAAGTCACCTTAACCACACAATACACAAGGGACATTACACAACCTTGATTTTGGGATTCCATTCCATTCTCTCTTCTTTTTCTATATTCTTCCCATATTCCACCTCTTTGCCAGTTTTATGATTAGTCTATATCTTGGTTGACGCATTGTTATTCTTTGGTAAATTCTTGTGGGTGAATTCTTAATTATTGTCTCCATATGTTATTCCAAGAGCCTACAAACTCTTTAGTTTGTGGGTTTGTTAAGGAATAAAGGGCATGAGCCTGCTTTGGGGAGGATCCACTGACATTCCTTTTTGGTGCAATTGTTAAGTTCTTTCCCTTAAACACTTCTTGCAATCAACTATTTCTCGTTTCACCCCATCTATGACATCCATTTGTCTCTACCCTTCTATGCATTTTTATTGGCTTCACCATTGTTATTCCTCTTATCTTCCTTTTTCTTTTGTTTTCCATCTTATTGGTACCAGAGGTTCGATCTTAGTCATGGGGGCCCTATCGCAAATTTTTCCATTCCATTACTTATCTTATCCCTACACCTTAGATAGTTATGAGTTACAAACCTCTAACCTAGTATCTACCATACCCACAACCTAGCCAATGTGCTTCATATTGAGGCAAGGTATCAACGACATTATATCTTATCTATCCTTGCTAATTTGTGATTGTATTGTGTGTGTATATGGCGATTACATGAACAATGGACTGGGATAGGAGGAAGCACTAAGGATGGACTAGAGTAAGAGTATTTACACAAGGAATAAGCTTGGTCATGAGGCCGATGAACAACGATGTGTACATTTTTGACATCGGCAACAACACGCCTAATTTTCTTTTCCCTCTCTCTCTCTCTTAAAGCTGTCAAATGAGGGTCTAGATGTTATTTATGTACAGTGTTCACCACAATGGTTATGAACAACAATGCTGTAATATGTTTGTCAATCCATTGATCAGGCACTTTGTGTTTGTCATTGTCTTTCAGTCAATAATCCCATACCTTTCCAATATTTTGTAAAAAACTTGAGGATGAGTTTTCATTTAGTCGTGGGAGTATGATGAGCCTCGATATCGGATCCTTGATATTGGATTTGCGATATCAGAGATGTCGAAGCAATATTGGATATGCGATGTCAAAGCCTATCTCATTGCTTATAAATAAGAGACAGGGGCACTTAGTTTGGCATTAGTTTTTAGTCCCTTAGCTGAACTCTTGTAGTTTCCTCTCCTTCCAGAGTTAGAAATATTTTTGAGTGCCCGTAGTAGGAGTCATAGAGTGAATGGATCTTTATTCGAGCATTGTGTACCTGAGCACACCTTATGATCGAAAATAAAGATGAAATTTATGATAAACCTTGCAACATTCAACATAGCTTAATTGTTGCATTTCATTTTATTTACTGTTATTTAATACTTTCAATAGTTAATTGATGTTATTTTTATTAAATTATTAATTATTACTTTTCAACGAATTAGCACACCCAGCACAACCACTTCAAGGATACGTGGAACACTTGGTAACCTAGTAACGACTAGTGTTTGGTAATCCCGGTAGTGTTACATTGGTTCAAGATGTGTTCGAAGAGTGGAAATGGATGCTGGTGATAGGATTTGATTCATATTAAATTTACAAAAATCCATTAGTTAATTAAATATTTTCATTGCACACACTTAGGAGATTAAGATAGAATAGATAAAAAACATAAAAATCATATACCTTAAGTTTACTTAACCATACAATCATGCCTTACGAGTAAGTTTGGGGAGATAATGACTGCATAACCCATCCTTGTTTTGTGTAAGCGCATAGGCACTTAATCCCTGGAGTTTGACTAGATTGCGCGTGAATGTTCATATTCATATGGTTGGGCACAAGGGTACCTCGTTGCTCATCACATGTAAAGCCTAAGTGAGAAGACAAATTGAAAGAAGTAATAATGGAGAAATTAATATCTCTGTATTCTAAGCAATATCAGCAAAAAAATTTGTGTAAAGAATAGAAAAGATAAATGAGAACTTATATTATTTGGATGTCCATTAGCTGTAAATCTTGGATTTCATGCATATGTAATTGAATCAAAAAATTCCTTTGCCCTATGCATGACATGAGGATCATTGTGGTCAAGCTCATCTACCTTTGGAGCACCTTGTATCCATAGGAAACCATGCACATGTGGAGATCCATGATGTTGCCACTCATATCATGTCCAATAAAGGCAATGTGATGATGATGCATAAACTTTGCAACTATATGCAGATTTTCTATGATATTACTTTGCTTCCAATATTTGAGTTTTGATGAGTTCTCAGGTGGATCTCCTTTCATTAGATTATGCAACTTAGGCCAATAGAGATCTACTGCACTCAAAGTAAAAAAAAAGTAGGTGTTCCCAATTGATTCACCATGTCAGTTAGCTCTACTTTACATTTTCTCCAATAAGATGGTGTACCACAAATGGATGTACCATATCGCATTAAATTATCAACAATGACATCTGATGGAGCATTATTCAATTGTTCTCATAGTTCTTCAATAGTTATGGGTGCATCAACAATATTTTTTTTTTAAAAAATACAGAATTAGATTCCATTGGCTATCTTCTTTTAATGATATTATAGATATAATACCTACAAATAAATCACACATCGTTGCTTAAATGTTATAAAAAAAATTATGAATAATGATAACCAAAGCTACAAAGGCAAGGGAATGAGTATGCCAATACAAGTATAACTAGGGTTCCAACTTCTTAAAATAAAATAACCACTACTTTAATAATTAGAGTAATCGTCACTCTTGCTCTAATAATTAGAGTAATTGCCGCTCTCACTCTAATAATTAGAGTAACTATCACTCCAATAATTAAAATAACTGCTGCTCTCGCTCTAATAATTAAAGTAACAAATGCTCTAATAATTAGAATAACTACCACTATAATAATTAGAGTAACCATCGCTCTAATAATTAGAATAATAGCCGCTTTAATAATTAGAGTAACCACTACTCTAATAATTAGAATAACCATTAATAATTAGAGTAATTGTCGCTTTAATAATTAGAATAACTACCGCTCTTGCTGTAATAATTGGAGTAACCGTCATTCTAATAATTAGAATAACTACTGCTCTAATAATTAGAGTAGCCACTGCTCTAATAATTAAAATAACTATTAATAATTAGAGTAATCGCCAATATAATAATTAGAGTAACCACTACTCTAACAACTGTTGCTCTAATAATTAGAATAACTATCACTCTAATAATTAGAGTAACCACTATTCTAATAATTAGAATAATTGTCGCTCTAATAATTTAGACAACCAATATCTTAAATATCAAATAAGATTTTTAGTTTATCCGTAATAGAAAAGAAATTTTCTTCTATTTTTGTTATAGGTTTCCAAAATTAAGTGGTTTCATAATTTCTAATTTCTCTAGTTTATTCTTTTTGTGAAAAAAACGAGCAAATTGTTACTCCCAAAAAGAAGGCTATACACTAGTACAGCGTAGGCCAGAGATGCTAGCCCCACACTGACCGTAGACCTAAACCCTGGGTCCCTTGCAAGGCTCAACTGTCGCGGAGCATCCTTGCCAACGGGGGATATGCCCCATTCCCAAATCCTATAACAGTGATGTTGATCAAGCCGGGCATGTCTGAACGACCTGCCCTTGCCCCCATGTTAGAGGCTTTGGGGGGGGGGGGGGGGGGGGGGTTGTGGTTAGAGCCCTGACTCTCCTCAGAGGTTTGAAGTCTTGGGATCGGTTCTCCTAGGCCTACCGCCAGGCGACGTTTATTTTCCTCAATTATCTGGGCAATGCCTATCATGTGGTCTCTGATAATGTTCTTGATCCATTGCAGCGTCTGGCTGTACGATTGCAGGGGCAACGATGGATTCTTAGACATTTGGCCCCTCGTGTTGTCTCTGGGTTTGACGTTTGCAGTCGCGGCATCAGTCTACTGGACCTGTTCCAGGTTGCCCCATGCGCGTTCATTATCCTCAGTGTCTCGGGGGGTGTAGTCGTAGTCCTGTCCGAGACTGCGGTACCCCCCACCAGGAAACCCTGTCTCCTCCGTCGTCATTGATACACTTGTGCAGGTCTAGGCTACGGCCGAAGTAGCGGGATCGGGGTGCCAGCCTACCAGAGAGCACGAATTACCCCTGGATATCTACCAGGGCATCGCTGTTGCAGAGACTCCTAGAGGAAGTGGGGGAGGTTGAAGGGAGTCTTGGTGTGCATGCTCTGGAGGAACATGAAGTGTACCCCATTGAGTTTGTGATGCGAGCCCAACTGAATAAAGTAGCATTCCACCAACGTCACCATGGCATGCTAGGCAGGCAAGAGGGTTGTCCCCCTAATGTGACCGCTGGCAATCCGGGGGATGGGACCATGGAAGAAATCAGCCATCGTGGCCTAGGATCTTGTGATTGGGGGAATCCGGTCCCCCGTTGCAGGGGCCCCAATTGCTGTGGCCAAGGCATCCATGGTCACCAATATTTGGCACCCACGGAGCTTAGCGATCTCCCCATTCCAGTGGTTGTAAAATGGTTGAACGTCTAGCTCTAGGTTTGCCATGATGCATTGCAGCATTGTGGTCCACTCTATCAGTGTAACCCATTGCCAGAGCTTCGGTTGATTTTGGATGTCGATAATGGGTGGCTTGAGGTATGCATGCGTACCCATAACCACAGTAATTCTACCCCAGAGTCTGCGAAACCGGTAGGCCAGCACAGCAGGTGGGGGAACATCTGTCCCTTTAAAGACCCAATCATTTCTGGCATGCTAGAGGATCCACAATGCCGCAAGTGTCTGCGAATTTCTGGAGTATTCGAGTGGGGGGAGGCCGATTGTATGTCATAAGTGTCAGGCCACGTAGCATTCATTCAGGAAGTGGTGGAGCGTCTCTCTACATTAATTGCACATTGGGAAGATGGTATCAATGTGCATGCCACGTGCCCTCAACTGCGCATGAACGGGTAGAGCCTAGTGCAGGACCAGCCACACGAAGATCTTGATTTTTTCTGCAGGTGGCCTTTCCACAGATGCATCCATCGAGGATCCGCTAGGAATTGACATTGTAGTAGCTGCCGAGGGTGCAGGGTGATCTCATTTTCATGTGTGAGCATGCTGACGTGCACGTAGAGTTGGCACCACACTAGGGAGTCCGACCCGATAGCCACCCAAGGATGATACTTGCACCGTAGGATTTGCACCCATTGGGGGGGGGGGGGTCGTCTAACGTTGGGGAGAATCGATGAAGAAGCCACTACCTGCCCAATGCCGCCTCCACTGCAAATGGTAGAATGTCGACACCCCGTGCCGAGTGGGGGCGAGCGGTCTTTTCCTAGGACACCATATGCATTTTCTATCCACCCTTGCCCCTAGACCATACAAAATCCCGAATTATAGCATCAATTTTCTGAATGACACCAGAGGGCGGAGTGGCCATGGAGGCAGTAAATCTCACCGTGGCGGCCAGGACCATCGACGCTAGTACGATTTTCCCTTTTCGGGATAGGAACCTGATTGCCCAATGTGTTGTGCGCTTTTGGATTTTCATTATGAGCGCCTGCCAGGTGTGTTGTCTATGCCAATTGTGCATGGGGATGCCCAGGTACGTGTCCTCTGCGTCCCCCCGGTAGAATCCCCAAAATTTGGATGACCTTGCTGCGAACACTGGGGTGAGTATGGGTGAGGTATAGTGCAGACTTACTCAGGTTGGGGGTTAGCCCCACTTCCTTCTTCATCCTGTCTAGTGCCCTCAGAAGTGCTTGGGCCTACGGCACGACGGCACGGGTGAAGATCATCATGTCATCTACGTAGTGGGCGGTTAAGCAGTGGATTCTGTGGATGTCCAGCCACTGTACGCCTTCCTTTGCGTAGTAGGTTTGCATGAGGTCCATCACTAGGAGGAAGAGGAGTGGGGAGAGAGGATCCCCTTGTCGAACCCTGCAACCTATCCCTTGGAACCCCCAAAGGTGGTCGTCAATATCCAGTGAGTACCTTTCGCCCTTCTGAATCTGAAGGCACAAATCCATGAATGGTTTTGTAAACCCTTTTGCCTGCAACACCGACCTAAGGGCAGCCCAGCTCATGGAATCATAAGCTTTAGTGATGTCTAATTTGATGCAGAGCCCAGGGAATTTGGCAATTTTGAGGGAATGTTGGATTTCCTGTAGGAGCAGCACTTGATCCTAGATATGACGGCCTTTGATGAACCCAGCCTGATTTTGTCCTACCAGACATGGCATGAGTGGCATCATTTGGGCAACAACCATCCGTGAGAAGAGCTGTAAAAGGGAGTTACAGACGCCAATGGGGCTGAAATGCCCAGGGGATGTGGGGTTGACCATCTTTGGAAGTAGGACCATACGGGAGCATTTGATTTCCTTGCATACTTGTTGCCATGCGAGCATACGGTTGAAGGTGTCGAGCAGATTAGGTCTATGTAAGTCTTCGAACTTGTGAAAAAAATTCGATGGGCCATCCATCCGGCTCGGGGCTTTATCCACTGGCATGGCCTGCAACGCGGTATGGAGTTCGGCGTGGAAGAAGGGTTGCATGAGGTGCTGGTTGTCGAATGCGGTGAGGATCCGTGGGATAGTGACTGAGATGGGTCCGTGGGTTGCCATTGCCAAACCTGTTGCCAGTAGTGTAACAGGTTGTCCGGGCCGAATGATGGGTGGGGCTGTTCCCCATGACATCATCGATAAATTCTAATAAAAGAAACTCATTTATCATGGTGGAATTGAACTCACAAATCCAACCGGCTAAAATCTGTGGCAGGTAACTTTATAAAATCATTTACCTGAATTCATGGATATTTAATTTGTATTTGGAGAGATGTTGAGTCTGGGGATTTATGTAGGGAGGAGATTACACTTCACATGATGAGATTCCAACAAATAAAAAACCAATAGAAATAGTAAGGCCAACATGAATAAAAAAATCGGATGGTACCAACGGAGACCCCGAACACCATTTTCTGAATATTATGGATGAAATCTGCAACACCGCCCCCCAAGAATTGGAAAACCAAACACATCCTTAAATTTTTATTTTTAAAGCGAGTCTCTAAATAATTTATTAACCCGGAGAGTCCACGTCTATAGAACCAATTAAAAGGAAATCCTGTAAAATAATCTCGGAACTCGCAGCGGAGCACTCAGGAGTGTGGGGAAAGTTTGAGAACAATGGTCTTTATGGTGTTTTACCTTTTAGACGGCTTTGACATTCAAGGACATCAGCCTGTTAAAGTTGCCTTACATACGAACTTTGTGAACCATCCATTTTGAAATAGCATGTCGTAGAAACACAAACTTCATGGGTAAAAAGGGTAAACATTTAATCTCGGCTGGCCCGATACTTAAAATCTGACCAGAAAGAAAAAAACGTGGACGTGATTATGAAAAAAACACATGAACTTTGAAACGTAGATTCAAAAATCGGATCCGATTAGCAAATCAGTAACCTTTTTTATAAACCGGATCAGAGAATAACTCCAGATCTAAATAAAATCATCAATATTATCAAAAAAGAGCAGCTATATTTATCCCTGTTGGTAGCTGCAATTTCCAATTTTTTAAATCTAAGAGGTCAGTTAGAATGGAAAATCAAATATAGAAATTTTAGTTTTCCTCTGAGAAACTACTAATATAGTAAACTTAAGAAATCAGGAAAAATATAGCACTATTTATTAGATTAAATGTCCAATCCAATTTTGAATCGGCTTCAATGTTGCATTGCTATATATCCCAGATCTAACAATTAATTGCAGATTTCTCAAACTATGCTTTCAAATTTCCCAGAGAACTAAAACAGACAAACTTTTCATCATCTTTAAGGTAAAAGACTGAACACCTGCTATTCCAAGTAGTGAGTTTGAATGTTAAGAACAAATTAGAAGCAATGTAGATAAATCAACCGAACATACTTGTCTGAGGCTATAAGCTAAATCCAAATGCACCCGAAAGAAAATTGGAAACTCAGAAAATCCACATTTAAAACCAAACGTAAACTAAACCCCGTTCATGTCAATTTCCTGCAAGGCAGAACGCATCCTTAGCAAACTTTTTTTATGCAACTCGATTCCTCTTCCAAACTGTTGCTGCTGCAGCATTTCTACTTTTTCCCACCAGTGTTCATTTTAGTGTTATTGAATCTGGATCTGTTGGTTCACAATCTCATTTTGGGTTTTTTCAATCTGGATGCAGCTACTTCATCAGCCCTCGCTTGAGAAATCATGGCTTCCTCCTCCTGATTCACCTTTTTTTCCAGATTTTTCCGTTGTGAATATGCAAGTTCAGCAAACACTTCATTTTCTTCTCTCAACACCTGCTGCCGATTCCCTTCTTCTTCTTCTTCGTTATCAGGCTCCTCCGCCATGCTTTCAGAAGAGGCTTCCTTATAATCGTTACCATCATATACTTCTTGAATTGATCTTTTTTTCACGAAGCCTCCAAGGCGGTAAAAATCATAGATGAGAAAAACAAGGCCGTGATGCTTAAAATACTTGCTGCGCCCCTCATGATACTTCTGCAGCTCAAGCTTCAGGCTCTCGCACAGATAATAGGCCAAGCTGAAGGGCTCTTTGTACTTGAATGCATTCAAGAATACGAAATGATGCGTGTAAACATCAGATACCTTATGGTCGATAGTAATGTACCTCATTACAGCGTACCTAAGAAATGAATTATAGGGTTCTGGGAAGTCTCTGCGAGGGAAACACTTATATTGATCTTGGGAAATACGGTGCGATTCGCCTGCAAAAAGTCTGTCAACAATTTCATCATCAGAGGTGGTGATTTTCTTGAAGATGTGGGCACCCTGTAGAGGGGCCTTGGATGCTGCTGCAATGACTTCTGGTGTAACTTCACAGAAGTACGTGTCGTCGATGATAAATTGTTTTCCGTCCCATGTTTCACAGGCTTCCTCGGAGAGTTCTTTATCATGGCCTTTGAAGCTCTGGAAAAATGGCGCCCATCCTAGGCTCTCCACATGCGGCCAGGCCACCGAGGCTTGCAATTCGTCGATGTTTTCTGGTTCAAATTTCAGATCGGTTTGCGTTTTGGCCATTGTTGTAGTTGTGTGAAACCTCTGTGACTTATTGTAAGTCACGAGGGCTGGATTATGTGGCTTTTATAAATTTGTTCGGCTGCTTGAAATTCATGAAGATCATGTGCATTGCAGCCATACATGAACAGTGACAATAGGTTTTTTGTTTTAAAAAAATAGATATAAATTCAATAAAAAGTTTATGGTTTTGGTGGCATTTATAAATTTGGTTGCTAATTGAAATCTACCAAGAGCATGTGCATCGCGGGTACGAAAAACTGATTTTATTTTATCTTATGGCTTTTTCAAGAGCAAACATAGGGTATCACAAACCCTTACTTTGCCCTGGGAATCCCCTTTACTCTAATTATTAGTGTGGCGGATATTCTAAATATTAGATTAACAATTATTCTAATTATTAAAGTGGCAATTACTTTAATTATTTATTTTAATTATTAAAATGGCGGTTAATTAAAGTGGTGGTTATTCTAATTATTAGCATGGCGGTTACTCTAATTATTAGAGTGGTAGTTACTTTAATTATTAGCGTGGCGATTATTCTAATTATTAATGGTGGTTACTCTAATTATTAGAGTGGTGGTTACTTTAATTATTAGAGTGAATGGCGGTTAATTAAAGTGGTGGTTATTCTAATTATTAGAGTGGCGATTGTTTTATTTTTAGAAGTTGGAACCCGATAAATACATGTACTGGCATGCTCATTGTCGTGGCTTTGCAACTTTGGATGCCTAGCCGCATTGCCTAAACACATTGATGAGGGGTGCAAGTCCCCGAAAGCATTTTGTGTAACAACATACGTTATGCAATGCTATGAGCTTTGTATTACTTTCTGTTTAACAATTTTTCTGTTTTACAATTTCTACAGTATTTCTGTCAGCCCTCTCGTTCTTTTCCTTAATGCACGAGATCTTATCAAAAATTTTAAGTTTCTTAAAAATAACAACAAGTACATGCAATGTGAAATTAAGTTAGTTGTATAACGTCTTATTCAAGTGCATTGTTCTTAGATATATTCATGAATGATAATAAGATCAAGATTGATTCTCAATCATTGCAATATTCTAACTTATAATAGAATTTACTTTTAATGTAATTTATTTTCCATGAAATTAGCCTAATATTTATGTTTTCATTGCATATAGAATTCAGTAAAATGAATGCAATTTGTTTCAAGCATAAAGATATATTCACTTGGTAATCCTAACAATGCTATTGCTTAGTTTGCCTAGTAGCATAACGCTTGGTAATCCTAGTAGTGGTACGTGAGTTCATGACATGTACAACATGCTAGAAACAAACATTCATTACCATAGGCCAATCTAGGATTTAGTTTCATTGTTAATTAAATTAAATAATTAATTCTTTATTATTGATTAGTTTAGTTCATAGTTGAATAAGATTAATCATCATGTGCCTCACCTATACTTAATCATACGCATTAAGGGCCACAATGAGTATAGTTGGGAAGATAGTGATTTGTGATTTTACATTTAACTATATAGATATTACGCTAGTCTCATCCACGAATTATGACATGGTCTACTACAATGCGTGTAGAATGTATGGTTGTACATTAAGAATGCTCACAGCTCATCAATTATCTTCTTAGATAAGAGGTCGGGGATCTTGGAACTTGAAATATTTGTTTAATAACATTTACCCTACAAGACACATGGTCAAAGTAGAACTTTATAATTCAATATTGCACACAAAAATCGAAACTATAAGTTAGAGTTATCAATTAAGAGTCTTACCATGAGGCTAATAGCACATTGTTAGGCAAAAGATGGCTAATTTAAGTTATACTTAGGTTTCATTATACTCTTGTATACTTCATCTAATGTATCTTGTTAGTTAAATGTATTACGGTGTACTTATAGTTAAATTATTTTAGGTTTTGATACTCTCAAAATAAGATGAAGCATTGTATCCTCCATTGACATAAATTTTCTTTTAAAAAAATTAATCTTATATAAATATTCTATTTCATTCTAAGATTATGACACAATAATGAGGTATTAGCTTAGTGGTGAGATGCTTAATTTGAAAATTCTAAGTTATAAGTTTAATTTCAATGGGTGATGCTATATTATAAAGTTTTATGAAAAATTTGTATTGGCTATATATTTAGAGGATGAATATAGTCCTCTAGTTCTAGGAATGAAAATTTTTAATATTATTATTCATTTCTATGAGTCTAACACCCTCCTCCTCCAATCTAGTTCTAGGGGCTATCAAAACCTAAAATAATTTAGCTATAGTTATGCCCCAAGATATATAGCTAACATGGTATGTTGAAAGATATATAAAAAATATAATAATGATTTAAGTGTTACTTTTACCAATAACCTCTTGCCTAATAAGATAATGAGATGATCACTAGTTAAGTTATTAGGGATGTGTGACTCCAAAATAATATTAATAATGAGCAAAGAAAATTTAGAGTATATCACAAGCCTTATATGAAGTAGACATCATAAAAAAATATAGAAAAAAGCCTTTCTAAGTTTAGGACTATCTACTCTAGTGTATAACCTTAAAATTATACTTTTAAAAAATATGTAAAGAAAATTGGAGGGGTGGAGTTGAGAAGGCAGAATGTGAAAGATCTGCCAACGGCCATAGTTGTTGCGGATGGCATGGTCGATTACAAATGGGGCAATTTTGAATCCAATTCAGAGCAGAAGAAGTCCCACGAAGAGGGCAAGAATGGAGAAAAATAGCATGGAGGCCCAAAAGACAAGAAGGAGGGGACACCCTCCAAACCCAAGGGAGATGGAGCCTCCCAAGGGAAGAAATTCTCATATGGGTGCTTCATTTGTGATGGATCACATCGAGCTCACAACTGTCCTTCGAGGAAGAAGCTTGTGACCCTCAGACTTCAGGAGGAGTTTGAGGTAGAGTGTAGCAATGCAAGGTGTAATCCATTACAGTTGCTGAATACCCTTTCTTGTCAAAAGTTGGCTTCACCCAACGAGTTGATGTTCGTTGAGGTTGTTCTCCACAGACAGAAGGTAACCGCAATGCTAGATACGAGAGCGACGAACAACTTTGCATCCCAGTGGTTGGCAGAGAAACTTGGCTTGACCATCGCCAAGAGCCAGACCAAGGTCAAGGCTGCAAACTCGGGGGCACGACCAGTTCATGGCATGATTTATCCTCTTCTCAGAGTTGGTCTCTGGGAGGATGCTTGTAATTTTGCTGTCATCTCTTTAGATGAATTTGAGTTGATTTTGGACATGGAATTTTTTGTAAGGAGAAAGCTCTAGTGGTACCTCACTTAGGAGGGATGTTGGTTGCTAATGAAAGGCAACCTAATTTTATTCCTGTCAAATGTAAAGAGCCAAAACTGATGTTTAAACTGGCGGCTCAAAGGAATTTGGGGGTAAAATGGGGTGAAGTCACTATGCTGGGTGCCTTGGTAGAGATCAAGGAGAACCAGACAGTGAATGTTCCCAATTTTTTGGGCAATCTATGAACATGATCTATAGATACGATGCCATTAGAGGAGCCCAAGGTATTACCTTTAGGGATGAAGGTAGACCATCGGACAGGGTTGGAACCAAGGGTGAGATCACCTGTGAGTGTTCCACATTCAGATAAAGATGGAAATCAGGGCAAGAGTGCTCCTGAGTATTCTGTATTGTATGTTCCCCATCGAGTGGGATGAACTGCGAAGGGAGTTGCGGGTGCTATTGGAGGCTTGCTACCTTCAACTTTTGGATGCCCCATATGGAGAATTGGTGCTCTCTAAAGAAGAAGGAAAGGTGCTGAAGTACCTTGCAGAGCTCAAAGTCGATTGGGTTCATTGACCTGGTTAGGAGAACCAGACAGCAAATTTGCTGAGTTAAATAGAATTCTGAAGAACGGCTGAGAGGATTCTTAGCCATCAGATTGAGGGTGCGAGTCGAAGGAGTTGATGCACCAACTACTTGTTCCAATGTGAGGACGGTAGTGAAATGGATGCCGCATGGGAGTGTGATGAGGAGTTGATCCAATTCCTATTTAGATGGACTTTCGACGAGGATGTCAAACTCATCTGGTGGGGGTGGGTTTGTCACAACGTCTTGAGTTGTGAAAATTGTAGGCTCATGTGTAGGCATACATGAGTTACACTTGATCCACACTTGGTGTGTGGAAAGACATCTAGTAACACCAAGCATAGACAAGTGCAATACATGCAGGGGGACTACAGTTGGATTCATCCAGATATAGCACATGTACACCTCTTATCACTAGAGGAAGCTGAAAGACCACAAAATTTTGAGCTTAGCACTTCTCCAACAAGAATTGAGCTAAGTCATGATGCTCCCCAACATGACTGAAGTTTGAGGACCTCACAGATAGCTTCAAACAGAGTCAAACTTAGCAAGAAATGATTCCCTGGGATCCACAGAAGACTACAATGACATCCGACATTAAACCTAGTAAATCTTGAGCTCAAAATACTTGGTTTTCACTAAGTATGCATCCTGTACGTTGGCCGATACATGCCTAGCATACAGCCCAGCGTATAGCAACTTTTGAGCCCCAAAAATAAGCCAAAACATGCCAGAATTGAGCGTCTAGACCCCCCAAGACCTTCCCCAAGGTCCCCAGTAGCTCTTAGGCACCTAAAAATCAAATTTTGGGCCCCAAATGATGGGCTTTCATTCTTGCACGCTGGCCTGCACGCCCAACGTACAGCCCAGGGTACACCATCAAAAACGGCTTAAAACAAGCACCAAACAGTAAGATTTTCACCTAAAATCAACTCTTGGAGGTAGGGCAACTATTGGGTATCATCATGGGTACGTGAAAATCAAGTTTTGACCTTGAAATGATGCATTTACATGTGTGTATGCTGAGCATACATGCTCTGCACGCCCAGCGTACAGCCCAGCGTGCACCAACTTTTGAGCTTCAAAAACTCCTCCAAATAGGCCAGAATTGAAGCTCTAGACCACCTATGACCTTCCCAAGGGTCCCCAGTAGCTCTCAGGCACTTAAAATTCAATTTTTGGGCTCCAAATGATGGACATTCATGCCTGTATGTCGACATGCAGCACACTGTCATCTTGTATGCTGGCATCCTGTACGCTGGTATCCTGCATGTTGGCATGCAGCACACTGTACAGTTGTAATTTTCTATGCACTCGGACAATGCAACCACATGTCATCCGACCCAAAATCCTCTCACCCACGGCCACTCATACCCTTCCAGATCCAAATCCAACGCCCAAAAACCTCATAAAACCCCAGTTTTTCACTAGATCGAGGTGAAGAATTTTGGACAAATTGGAGACAAAAAAAAAAAGAAAAGAACCAGAGACACTTAGAAACTAGAGCAAAAACCTTGTATGCTAGACTTCAATGTTGCACACTGAGCATACAGCCTTCACACTGTGCCTGTAGTTCAAAGCAGCACACCATCATCCCTTCGCATCCATCGAGGCTCTTCGTCCACCTTGTGTCAGATCCACAACTGCGTCCAGACCGGTACATTGTAACTTCTATTATGCAATAATATTGCCGCATTTCTTTTGCTAAGATTTGTTACAGTATTTTGTTCATCCTTGTGTACTTATTGTTTACATTCTTGCACGTTTACACTGGGTTTTACATTAGTTACGCCATTTGCATATAACCCAGCATACAGTATATCGATGTACGTTCGGGGAAATCCTTGTTTGATCTGCGTGTGGACCACCCAAGGTACTCTACCTTCGTTAGTTTTAGCTTGTCCTCAGGTGAAGGTAGGGTCTTCTATGCTTGTCCGGTGATCTCTTAGTCTCTGTTCCATTCCAGCCAGAGACCAATGATTTCGGACAGTACAGAAAATGGCGCTAGAAGGAGGGCCCAACTTGTTTTCTGTTTAATCGAAACATTGATCACGTTACCTGTTCTAATGCTACCCAAATCAAGTGCTAAAATCACACTGCTACAGTGTTCACGCCGCTACAGTGTTCACGCTACTATAGTGTTCACGCTACTATAGTATTTACGCCACTACAGTGTTCACGCTGTTATAGTGTTCACGCCACTATAGTGTTTATAATACTACAATGCTTCACACTGCTACAATGCTTCACACTGCTATAGTGTTTATGTTGCTACAGTGCTTCACGCTGCTATAGTGTTTACACTACTACAGTGCCACTACAATGTTTTTCCAACAAAAACACACAAAACACATCCATTTCAAAGTCGAATTCATCGGAATTCACACCTAACTTCAAGTTGGTCTAAGTGCCAACTGTTACCAACATGGATCGCCTAGTCCAATGCATACAATACACACAACATAACGATTCCAAGATGACTTCCTCTTACCCGAGATCGCCATCCGCGTACGAGTATGGTTCATAATTTCATACTTAGCCAAATTTTCTCCCGTTTCCGCTGTACACGCTGGACACTTAGAAAAATTTTCAGTGTTCACATGCCAGATACTCTGCATAGTTAGCCTGAAACAGACTCAGCACTTGTTTGCCAGCTCGTACACTGCCCTGTCATACATCACCATGGAGTCATCCCAGACCTCTAATGCACGCACCTTCATAATCCTCACACAGGAACAATACAACTACATTTGTGTGAAGATTCAGGCCAACCTTCCCATTGATCACACAGAACAAGAGGCAAAACGAAACTTCGAGTGTATATACATGGGAGGTCATGAATTCATCCCCTCTATATATGACATCATCCCCCTTTCGGAGCCTAATCATAGGCTCATCTCCCAGCTCCTTCTGGCAAAGAGCAAAAACACACGATGACCTAATGAGGAGTCCCAAAACCAACATGATGTAGATGACTTCGAGGCACAATCTGAACATGAGGATTCATACCACACCCTCAGTCCCCATGCCTACGTGAACCCATCAGTCCATCCTCGCATGGGACAGACAGCCACTTACTGAGTGTCAACGAGCACACAAGCACCAGTATCCCAACAGAGATTACCCACGTCCATCTCCACCCAGTTTATACTGCACATGCAAACACATGGGGCCACTTTCACTAGATTGGCCTCACACATCTAGGGTGTCACTTCACAGTTTGTGGCTAGGCAAGGAACCATACCCCTTGTTCAACAACCCACTCACTTCAACGTGCCACACCCCACAACCACAACTCTAAACATTGCTCCACAACAATAAATGACAACCCAACAATCTCCCCAACCAACTAATCTGCCTACCGCTCAAGAGTGGGAAGAAGCAAAACAAATGATGCAAGCGTTAGCTGATGAGGTAAAGCAACTCAAAACTGCCAACACTAAACAAGTTAAAGTATTGGATTTCTACCATGATGATCCAATTAGCTATTCAGTGCCACTGTTAGCTCTATCCAAGGGAATCACACTTCCACAGCTAACCAAATACAACGGGAAGGGAGATCCGAATGCTCACTTAGTCACGTTTTGATCAGAAACTCTATTGCTTCAAGCTTGGCCGCATGCAATCTTGCGCATGCTATGTCCTTAACGAGCATAGCCTTAGACTGGTACAGAGCCTTACCATGTAACTCCATATCCTCTCTTGAGGGTCTGTTACACCAATTCGTTACTAGGTTTAAGTACAACTTGAAGCCTGAAGTAACCCTAGACACTCTAATATAGGTGAAACAAGCACCACTTGAGCCTGTGCAAAAGTTCATCCAACGATGGAGTGCAGCCCTTAACGAACTTCATGAGCCCATCCCTGAAAAGTATTTGCTTACGATTTTGAAGGGAGCCATGAATGACTTCATTAAGTCAAAACTGTACTACCTAAGCGCTCAAACGTTGAGCCAAGCGGTCACGTAGATCAAGAACATTGAACAAGCTGCACAAGCCAACAATGACCCCGCCTATGTGGCTTACAAGAACCAACACGTTGCCAAATAAAAAACAACAACGAAAACTGTAGCCATAAGCAAAAAAGCAAAAAACACTAGTACCCACCCACCTACAACAATAGGGGCCACCCCAAGGCCCAACTTTCAGTGCAAGGATCATTTTAAGTACACACCGCTACTTGCGCAACCCTTTGAACTACTAGAGCAACTCTTTAAAGCTGGGCAAATCCAATACAAACACGTAGCTGAGAATGCTCGCCACCGACATGATAGGTACTATGAGCTACTGAGGAACCCCACCTTAGCAGCATCAAACGAGCCCCCAGTTCCATGACATTTCAAGTTGGACCAATTCTGTCACTACCACTAGATGTCTGGTCACAACATTGACACCTATCGTGCATTACAGGATGATCTACAAGCAATGATAGAGCGAGGCCAACTCAACATCAACACCCTAAATCAACCCAGCACAGACAATGCCCCCTATGTTATAAACTCCATTGGCATCAACCTTTTGTGATCCATGTTCCTCCTAGCAAGGCAACAATCCCCTCTACCTCCATGAGCAAGGGGCCTCCCATCATCATCAAGGTGCCACCTAGAGCATCGAAGATACCTTTCATGGTCAAGGTACCACCACCTCACACATCCGCTAAGATGTTAAACTAGCAAGATTCAATGTAATCCTGAGCACCGAAGACATCCTTTGTAGTCAAAGTACCACCACGCCTGTTCGCTAAGATGTTAAACTGACATGTTGCAACAACGACAATAGCAAAGAAACCTTTCGTTATCAAGGTGCCACAACAAGCTAGTCAAACAAAAACGACACCTCCTAAACTACCATTTGTCATAAAGGTGTCCCCATGTGATGGCCCCTCACCTACCTAGAGCCCAACCGTATGCAATGTCTCAACCTCTTCTCCCTCAAAATTCAACCTTGCCAACAACATGGGTAAGCCTACCAAATGGCAGTAGAAGAGGACAAACGAACAATGAACAACATCCATAGCCGAAATAAAAGCCACACCTAGTATACAGCAACCGAAGGCTGGGGGCCCTGCCCCTAATCCCAAACAAACCAGGCCGAAGCCCTCGACCCATACAGAGGCAACCAACACAATGACAAACAACACGAACTTTGTAGCTACACTGGCCCAGGTGAAACAAACGCTCAAACAAAAGAACACAACCATGAGCTTGTATGACCTGGTCATGACATCATCAGCTCATCGAGAAGCCTTAGTGTAAACATTAGCTTCCATTCCTATTACAGAAGACATCCTTGCTAACATAGAATCCATCCGTACAACGATTTCACAACTCACACCACAAGGATTGGGTTCGAACACCTTAGCCTTTTGCGACGATGTAGTTAAAGTCAACCCTGAATGAGGGGAGGTCACAATAGGTCCATTGTCGATTAGCATACGTGTTGGGTAATGTACCATTTGCAGAGTGCACATTGATGATGGTGCAGCAAAAAACGTAGTTCTATACTCTGTCATCAACAAACTAGGCATGGTCGATGAGATCATGCCAACAGAAGCCATGTGTTTAAAATCCTTTAACGGATCACATGTCATAGTTAAGGGCACAATCAACTTAGCCTTTGTGGCAAGAGAACAATTCCCCACCAGCACGGAATTCACTGTCATAGAAGAGATGCCCAGTTTCAACATGATTCTTGATAGACCTTGGCTAGCACAACAATGAGCCGTTTCCTCACCAATACATCAAGAAATCTGCCTTCCATAAGAAGGTGGACAAGTGATTATACATGGTGAAAACACTCCCTTTCAAGCTAACCACAACATAGACATGTCACAGGTCTTGAAAGAGGAGCCTCTTGAAGCAACACACACAACAAAAAATGCAACACCTAGGGCCAAAATTCCTAAACGAGTGGCAACAACCGACACAATATTTAAAGCTAAAACGCCTGAACGAGTGGTAAAAACCATAAGCCCCCCAGTGGAGCCTAAGCCTAAAATGCTTCCAAAACCACATCCCATTAGGAGACAACCACTCAATCAAGACTCCCTTGTGGCCAAAAACACATCTTATCCCTGCCCACTCTTCATCTTTGTTCATTGTGCATACGTCACCGTCGTTTGCATTGTACTAGCTTACACATTTACATGTGGCCTGAAAAGGCCTTAAACTACCACTGTTTTGCATTGTTTTCTATTTACTTATGCATTTCAGTTCATGTTTTCTACAGTTGCTATTTAACATTGTTTTCTCTAGTTGCTTTTGTTTACAAGATCATACAGATGCACACGCATGCATCCACACAGAGTAGTCCTGGCATCATGACTTAAAATTGCTACCACAGATTCATCTTGGCATCGTGACGATAAATTGAGACCACAGAGCTCCGTCCAACATGACGTTAAATTGTCACACTCATTTATCAGAGTCTGCTAAGACTATAAACTAGCTTGCCTCTTTATAGTCCGCCACGACTATAAACTAGCATCGCACCGTCTGCTACAATGATAAACTAGCAACGTCCAATGGGTTATGATGTGAAACTAACCCACGATAGTCTGCTAAGACTATAAACTAGCAAGATCATCTCCGGCACATTCATCTATTCCTGTAATTCATGACATTTCTTCATCAACACCTGCCGCATCATTCATCACACCAGCTCTGACAACACTATCGCTGCTCATTTTGTTTGCCTTAAGTTACATATGGTGGCTCCATTTGCATCGGCCATATTCCTGTCTAAAGTGTTCACTAACTCATTCACTTATGGTTTTCTTATCTTCTTGGAGTTGTGTTTGCAGGATGACAATCGGTGGTGTTCGTACACAGATACACTTCATCACGGTGACAAGGTGCCACATTGTTTTTTACGCACGCAACTAGGTTAATCAATCTGTTCAAAATTACATTCCTAGTTCCCAATACCTCCCCCATTTCCCCAATACTCTCATTCCCTTTCCTACCTAGTTATAGTTCCCAGATACACCTAGTACATCCCAAAACTTTGAGCACACTATTGCATGCTGCGACACTCTCAAGCAGTTGTAACACATAACATGGAACATGAGCATGAGTGCAAAATTGAAAGAAAGCTCTTTCGAAAAAAAAAGAAACACAACAAAAAAAAAGAACAAAAGAGCAAAGAGTAAAGAGCAAAAAAGCCAAAAAGAAACACAAGACCCTTGGCAATTCCCATACAAGCCCTAGGTGGGAAGGCAGTTTTCTTGGAAGCAAGTACTCATGTCTCAAACGCTCAAGTAACATCTCATTGTGTGGCTTTGGCTCTCTACCAATAGGTTCCCTTTAATACTAAACAACAGCCCTGTTCCTTCGAAGAACGCAACAGATCATCACGTGGCTTTGGTTGTGCCAACAAGTCCCCTTAAACACTAAACAAGAGTCTTATTCCGCCAAAGGATGTACAGCTTATGTCTTGGTCCCAAGTCTACTAGACAATGGCTATTGACAAGGATCAACATGACCCCATACACACACCAGAGCATCCCCTTCATCATGCATAATCCCTTGATTAGTTCCCAATCCCCACAAACTTCATTTCCCCAATCCTATGTACTACTGAACACGGTGCAATAACATCTCGCCAGGTGTCAAAGGACAACGTTTCTACCAAGTTGCTTGTGGTGTTTTGTACTTCTTTATTGACGCTTATCAGGTCGATTTCTCCAAGTGTCAACAAAGAGGGGCCAATGAAACACCACAAAATTCTGAGCTTAGTACTTTCCAACAAGAATCGAGCTAAGTCATGATGCTCCCTAGCATGACTGAAGCTTGAGGACCTTATAGATAGCTTCAAACAGAGTTGAACTCAGCAAGAAATGGTTTCCTAGGACCCATAGAAGACTACAATGACATCCAGCATTAAACCTGGCAAATCTTGAGCTCAAAATACTTGGTTTTCACTAAGTATGCATCCTGTACGCTGGCCTATACATGCCTAGCCTACAACAACTTTTGAGCCCCAAAAATGAGCCAAAACATGCTAGAATTGAGCGTCTAGACCCCCCAAGACCTTCCCCAAGGTCCCCAGTAGCTCTCAGGCACTTGAAAATCAAATTTTGCGCCCCAAATGATGGGTTTTCATTCCTACACGCTGGCTTGCACGCCCAGCGTACAGCCTAGCGTACACCATTAAAAACGGCTCAAAAAAAGCATCAAATAGTGAGATTTTAACTTGAAATCAACTCTCGGAGGTAGGGAAACTATTGGGCATCATTATGGGTACCTGAAAATCAAGTTTTGACCTCGAAATGATGCATTTACATGTGTGTACACTGAGCATACATGCTCTACACGCCCAGCATGCACCAACTTTTGAGCTCCAAAAACTCCTCCAAATAGGCCAGAATTGAAGCTCTAGACCACCTATGACCTTCCCAAGGGTCCCCAGTAGCTCTTAGGTACTTGAAATTTAATTTTTGGGCTCCAAATAATGGACTTTCATGCTTGTACGCCGGCATGCAACACGCTGGCATCCTGTACATTGGCATCCTATACGCTGGCATGCAGCACGCTAGTATCCTGTATGCCGGCATGTAGCACGCTAGCATCCTGTACGCTAGCATACTGCACGCTGGCATCCTGTACGCTAGCATCCTGCATGCTGGCATCCTACACACTGGCATCCTGTACGCTGGCATGCAGCACAATGACATCTTGTACGCTGGCATCCTGCACACTGGCGTGCAGCATGCTGTATAGTTATAATTTTCTATGCACTTGGACAACGCAGCCACATGTCATCCGGCCCGAAATCCTCTCACCCACAACCACTCATACCCTTCCAGATCCGAAGCCAACGCCCAAAAACCTCATAAAAACCCCAATTTTTCACTAGATCGGGGTGGAGAATTTTGGGCAAATTGGAGAAAAAAAAAAAGAAAAGAATCAAAGACACTTAGAAACTAGAGCAAAACCCTATACACTAGACTTCAACCCTGTACGCTGAGCATACAACCTTCACGCTGTGCCTGCAGTTCAAACTAGCACACCGTCATCCCTCCGCATCCACCGAGGCTCTTCGTCCACCTTGTGTCAGATCGACAACTGCATCCAGACCGGTGCATTGTAACTTCTATTATGCAATAATATTGCCGCATTTATTTTTCTAAGATTTGTTACATTTTTTCTTTCATCCTCGTGTATTATTGTTTACATTCTTGCACATTTATGCTCGGTTTTACATTAGTTACGCCGTTTGCATATAACCCAGCGTACAATATATCGGTGTACATTTGGGGAAATCCTTGTCTGATCTGCGTGTGGACCACCTAAGGTACTCTACGTTCATTAGTTCCAGCTCACCCTCAGGCGAAGGTAGGGTCTTGTGTGTTTGTCCGATGATCTCTTAGTCTCTGTTTTATTCCAGCCGGAGACCAACGATTTCGGACAGTACAGAAGCAAAGTGTGATGCATGCGAGGGGAATACTGTTGGGTTTGCCCAAGTGTAGCGCATGCACATTTGCTATCACCAACTGGGGTGAAGCAGATGGAAGATCGAATCAGTAAGTGATGCATTTGTAACACCAGTCAAAGGAGTGCACTGGCAAGGTCGGGTACGCTCGTGCCTATAAAAGCAAGAGGCTTTGCTCACATTGGAGCATCGTCTGTATGTGTTATAACATATTCCTTTGTGAGTAAAGGTTGGGAGTTTTCCTATAAGCGTGTTTCCTTTCAGCTTGGAGCTTGAGCATCATTGTTGCAATCGTTGCGAGTAGTTGGCTAAGTGTTGGGACACTTAGCACTATCACCTGGTGAGAAAAATTATCCACTGTGAAAATTTAGTTAATCGAAGGATGTTGAGCATTCAAGAAGTAGAGGCAGGTGTGGAGGATCAAGGAGTGGAGGCAAGCATGGCAGTTCAAGGAGTGATGGCCGAACCGATGGACGTGGCAAAAGAGGTGCCCAATGTAACTCGGATGACAGCATCAGATGAGAGGCAGAGGGCCAGAGACTTCGGCGAGTACTCAAAAGAAGGAACAACATTACAGATTAAAGTTAGGTGCCCAGCTGCAGGTGCACTAGAAAGATTGGAGCACAGCTTGATAGGAAAATTTGTATCAGAAGGGGCACGGCAACGCATGGATCTAATTTGATGCTGGATTCGGGCAGTATGGGGGTTGGACAGAGTGACGGTCAAATGCTTGGCGGATGACTACCTCCTATTCTGTTTCACCTTGTTGGAGGAATGAGAGTGAATACTGGTGGGGGGACCTTGGTTTTATGGGGCACAAGGATTATCTCTAGTGCCCTGGCACCCGAGGGCACACTGGGATCTGACGCTTTTTGAACGGGCACTGGTTTGGGTGAGGCTATATGACCTCCCCCTTGAATATTGGTCGACAAAGTTCCTACAATCGCTTGTAGTGTTGTTCGGTGAGTTTATCAAGTTTGACCAATTCACAGTAGCAATGGATCATCTGGGATTCACGTGGTTCTACGTGTGGTAGCCCCTTCAATTTGTGGAGCCCATCGAGGAGTTGGTTCTGGACATCGACCTCGGTGAGGAGAGGGTCTGGGTCTAGTTTGAAAACCTACTGATAGAGGCCCAACCCTCGAAGATGGACTCCCAAACGGGGGATGACCCAGCCCTTCATGGCCATAACACCCCCGCAACGGAAGACGGGTGGTATCTCATAGAAGAAAAAGGCCGAGTGGCCAACAGGAAACCACAGGTGCCCAATGGTGGGACTAGGACAACTGGGGGGTCCTCTCCACCAAGAGCGAAACCCACCTACTGGTGGAACTTAGGGTAAGATCAGGATAGACGGTCAATCACTTGTCAGTCTCGAAGAGCTGCAAGAAAGATCAACTGAGGACATGTGAGGGGAACTGCTGTCGGGGATGGACAGGAAGCTAAGCCAAGTATGGCAAGTAAGGCCTACTACAATGCGCTAATAGGGGCTGGTGCTCTAGCCCCTGCAAGCACCTAGAAGACGAGCATCTAGACAAGGACCGAGTCAAAGCATGGTTGTTACGGTTTGCCTTGCACCCTAGCTTTGGGGGGGGGGGGGGGNGTCAATAGGTTAAAGACCCTCAAAATTCAAATTAAAAACCTCAATACTATAGAAAAATATAGTTTCAAAGGCTACTGAATCCAAATCCAGGCCAAATTGCCG
Organism: Gnetum montanum; assembly: GCA_015680685.1. NCBI lineage: Eukaryota > Viridiplantae > Streptophyta > Gnetopsida > Gnetales > Gnetaceae > Gnetum > Gnetum montanum. The sequence goes on from MNCI01007203.1 coordinate 554,595, forward strand.
GAAATTCAGACGTAACAAGAACATGGGGCTGATCACACATGTGAGGAACTCGCCCTCCTGGCTACATTGCAACTTTTGCAACGTGAAGAGAAAGAGTATTGGCGCCAATAGGCCCACGTGCAGTGGTTGAGGGTAGGGGATCAGCACATGAAATTCTTTTTTGTAGCGGCGAAGGCACACCGTGGAACCCACCAATGAATGATGCAAGGTCTCATACATGGAGAAAAATAGCACCCACATTCTGGTGTGACCAGATTGCTGCAGTACTGGCAATAGGTCTAGAATTGGCAGCCAATGGACCCCATTTCTGTGCTGTTGTGGAAAATCTTAAATTGGGAAGACAACCTGTGGCTCCTACAACCTTTCTCATGCCAGGAGCTCTGAATTGCACTGCACAACATGCCGATAGATAAGGCCCTAAGGCTAGATGGGTGGTCCATCGAATTCTTCCGTGAATTCGAGGACGTGCTGGGGGAAAACCTACTAGACACTTTTAATTGCATGCTGACATGGTGACAAGTTCGCAAAGAAATCAACTGCTCCTGCGTGGTCCTATTGCCAAAGATGGAGAATCCCACATCCCCAGGACATTTTTGACCCATTGGAGTCTGCAACTTGCTCCTACGTTTATTTCCTCGCATGATGGTTGCCCAGCAACACCCCCTCATGCCACGACTCATGGGGAAAAATTAGGCTGCTTTTATGAAGGGCCATCATCTTCAAGACCAAGTCCTGCTACTACAAGAAATTCAGCACTCCCTTCGAGCTGCTAAATTACCAGGACTCTGCATCAAGCTAGACATAACCAAGGCCTACGATTCGGTGAGCTGGGCCTCCCTAAGGATGGTAATGCAAGTGAAAGGATTCAATAAGGCATTCGTGGACCTATGCCTACAGATTCAGCGGGGAGGGTGGTACTCGCTAGATATAGATGGACACCTTTGGGGCTTTCACGGGACTGGCTGCGGGCCCCAACAAGATGACCCTCTCTCACCGCTCCTTTTCCTGATGGTGATGGAACTCCTACAAACATACTGTGCTGAGGAAGGGTTCTAGGGGTTAAACATGCATGGCATCCCATTTTTAACTACCCATTATGTGGACAACATGATGATCTTTACTAGGGCCACCGTGCCGTAGGCTAGGGCGTTAATGAGGGTGCTGAATAGACTGCAACGCGAAGTAGGACTGGCATCCAACCCAGGGAAATCCACGTTATATTTCACACACACCCATCCTTCTGTGCGTAGCAAGGTCATTCAGATCCTGGGGATCCTACCTGGGGATCCTACCTGGGGAGGCAGAAGACAAGTATCTGGGCATCCCCATCCACAATTGGCACAAATTACAAACTTGGCAGGCTCTCATTATGAAAATACAAAAACGCATGGCACACTGGACGAATAGCTTCCTGTCCCACAAAGGGAAAATCATGCTGGCATCTATAGTGTTGGGGGCCATGGCAAGGTTTGCTGCCTCGATGGCCTCCTTGCCCTCCAGAGTAGCCAAAAAATCAATACGATTATCCGGGACTTCGTGTGGTCGGGAGGCAAGGGAGGAAAAATGATGCACCTAGTGGCATGGGACAAGANTCGTTGGACCATGAGAATGAGGTCACTCTGCATCCCCGACAGCTCCTTTCCACTAAACACTTCCATGGCCCCTGTTTCCACCAACAACTTCGTTGCCCTCCTATCAGGAACAATGGAAGTTGATACTTTGACTTTTGAACCTTCTGTTGACCTCTCATCCAAAATACCCCTTGTTTTTCCATGAACCTCCTTTCATGGAATGTTCGAGGCCTTACAAGTTGGCTTCAATGGAAGCAAGTAGGAAACTTTATTTCTAGTCTTAATATAGCCTTTGATTTCATTCTCCTTCAAGAAATTAAGGTTTCAGTTGACCTTTTATCCTTTTCCATCCATTGGTTTCTTCCTCACTCCTCAATCCTAGCAATGTCCCATGCAAGTGGGAAAGGAGGTGCAACCATTCTCGTCTCATCCTACTGGAAAACTAAAATCCTTCAAAGTGGTTTCAATTATGGGTGTAGAGTTTCCTAGGCCACCTTCTCCTCCTTGCATGTTCCTTTTGGTATTTGATTGATATATGCCCCAAACGACTCCATAGAATGGGCTCTCCTTTGGCAAGAACTTGCAAATTCTCTTCCCCCAATGCCTTGGATATTTGAAGGAGATTTTAATATGGTCGAATTCCCTCAAGATAAGCTCAAAGGGGTGTTTTTTCAACTACCTAATCTCAAGTATCATACCTGGTCTGCCTTTAAGAAAAGGTTTTACCTTTTTAACAAGGTGGACAACTCTTTAGGCATTTCCCTCCATAGATTTACTTAGAGCAATCTCCATCTTGGGCAAGCTTGCATCTACAGCAGGTTAGATAGGTTTTATTTATCCACCCTTTCCTTTTGGCAAGCCTTCTTCGCTACTATGGTTCATCACCATGCAACCTTATCAGATCATCTTCCTATCTCCATATCTATCAAGATTCATGGTAGCCCTCACCGACAAAAATTCCATCTTTTTGAACTACATAACAACTATTTTTCTTCCCCTGCTGCCCAACATATTCTATCCAACCTTTGGAATGTCAAACCTAGGCCTCTAAATCAGGTGGGTTGGATTAACTAGTGGCATCATGCTTCGTGTCGAGTGCAAAACTTTGCTTGTTCATATGGTAAGGCAATGGCTACTCAGGCCAGACAAGAATACAACAAAATTCACCTCACTATTGAACATCTCACTAATAGACTAGCTCAAGATCCCTTCAACACTCTAGTTCACAAGGAGCTAGCTAGAGCATGATTAGCCTTTCAACATTGGGATGTTTATTAAGCACAAAGTGCCTTAACTAAAAGTTGGCTCACTTGGTTAAATATTCAAGATGAACACTATAAGGAATTTTTTAAGTGTCTCAATACTACTTTCCCTTCACATTCTATAGAAAAAATCTCTAGTGATGGTACCACCATTACTGACCATAATAGTATCCTCTCTTTTCTTAAGAACCATTATGAAACCCTTTTTGCAGCTACCCGAATGGACATCTCTTCGTTCAAGGCTACCAGCCCCAATTATCCTCGCCTTATCAACTCCACTATGCTACAAAGTCTTTATTCTGATATCACTCTGGTGGAGCTACAAGTGGCCTGTTGCAAGTTAAGTTAGGGAAAGGCTCCTGGTTATGATGGTTTCCCCATGGAATTTTTTCAAAATCATTGGGATTTGGTGGGAAATGATCTTTTGCAGGTCATTAATGAGGGTGTCCTAATTGGTTCCCTCAGGCCCAATCTAAATCAAAGGGTAATTCGTATCCTCCCCAAGTTTGGGGATCTTGCCGATATCTCCAATTGGTGTCCCATAACTCTTCTCAATGCAGTGTATAAAATTTGGGTTAAGTGCCTAGCCCTATGACTGAAAAAAATTCTTGGCAAGATCATATCTCCCCAACAAAAAGGATTTGTTCCTAGTAGATATATTTTAGACAATGTGGTTATAGCGTGGGAAAGTCTCAAGTGGGCCAAGGATGATGGACAAGATATTCTCCTAGTGAAACTTGATTACACCAAGGCTTATGACAACATAAAGTGGGATTTTCTCTTGTAGACCATGACCAAACTTGGTTTTGGACCTAAGTTCCTGCATATGNCGTAGACCCTAGTGAGAACTTTAGTTTGAATGTCCAGGTTAATCTGATGACAAAGAAAGTCTGCTATGATGATAAAGAGATAGGGGGCGAGAGGACAACCTTCTTGCACTGACCTATGTATTGGAAAGGGAGAGGTAATGCCAAAGGTAGTGGCTATTCTTGCAGTAGCATCTGAGAATAAGCATTTCACCATATGCAGGAACTTAGGTCCAAAANTCTTTATGGGAAATTACAACCATGTGACCAACTATAATTGGAAGTGACTTCAGGATCAAGACATCGTTGAGATTCTAGGAATCCCTTTCCATTTTAGAGGTTCAACATCTATTCTCTAGGAGCAGGTTATTTATCAAATTCAAAAGAAGCTTGAAAAATGGAAGACTAAACCCCTCACACTTGCAAGTATTGTATGTAAGTCCATATGTGCGTCAACCCATGTGTATTACTCTTTGTGTTGTGCCCCCTCTGAAGTTACCTACCAGAAGCTAGAACGGTTATTTCGTGACTTTATGTGGTCCTCCAAAGATTCTCAAAAAGGATTTCATCGAGTCACTTGGAGTATTGTTACTCTCCCCAAGAATAAGAGTGGCTTAGGTCTTTTGAATTCCTATAAGTGGGGAATTAGCCTGGTTGCTAAGTGGTTGGTATAGCATTTAGATGCCTTAGATATTATTGGGACCCTCCTCCAATTAAGGCTTCATCAAGCATTTCCTAAAAACAAGCCCTTCTAGAAAGGCATCCATTTTGTCAATTAGATCTTTTCCCCCCTCACTATCATTCTTCCCGAATCTCATGTTTTCAAAAGCATCTGGAGGGCTTGGCAAATTCTACACAGTTACATAGACTGGACTAACATCAAGATCAGCCCTACTATCCTCTCTAGATTGTGTCCATGGTGGTTACCTCTGTTGCCTGCTTCCCTTGCCATCACAAAGGCTACCTCATGGTATCAGAAGGGTGTCATCTCCTTGAATTGTCTTAGGCTCGTACTCGTTGGATTTCAGGGGTCGAGTTTAACAATTTGTATGGGGAGTCGGCTGCAATGAACCATTGCCTAGTCCAAATTTACTCCTTTCTCCATAGTCATTGGCAACTTGATGTTACAATGTAAAGCCCTTTTCATGGCCTTCAATGGCTTAATGGGGTTAAACTCTTACCCTACCGGCCATCTATCGCCTTTCATCTTATGCATGACCCATCTGAGATCATTTAACATTGCAATAACTATTGGCACAGACAAGAGTCAGTAACATTTTGGATCTCTCTCTTCCAACATATTTGAAAACTTCTGACCCTCTCCAAAATTAAGCAGTTCCTTTGGTGTCTCCTCCACCATGGTCTACTTATTGGTAAATGTTTAGAATATCTGGGGATTCCCAATCCCAATTGCCCTCTCTGTGGTGGATAAGATGACTTTGTCCATGTGTTTTGGCATTGTCCCTTTGCTCAGCATGTGTGGGAGTGGGCTTCCATAGTTTTTCCATCATACAAGCTATCTCAAGAGGATGCCATATTCAGCCTTTTGAACATTGCTCCTGCTAATCTCAAGTTTTTGTGGAAAGTTATTAGGCCTACTATTTTATATTATATTTAGAAGTGAAGATGCAATGTTATATTTCAAAGGACAGATTATTCTAATAAATGTTTTCTCACTAGGTTGGAGAAGTTGTAAATCCTTTGCCTCATTCATTTCCAGCTCACATCTCAAGCATCTAAGTTCAATCAGGATAGTCATCAGTTGGTTCATCTCTTGCAGCTGTGGGAAAGACCTATGTGTTCCAATAACACTCATCATCAGTAATCTCTGCAAGGACACTTCCCCTTTCTGTTGTGTGGAGTCACCATTGGAACTCTCTTTGTCCTTAATTGAGAGCTCTTTGCCTCATCTAATTCTATGTCATTCTATCTTGTAACAAGTTAGCATGTGCGAACGTTTGATAGTGCCCTAATTCAGGTTTCCTCTTTTAATCCTCGTTTATTTATAAGGTTGTTTCCGAGTTTCATTCACAGTGCTCTCAACTTCCCCTTCCCCTCAACCCTATGACTTATTCAAGTTACTGTAAATTGTTACACTTTTAATATCAATAGAACTTCCAAGATCAAATTTGTATCTTGTAATCGCGTATCAACACTTAACACCACCCTGTGATGAGAAAACATATTTGTCATGGATTGTCAATTGTAAAGCAATTTTATGTATAGTCAACATGCCACGTGCATTTTTTCTCAACATAAACAATTTATAAGGTACCGAAAACATTGAATGAACATTTATAACAATATTGAAACGGAATATATTTTTTGGATTTGTGGGAATACACTAGTTTTAGAATTCATTTATCGAGAGCTTTTCCTACAACCCAAAGTTGCCTACGTATTGAAGCTATGACATGAAAGGCCTCACCATGCAAGCACATATTTGTTAACCCAGAAAAAGTCTTTACACGAATAAAATAGTCAAATAAACAAAATATCATAAAATCTAAATCGATGGCCATTGCATTTGCATTGAACTAAGAAACAAAATGGCATTTATCTTTTTATTTATGTACAGTGACCACTCCATAGTTCAATTAATATTCTTTAGTTCCGACCAACATTGGGTTCCTTGGTTTTAGAATTAGAAACTTGCTAAGTTTGAACCATGACTTTTCAGCGTGTAGCACCGGGTTCACCGATGTTCCAATGCAGAAAAAACAAAATCATTATTATCATCCCGATCACTAAATTAGGAAGATTCACTGAAACTCATTTAATACTCGATATGCGTTTCACTTGTTTCATCAGTTTTCCAGCTTCTTTTTCGGCTGGAATATATTCCATGGATCGAGTTTGTAAGATTCCGGTTGCTTCCAGGGACGCAAAGTGAATTAATTACATCGTCGATTTGCAGTTCATTTTTCATGTTTTAGTTTTCTGTGCCAAGTTAACAATATGTCATCGTTTGCAGATAGTTTTAACATCAGCGTTGATTTACTTTTAGGTTTCACAGCAATGCAAAAGCACAGATTTCTCGTTGCAGTTTACAGCTTTCTTCCCCGTCTTCTTATCTGGAAATAGTAAATGGCTAAGATTCGATCATTGTTTTATCTAGAGATTGACAGTTGCATACTTTCGGGATTCAGAAGAAATTTAATCAAGATCGATTGGATAATTGGAGCATTTCTTCAGCGTTAAAGAGGATCGGAATATGACACTTCTTCAGCGTTGGAATAAGCTGTATCGGTCCAAGAAGACAGCCAGGTTAGAGTGGTAAGCAAGGAAGACAGCAAAATAGGACAACAGAAGACGAGTAAGTCATGGCGGCCTGAGCAAAATAGATACGTGCAGATTCCGTGAATATCGGTAAAATTATTACGCGATTGAATTGCATGAGCTGTGAGCGGCAACATGGCACGTAGAAAGCGGAGGCTGTGGTCGGAGAGCAGGCTGGAAGCAGGAAAAATTCAAATCTCTTCCCGCTTTATTTTTACAAAGTAATATCGTTTGCTTTGTTTGCGTTATTATCATCTCGCTTGGTGATGCAGCAGAAACAAGAGGAGAACAAGAGGAGACCAGGAGAAGGAGAGGAGCCACAGCCGCAGCCACATCCCTTCCGCCTCTGCACCGCCTCCGCTAAGGTATCCTAAAAACCCTCGCTATTCTTCCTGGCTGTCCTGTTTCAGACCTTGAGGCGTCAAAAACTTTGAGTCTGTTTTTTTGCTTCTCCATTTCCTTCTCTCATTCCATTCTTTTTTTCCTTTGTTCAGATTTTCCTTGCTTTTGTTTCGTTTCTTCTCTATTCCTTTCTCTTTTTTGCTTCTCTTCCTGTGCCTGTTCTGTCCTGGCCCTGCTGCCTTCCTAAACATGGGCAGAGTTAAGATCCAGATAAAGAAAATCGAGAACAGCACAAACCGGCAGGTTACCTTCTCCAAGCGCCGAAATGGCCTCATCAAGAAGGCGTACGAGCTTTCCATTTTGTGTGACATCGACATCGCTCTGATGATGTTCTCTCCCTCGGGCCGCCTGAGCCAGTTCTCCGGGAAGAAAAGGTCATTTTCATCATGTTCTTTTCTGTCGTTCGTTTATTTAGTATGTTTCTCTATGGGCCCCCAAGAAGGGAACAAGGGTTTCGGGTCCCAGGACATACCCAGCAACAGAAGCAGAGGGCAAAGCTCAACCCAGAGGACATCATTTTGCATATAGTTCTTTCGAGTGTGTTTTCCCTTTGGCTCTTCCTGATGGGTGCCTGGTAAATGTGTCTGCATGCGTGCATGCGCACAGCTTCATTAGTTTGCCGCTGGACTCTTCTCTATGTTCTGCTGTGTTGAGCTTCTATGTTGGATTTTCAATTTCTTTTCTCTGTGCTTTGTGTCTTATGTTTTTGGCACCTGAGGTCTGTCTGTACTGTGTCATCTGGCTGTGTTCCTGTTGTAGGGTCGAAGATGTTATTGCTCAGTTCTTGAATCTGCCCGAGCACAAGCGCGGCACAAGGTAATCCGTTGTCTGTACCATGTTTTTGCTGAGGTATTTATGTTTTAGAACATCGAGACACTGACAGCTTGGCTTTTTCGGAAACTGGCACGGCCTTCACAGCAGGATCCAAAATCAAGAAGTAAGTTGCACATTTATAGGAAGGTTCATTTATTGGCTAGGGTTTTAACATTTTTATTTTGCCAATTCAAAACTGATCACATCTATGGTTACTTAGTGTGCTATGGTTACTTAGTGTGCTATATTTACTGAATAGCATATTCATGTTGTTTTTTTTTTAAAAAAAGAAAGACAGATCGGAATCATTATTAGCTTGGGTTTTTGCTGAATATGGGTCTCCGGATGCAATAAAGCTTTCATTTCACATTCAAAGCTATTTGTTTTTATGAATGGAGGATGTAGTGTCACTGACTCCTTTTAGTTGATGCAGTTTCTGAATAGAGCTTTGAAGAAATTGAAATCCGAAAGTGAGCTTGCAAGCCATCTCTCCAGGTGATTTCATATTAGAGACTGCATGCAAAGTTTTTTTTATAAAATGCATGTTTTAGTCCTTGTTGCAGCATGATGCTCACGTGTGTTTTTTTTTCCTTCTGGTGCATATTGGATTGATTAACAACCAGCCCAGGCAATGTATCAAGTGTTGAGGTGAGATTCTTGTCAGCTTTTCTTTCCTGTAATTCTGTTAAGGTAATTTTAGTCAGCTGACGCACAGCTATTTTCGAGAAAGGATTTTATCCAGACAACTTAGATTTACTTCTCCATGCAGGACCTCCAACTGGAGATAAATAGATGGCAGCAACAGCTGGAGCAAGCACAAAACAAACTCAGGTTCGAAGAGTCTATGTTTTTGTTTTTAAATTCTTTCAATTGAAAATGAAAATTTCTGTTATGGCTGGCAAACAGCATGCCGAAGATTAGGGCAAAATGAATAATATATTCTTTTCTTACATGGAGAACTAAATGTCTAGTCCAAATACTCTGTAATATTGGACTTACTTTCCTAAAAACAGTAGAACTAGAGTGACAGGAAATACACTGTTAATAATAGGGACACCACAAACAAATTTTGCTGTTAAGATTGCATATTTGCACTACTAGTTCTGAAGCATTGATCTCTTTGTTCTATTTTGTTGCTTTTAAGCAATTATTTTTCTGGTTTATCATACCATATATGTTTACAAGCTTAACATTATTGAAAATGCCAATAGTCTAAACATCATTACTACAGAACTTTGTTAGCGTCAAAAGAGGTTGCCTCACATCACTTCAAAAAGATCAAAGCCAGTACCTATGAAAACCTAACGTGAAAAGTAAGATTTATTAAAAACTGAGCAAACAATAAGTCTCTGATTTACTAGAATACCTATAATCGCTCCCTTTGCATTGTTTTTTATTTTCAAAAAAACCAAGCTTTTAGGTTATGACAAGTGTGGTAGAAATTTCTTTTATGCTTAATCAATGATGATCATGAAGAGCCAATTGTAGGTATCATTGATTTTGTCAATGCTGTTGAATATCATGTATTGATGAATTGTTATATTTGTTTCTTATTATAACATCTTAGGTGCTTGGAGGCCGACCCACATCAGATAACCACACTACAAGGAGCCGAGTTTTATGAGAAAAAGCTGGAGGAATCCTTACAACATGTAAGAGCAAGGAAGGTAAGTTGATATTGTAATCTGAGCCCGTTTCTAAGTACTAATAATACAAATGATTAAGTTTTACACGTTCATCTTTTTGGAAATTGCAGCAATTCTTGGAAGATAGTCAAATGTCGTCTTTTAATCCTACAAATATGCAGGTGAATATTTTGCCATTTTCTAATACATATGTGAAGGAATTTTGTTTATATTTAATTACATATACGTTGGTGAAATGTAACTTATCTATGATATAAGCAGTTGCTTTTCAATACATATATTAAGGAATTTACTTTATATTTAATTACATATATTTGGGTGAAATGTAACTTATCTATGATATAGCTTTATGCACAAAATGGAAATTCGAGTGAGGGGCCAAGTGAAAATCATATTAATGTTCCAACGAATGAAACTACTTATGGAATTCTAAATATGAGGTACAATTTTCTGTAATAATTATTTGATTTCTATATTTTTTATATTGTCTTTTAGGAGGTATCCTACTCACAATGAATTTACTATTTTAATTTTTA
>MNCI01007203.1:578566-608904 GCA_015680685.1 Gnetum montanum
GTGTACTTATAGTTAAATTATTTTAGGTTTTGATACTCTCAAAATAAGATGAAGCATTGTATCCTCCATTGACATAAATTTTCTTTTAAAAAAAGTAATCTTATATAAATATTCTATTTCATTCTAAGATTATGACACAATAATGAGGTATTAGCTTAGTGGTGAGATGCTTAATTTGAAAATTCTAAGTTATAAGTTTAATTTCAATGGGTGATGCTATATTATAAAGTTTTATGAAAAATTTGTATTGGCTATATATTTAGAGGATGGATATAGTCCTCTAGTTCTAGGAATGAAATTTTTAAATATTATTATTCAGTTCTTTGAGTCTAACACCCCCCTCCTCCAATCTAGTTCTAGGGGTTATGAAAACCCAAAATAATTTAACTATAGTTATGCCCCAAGAGATATAGCTAACATGGTATGTTGAAAGATCTATAAAAAATATAATAATGATTTAAGTGTTACTTTTACCAATAACCTCTTGCCTAATAAGATAATGAGATGATCACTAGTTAAGTTATTAGGGATGTGTGACTCCAAAATAATATTAATAATGAGCAAAGAAAATTTAGAGTATATCACAAGCCTTATATGAAGTAGACATCATAAAAAAATATAGAAAAAAGCCTTTCTAAGTTTAGGACTATCTACTCTGGTGTATAACCTTAAAATTATACTTTTAAAAAATATGTAAAGAAAATTGGAGGGGCAGAGCTGAGAAGGTAGAATGTGAAAGATTTGCCAACGGCCATAGCTGCTGTAGATGGCTTGGTCGATTACAAACGGGGCAATTTTGAATCTAATTTAGAGCGGAAGAAGTCCCACGAAGAGGGCAAGAATGGAGGAAAACAGCATGAAGGCCCGAAAGACAAGAAGGAGGGGACACCCTCCAAACCCAAGAGAGATGGAGCCTCCCAAGGGAAGAAATTCTCATTTGGGTGCTTCATTTGTGATGGACCACATCGAGCTCACGACTGTCCTTCGAGGGAGAAGCTTGTGACCCTCAGACTTCAAGAGGAGTTTGAGGCAGAGTGCAGCAACGCGAGGTGTAATCCATTATAGTTGCTGAATACCCTTTGTTGTTAAAAGTCAGCTTCACCCAATGAGCTGATGTTCGTTGAAGTTGTTCTCCATGGACAGAAGGTAACCATAATGCTAGATACGAGAGCGACGAACAACTTCGCATCCCAACGGTTGGTGGAGAAACTTGGCTTGATCATCGCCAAGAGCCAGAGCAAGGTCAAGGCTGCAAACTCAAGGGCACGACTAGTTCATGGCGTGATTTCTCCTCTTCTCAGAGTTGGTCTCTGGGAGGACGTTTGTAATTTTTCTATCATCTCTTTTAGATGACTTTGAGTTGATTTTGGGCATGGAATTTTCTGTAAGGGCGAAAGCTCTAGTGGTACCTCACTTGAGAGGGATGTTGGTTGTTGATGAAAGGCAACCTAATTTTATTCCTATCAAATGTAAAGAGTTGAAACTGATGTTTAAATCAACAGCTCAAAGGAATTTGGGGGTAAAATGGGGTGAAGTCACTATGCTGGGTGCCTTGGTAGAGATCAAGGAGAACCAGACAATGAACGTTTCCAATTTTGTGGGCAATCTATGAACAGGATCTATAGATGCAATGCCATTAGAGGAGCCCAAGGTATTACCTTTAGGGATGAAGGTAGACCATCAGACAGGGTTGGAACCAGGGGCGAGGTCACCTGCGAGTGTTCCGCATTCAGATAAAGATGGAAATCGGGGCAAGAGTGCTCCTGAGTATTTTGTATTGTATGTTCCCCATCGAGTAGGATGAACTACGAAGGCAGTTGTGGGTGCTGTTGGAGGCTTGCTACCTTCAACCTTTGGATGCCCCATATGGAGAACTGGTGCTCTCTAGAGAAGCAGGCAAGGTGTTGGAGTACCTTGCAGAGCTCAACGTCGATTGGGTTCATTGACTTAGTCAGGAGAACCAGGCAGCAAATTTGCTGAGTTGAACGGAATTCTAAAGAACGGATGAGAGGATTCTTAGCCATCGGATTGAGGGTATGAGTTGAAAGAATCGATGCACCAACTACTTGTTCCAGTGTGAGGACGGTAGTGAAATGGATGCCACATGGGAGTGTGGTGAGGAGTTGATCCAATTCCTATTCAGATGGACTTTCGACGAGGACGTTGGACTCATCCGGTGGGGTGGGTTTGTCACAACGTCTTGAGTTGTGACAATCGTAGGCTCATGTGTAGGTGTACATGAGTTACACTTGATCCACACTTGGTGTGTGGAAAGACATTTGGTAACGCCAGGCAAAGCCAGGTGCAATACATGCGAGGGGGCTACAGTTGGATTCATCTAGATGTAGCGCATGTACATCTCTTGTCACTAGAGGAAGCCAAGTGCGATGCATGTGAGGGAACTACTGTTAGGTTTGCCCAAGTGTAGTGCATGCACATTTTCTATTGCCAACTAGGACGAAGCAGATGGAAGATCGAATCTGCAAGTGATGCATTTGTAACACTAGTCAAAGGAGTGCACTAGCAAGGTTGGGTACGCTCGCGCCTATAAAAGCAAGAGGCTTTGCTCACATTGGGGCATCCTCTGTATGTGTTGTAACGTATTCCTTTGTGAGTAAAGGTTGGGAGTTTTCCTGTAAGTGTGTTTCCTTTGAGCTTGGAGCTTGAGCATCGTTGTTGTGATTGTTGCGAGTAGTTGGCTAAGTGTTGGGACACTTAGCGCTATCACCTGGTGAGAAAAATTATTTGCTGCAAAAATTTAGTTAATCGGAGGATGTTGAGCATTCAAGAAGTAGAGGCAGGTGTGGAGGATCAAGGAGTGGAGGCAAGAACGACAGTTCAAGGAGTGGTAACTGACGGACGTGGCAAAAGAGGTACCCAATGTAACCCGAATGACAACGTTGGATGAGAGGCAGAGGACCAGAGACTTCGGTGAGTACTCCAAAGAAGGAACAACACTACGGATTAAAGTTAGGCACCTAGCTGCGGGTGCACTGGAAAGATTGGAGCATAGCTTGATAGGAAAATTTGTGTCAGAAGGGGCGTGGCCATGCATGGATCTGATTCGATGCTGGATCTGGGCAGTATGGGGGTTGGACACGGTGACGGTCAAATGCCTGGAAGATGACCACTTCCTATTCTGTTTCGCCTTGTTGGAGGAATGGGAGTGAATACCGGTGGGGGGACCTTGGTTTTATGGGGCACGGAGATTGGCTCTAGTGCCCTGGTGCCCGGGGGCACACCGAGATCCAACACTATTTGAACGGACGCTGGTTTGGGTGAGGCTGTATGACCTCCCCCTTGAATATTGGTCAACAGAGTTTCTACAATCACTTGCAGAGTTTTTCGGCGAGTTTATCAAGTTTGACTAGTTCACTGCGACAATGAACCTTCTAGGATTTATGCAGTTTTGCATGTGGCGGCCCCTTCAATCTGTGGAGCCCATCGAGGAGCTAGTTCTAGACATCAACCTCAGTGAGGAGAGGGTCTGGGTCTAGTTCGAAAACCTATCGACGGAGGCCCAACCCTCGAAGATGGACTCCTAGAGGGGGGTGACCCGGCCCTTCACGGCCGCAACACCCTCGCAACGGAAGATGGGTGGTATCTCATAGGAGAAAAAGGTCGAGTGGCCAATAGGAAATCACAGGTGCCCAATGGTGGGACTAGGCCAGCTGGGGGGTCCTCTCCACTGAGAGAAAACCCCGCCTACTGGTGGAACTCAGGGTAAGGTCGGGGCAGATGCTTAGCCACTTGTTGGTCCCGAAGAGCCGCAGGAAAGATCAACTAGGGACACATGAGGGGAAGTGCTGTTGGGGGCAGACGGGAAGCTAAGCTAAGTATGGCGAGTAAGCCCTACTACAATGTGCTGATAGGGGCTGGTGCTCTGGCCTCCACGGATACCCAGAAGGCAAGCATCTAGACAAGGACCGAGTCAAAGCATGGTTGTTACAGTTGACCTTACACCCCAGCTTTGGGGGGTGGGGGGGGGGGGGGGGGGGGGGGGTGAGAGGGCCCTTCTCGGGGGGGACTATCTCCACCACTGGTAACAAACTGGATTAATACCAGCTGAGGTTTGGCAAGCCTCAAAACCCCTCCCAGGGGAATGGGAATTCCACGTGAATAGGAGATGGCTGTATCCCAACCAGTGGCCAGGGTTGGATGCCTAGACAACAACACCCATCGGCACAAGGCTACGCAACTATTCGTCGATTTGGGAGTGCAGCCCACACTCTGGGAGGTTTACAACCGATACGTGTCAATGTCCCCATGAAGGTACTCTCATGAAATTGCAGGGGCTAGGGTACCCCATATAAATGGCATACCCTTAAATGTATGGTGCGTGACGAGGGGTGCGATATTGTGTGTCTACAAGAGACGAAAATTCAGCAGACTGTAGCTCAAGTTTTACAATGGCTAGGCTAGCACAGCCACCTGGTGCCTAGCAGGGGATGTGCAAGAGGCCTTGAGGTCCTCACCAAGGTGGACTCCTATGTCCTGGACACATCTGATTGGTGCATCATGGTGCACCTGCCGGGGCTGGACATGTGGGTCACCAATGTCTATGGTGCCCAGGGGTGGTAGGACTACCTTCAGGAGCTATCCGGGGTCACAGGGCTGGTCCCCTACAACACTAGTTGGTTGCTGATTAGTGACTTCAACCAAAGGCTCTATAGCTGGGAGAAGACCGAAGATCCCGGGGCCTCTAAATTTCTTGCACTATTGCAGCATACTAGCCTCACTAACATGGAAATCATGGGGTGCAAGTACACCTGGAGCAATCGTAGACAGGGCATTGCGCGGGTACAATCTCGGATTGACCGGGTATGGGTCAGTAAGACGCTACTGACCAAATGGGAAATCCACACATACAGAGGTGCTCAGATGGCCTCAGACCACCAACCCATCCTCTGCTAGCTGGTATAAGATGTGTTTCAGGCCTTGTGCCTATTCCGGTTCGATTGCACCTGGCTATGTAAGCTGTGGTTGGGTGAGCTGGTACATGTCATGTATCAGCAATATACGGCCTCGGTGGATCCACCTGATTTTCTTAAAAATGGGTTAAAGACCCTCAAAAGTCAAATTAAAAACCTCGGTAATACAAAAAAATACAATTTCAAAGGCTACCGAATCTAGATCCAGGCCAAACTGCAGGAAATTCAAATGCAACAAGAACATGGGGTTGATCACACACACGAGGAACTTGCCCTTCTGGCTGAGCTACAACTTCTGCAATGTGAAGAGGAAGAGTATTGATGCCAATGGACCCATGTGTAGTGGCTGAGGGTAGGGGATCGACACACGAAATTATTTTTTGTAGTGGCGAAGGCACACCATGGAACTCGTCAACGACTGATGCAAGGCCTCATACATGGAGAACAACAACACTCACATTCTAATGTGACCAAACTGCTGCAGTACTTGCAGTAGTCTAGAATTGGTAGCCAATAGACTCCATTTCCTTGCCATTGCAGAAAATCTTAAGCCTGGAAGATAACCTGTGGCTCCTGCAACCTTTCTCACACTAGGAGCTCCGAATCGTGCTGCACGACATGTCGGTAGATAAGGCCCCAGGGCCAGATGGGTGGCCCATTGAATTCTTTCGTGAATTCGAGGACATGCTGGGGGAAATTCTGCTAGATGCTTTTAATTGCATGCTGAAATGGCGATAAGTTTGCAAAGAAATCAACTACTCCGGTGTGGTCCTATTGCCAAAGACGGAGAATCCCACATCCCTAGGACATTTTTGACCCATCGAAGTTTGCAACTCGCTTCTACGTTTATTTTCTTGCATGACGGTTGCTCAGCTACACCCCCTCATGCCACGACTCGTGGGGAAAAATCAGGCTGGTTTTATGAAGGGCCGTCATCTTCAAGACCAAGTCCTGCTAATGCAGGAAATTTAGCACTTCCTTCGAGTCGCTAAATTACTGGGACTCTGCATCAAGCTATACATAACCAAGGATTATGATTCTGTCAGCAGGGCGACACTGAGGATGGTATTGTAAATGAAAGGCTTTGATAAGGCATTCGTGGACCTATGCCTGTAGATTCAACGGGGAGGGTGGTACTCACTGGATATAGATGGACCCCTTTGGGGCTTTCATGGGATTGGTCGTGGGCTCCAACAAGGCGACCCTCTCTCACTGCTCCTTTTCTTGATGGTGATGGACCTCTTGCAAACATACTGTGTCGAGGAAGGGCTCTAGGGGCTGAACATGCATGGCATCCCATGTCTAATCGTCCATTATGCGGACGACACGATGATCTTTACCAGGGTCGCTGTGCTGCAGGCTAGGGCATTAATGAGGACGCTGAATAGACTACAACGTGAAGTGGGACTGGCACCCAACCCAGGGAAATCTGTGTTATATTTCACACACACCCATCCTTTTATGCGCAACAAGGTCATTCATATCCTAGGGATCCTACCTGGGGAGGCGGAAGACAAGTATCTGGGCATCCCCATCCATAACTGGCACAGGCTGAACTTGGTAGGCTCTCATTATGAAAATATAAAAATGCATGGCATACTGGATGAATAGCTTCCTGTCGCACAAAGGAAAAATCATGTTGGCATCTACAGTGTTGGGGGCCATGGCAAGGTTTGCTACCTCGATGGCCTCCCCACCCTTCGGAGTAGCCAAAAAAATTGATACGATTATTCGGGACTTCCTGTGGTCAGGAGGCAAGGGAGGAAAAATGATGCACCTGGTGGCATGGGATAAGACTACATGTCCTCGCACCGCTGGGGGGGGGGCAGGAGGGGGGTGGGCATACTACCTTTTGCGGTTGAAGTAGCCTTAGGAAGACAAAGGCTTCTATGGTGGCTCTCATCAACGCACGATGACCCCTCCTTGTGGGTGCAATTCCTGTGGTAGAAATATTGTTCTTGTGCGGTGGCCAACACCGATTCTCAATTGTGGAAATAGCTATGCGCACACATTAGGTCACTGGACCATGAGAATGAGGTCACTCTGCACCCCTGGCAGCTCCTGCAGTGACAGTTCACGATCAATCCACAGTGGATGCGGCTATGGAAGGACATTCTATCAGAGAAAATTAAAACGTTTGGGTGGTTGATTCTTCACCATGCTCTCCCTATTCGGGCCCTCCTACAGACACGTGGCCTACCAATCAGTAACCATTTCCCACTGTGCAATCAACACACAGAGATGCTGCAGCACTTCATGCATGAGTGCCATGTGACCATGCAATTATGGTGAACGGCTGGCCTTCATTCGCTAGAGTTCTCTAGTAATTTGTCGACACTGGTGGTGCTATGGATCCTGTGGCAGGCCAAGAACAATTGCATCTTTAAAGGGGTGGCCCTCCCTCCTATGGCCATGCTGATCGACAGGTTCCATAAACTCTAGCACGAAATTACCGTAGCAATGGATTCGCATGTCCACCTCGAGCCACCTGCTACAGCCCTTCAAAATTGAACGGATCTTTGGCGCTGGGTCTCCTGCATGAGGTGGACACATGTTTTTCCATGAATGGCAGCTGACCCAAAGATGGACACCCAATCCTTCTACACAAATTGTGGCAATGAGGCTACTGTGTTTCGGGGGTGCCAGATACTGATCACAGTTGAGTCAGTTGCTACTGTGATCGGGGCACCCATCAAATGCACTCATATCCCCCCGGTCGCTTGTTCGCATGCAGTGGTTGCAGATTTCTTCTAAGGCCCCATCCCCAATATGGCTAGTAGACATATCAAAAGAATGGCCCTCTCACCTGACTGGAGGGCGGTGGAAAAGTTGGTGGAGCGATGCTTCATACACTCAGGCTCACACCATAAACTGAAAAGAGTGCATTTTAGGTTCCTCCAGTGCATGCGCGATGAGACTCCCATCAACCTCTCACTGTTCCTCTGGGAGTCTTTGTGATGACGATGTCCAAGCAGACATTCAGGGGTGATACGAGCCCTGTGGTTGGGCGGCACCCCCATCCTACCACTGCAACCAATGAACAGTCCAGAGTTGAGGCAGTAACACAAGAGGAAGAGGTGCGAGTATGGTGAGGGGGTCACTACGGTCGAAAATAGCATCATGATTACCCCATTGGCACTAACTGAGAATGGGACCGACCGAGACAGACCCTAGAGGATGAGGCGCCAGCGACAAAATATTGTACCATAGGCAACACCGGGGGGCAACACCCGCCATCCCCTACACAGTCGCCAATCTAGACGCTACTATGGATCGAAGGCATCATCAAGGACCATATGATGGGCATTGCCCAGATAATTGAGGAAAACCAATGCTGCCTCGTGGCCGGCCCAGGGTAGTTAGGACTAAGCCCACAAATAGTCAAAGAGAACCATCATTCCAGGCACAATTGCCCCAAAAGTTAGCCGGGGGGGNGGGGGGGGGGGGGAGGTATGTAGGAGACTCTTGGGGGAAGTCCAGTTTGAAAATGTGCTCTGATTAATGTCTGGGGCGGGGGCAGCTGACTACCAGTGGGGATGCCCATGGGGGGGGGGGGGGGGNCCTTGGGGACTTTTGGATTAATGTTCTCGGTCGGTGTGGGGTCAGCGGACCTGGCCTGCACTATATAGATGTATAGCTCCTTTTTTTGGGAATACAATTTTGCTCGATTTTTTCCAAAAGAAAAAAAATGGAAAGAAAATTAATTTTCAGTAGGGAGGAGTATCATAGTACTAAAAAAATTTATATCACTCTTCAAAATTCATACTCAAACTTAAAATAGCAAAAGGATGAGAGAGAGAGAGAGAGAAAGAAAGAAAGAGTTGTTTAATACAAATATTTGTTTCAAATCAAAAAAGTAGTTCTACTAGAGAAAGATATTCACCTTGTTGCTTGTTATTAATACTAGCTTAGATATATATTTATAATATATAGCTATAATTTGGCCAAGAGAATCTTATTCATTAACAAGTAATAAGTTATTTAACTTAAAAACTTCACAACTTCAAGATAAAGAACAAGATTTAATGATTATAATTTTCATGACATCAGGACGAATAACAAGATTTGTTTATCAAATTTTTCATAATGTTGGGTTTTTGAAAAAAGATACTTGCATTAGTCATTGTATGTTCTTATTCTCGGATAAATTTACATTGCCTATTAGAGCATACAAAAATAACAAATTTGATTGAGAATGCGAACATACAATAATTGATGTAAATATTTGTTTTCAAAAACTTATCATTAAAAAAAATTTGATAGACAAATTTTTTTATTTATCCTAAATTCATGAAAATTATAATCCTTAAATCTTGTTCTTTGTCTTGAAGTCAGTGAATTTTTTAACTTAAATAACTTATTACTTGTTAACAAATAAGGTTCTCTTGGCCAAATTATAGGTATATATTATAAATATATAAATAAGCTAGTGATCGCTAGTCATCTCCTATAGTGATTACTTAAACATAACAAATAAAAAAGATTCTATTTATAGTTATACATCATTCGAATCCAATTTTTAAACGGTAGTTCTTAAGTTATAGATTTTTTTTATAAAATTATAAATAAAATATTTACATACATGATCCCATTGTCCTCAAAGGCTCAAAGTGAACTTTTAACATTAGCTGAGGTATTTAGTTCTAGTTGAGCAGGTTTGGGTAACTCTTAATATCATCCATATAGTAAAGAAAATTAAAATATTTATCATAATACAAGTATTAAAATGATATATGGTCTTTGTTATGGAAAGTTGCAATATCTATATGGTGACAATTTAAAAATTCATAGTTGAGAAGTCAATTAAGTCCATGCGTAAGACACACATTGCTCTTTTTGAGCTCCCAATCGAACATGCATATCTCATAATTACCTTTGATAATGCAAACTGGGTTTCCTCCCAAAAACAAACCCTTGCCAACATCATTAGTATGAGCTTAATTGTAAAATTTGGTTATGTGGAAAGCAATATAGCTTTGAAAGCTATCTTCATGGATTGCCGAAAAAACAAGGCATGATTGTTTAAACTTCAATTTTCCCAAGTAGAAGTGAAGTACCACATGTACCCATAGAGTGTATAAAAAGAACATAAAAGATAAATAGTCTTTATCTGAATTAATGAACCATAAATGCATGTGTGCATGAAACCTATAAAACAAAATTACATAATTGCTTTAGTTTTCTTATCACTTGATGATGTAATGAGAAAATGGTGATTTCGGGTAACATCTAAACTTTATTTAGATTAGAACCCATGTTGATGCCCTCCTTGAGCTTCATTATCACCGCCACTGAGTATTTTACTAAGTGGGTGGAAGCTATCCCCCTGAGGAATACGACATCTTAGCAGATCTACCACTTCATCTTGGACAACATCGTGATAATTTTTGGGCTTCCAATGACTATTGTAATCGAAAATGGGCCATAATTTAGTAGTACGAAAACCTGAACCTTCTGTAGCAATCTAGGCATTAGGCAATCATTCTCCTCCCCGTATTACCTACAGGAAAATGGATAGGCGGAGGCTACAAATAAGTCCATCATCAACTTGTTGAAGTGGATGCTTGACAATAGTAAGAGGTGGTGGCACAAGAAAATCCTCTACATTCTATGGGCCTACAAAACAACATGCAAAACCGTGATGAGTAAGACCCCTTACAACCTTATTTATGGATCTGAAGTTGTGTTGCCTCTTGAGTTGCAGATACCATCACTCCAGATGATCCTCTCGGATGTTGTGAGCGAAGCCCAGAACAACGAGTCACGGATCATCGACCTTAACTCGATAGAGGAGGAGTGTGCATAGATGTTGAGCCGCATAGAGCATTACCAGAGCAAGCAACAACAAAAGCACCATGCAGACCCACATTGACAGCAAGTATAGAAGGGTGACCTCATCCTCAAAGCTATCTGTGACCATGTGAGAAAATTCTCAGCCAACTGGGAAGGCCCCTACATGGTCACTAAAGCCTTTGGGAATGAAGCCTTCAAGCTACATGGCATATCGCAACATAGCAATTTTGCGAAAGTGACAGAAGGCATCTTAAAGGGCGGGATCAGCAAATTCGCAAGCTTTGCAATGCAAAAGGCAAAGTTGGTAGATTGGTGACATTTTTGGTGACTAAGGACAACTTTTACGCTATGATACACTATGGAGCATAGCATAGCGTAGAAAATATGCAATAAATAGTCAGCGTGCTTCAAAGGCTTCCAATGCATGCAGCAAGACACAACGCAAATTATAGCATAGTGTGACAAGATGCTCCGCTACGCCAAACATGCTACGCTAGAAAGCATAGCAAAGCATGGTAAGCAGTTACGCTACATCAATGCGCTCCACCTAATCATACCATTGCACTGATAGCGTAATTACAACATGGTAGGCTTGTAATTACTACATCGCAGGCCTGTCCAACAGTCATGCAGGCATGTGCAGCATAGACAGGTTAGCATAAGCCTAGGGGACGTGGCATCTAAACCGCATCTTTCGTGCACGCTCAGTCCTATAAATATGCAATAGGAAACCATGCACATGTGGAGATCTGTGATGTTGCCACTCATATCATGTCCAATAATCAACAACATGGAACTCATTCATCAAAACTATTTTAAGAAAGACAATGTGATGACGTTGCATAAACTTTGCAACTATATGCGGATTTTGTATGATATTACTTTGCCTCCAATATTTGAGTTTCGATAAGTTCTCGGGAGGATCTCTTTTCATCATATTATGCAACTCAGGCCAATAGAGATTTGCTGCACTTAGAGTAAAAAAAATAGTAGGTGTTTCCAATTGATTCACCATGTCAGTTAGCTCTACTTTACATTTTCTCCAATAAGATGGTGTACCACGAATGGATGTACCATATTGCATTAAATTATCAACAATGACATGTGATGGAGCATTATTCAATTGTTCTCATAGTTCTTCAATAGTTATGGGTGCATCAACAATATTTTTTTTTTAAAAAATACAGCGTTAGATTCTATTGCCTATCTTCTTTTAATGATATTATAGATATAATACCTACAAATAAATCACACATCGTTGCTTAAATGTTATAAAAAACCATTATGAATAATGATAACCAAAGCTGCAAAGGCAAGGGAATGAGTATGCCAATACAAGTATAAATAGAGTCCCAACTTCTAAAAATTAAATAACCACTTCTCTAATAATTAGAGTAATCATCGCTCTCACTCTAATAATTAGAATAATCGTTGCTCTCACTCTAATAATTAGAGTAACCATTGCTCTAATAATTAAAATAACTGCTGTTCTCACTCTAATAATTAAAGTAACCACTCCTCTAATAATTAGAATAACTTCCACTATAATAATTAGAGTAAATGGCACTATAATAATTAGAATAACCATTAATAATTAGAGTAACTTTCACTCTAATAATTAGAATAACTGCTGCTTTAATAATTAGAGTAACCACTGCTCTAATAATTAAAATAACCATTAATAATTAAAGTAACCGTGCTTTAATTAATTAGAATAACTACTGCTCTTGCTGTAATAATTAAAGTAATCGTTGCTCTAATAATTAGAATAATTTCCGCTTTAATAATTAGTGGTTAATAATTTCCGCTTTAATAATTAGAGTAACCACTACTCTAATAATTGGAATAATCATTAATAATTAGAATAACCGCGCCCTAATAATTAAAGTAACCACCACTCCATTAATAATTAGAGTAATTGCACCCTAATAATTAGAGTAACCACCACTCTAATAACGTTGCTCTAATAATTAGAGTAACCACTACTCTAATAATAACCTCCGCTTTAATAATTTAGACAACCAATATCTTAAATATCAAATATGATTTTGGAAAAGAAAATTTCTTTTATTTTTTGTTACATAAATCCAAAATTAAGTGGTTTCACAATTTCTAATTTCTCTAGTTTATTACATTGTCGATAAATTCTAATAAAAGAAACTCATTTATCATGGTGGAATTGAACTCACAAATCAGACCGGCTAAAATCTATGTGGCAGGTAACTTTATAAAATCATTTACCTGAATTCATGGATATTTAATCTGTATTTGGAGAGATGTTGAGTGTGGGGATTTATGTGGGGAGGAGATTACACTTCACATGATGAGATTCCAACAAATAAAAAACCAATAGAGATAGTAAGGCCAACATGAATCCAAAAATCGGACGGTACCAACGGAGACCCTGAACACCATTTTCTGAATATTATGGATGAAATCTGCAACACCAACCCCCAAGAATTGGAAAACCAAACACGTCCTTAAATTTTTATTTTTTAAGCCAGTCTCTAAATAATTTATTAACCCGGGGAGTCCAAGTCATAGAACCTAATAGAAAGGAAATGCTGTAAAATAATCTCGGAACTCGCAGCGGAGCACTCAGGAGTGTGCGGAAAGTTTGAGAACAATGGTCTTTATGGTGTTTTACCTTTTAGACGGCTTTGACATTCAAGGACATCAGCCTGTTAAAGTTGCCTTACATACGAACTTTGTGAACCATCCATTTTGAAATAGCATGTCGTAGAAACACAAACTTCATGGGTAAAAAAGGTAAACATTTAATCTCGGCTGGCCGATACTTAAAATCTGACCAGAAAGAAACAAACGTGGACGTGATTATGAAAAAAAAAACACATGAACTTTGAAACGTAGATTGAAAAATTGGATCACGTCAGCAAATCAGTAACCTTTTTTATAAACCGGACCAGAGGATAACTCCAGATCTAAATAAAATCATCAATATTATCAAAAAAGAGCAGCTATATTTATCCCTGTTGGTAGCTGCAATTTCCAATTTTTTAAATCTATGAGGTCAGTTAGAATGGAAAATCAAATATAGAAATTTTAGTTTTGCTTTGAGTAACTAATAATATAGTAAACTTAAGAAATCAGGAAAAATATAACACTATTTATTAGATTAAATGTCCAATCCAATTTTGAATCGGCTTCAATATTGCATTGCCATATATCCTAGATCTAACAATTAATTGCAGATTTCTCAAACTATGGTTTCAAAATTTCCCAGAGAACTAAAACAGACAAACTTTTTTCATCATCTTTAAGGTAAAAGACTGAACACCTGCTATTCGAAGTATTGAGTTTGAATGTTAAGAACAAATTAGAAGCAATGTAGATAAATCAACCGAACATATTTGTCTGAGGCTATAAGCTAAATCCAAATGCACCCTAAAGAAAATTAGAAACTCAGAAAATCTACATTTAAAACCAAACGTAAACCAAACCCCGTTCATGTCAATTTCCTGCAAGGCAGAACGCATCCTTAGCAAGCTTTTTTTTATGCAACTCGATTCCTCTTCCAAACTGTTGCTGCTGCAGCACTTCTACTTTTTCCCACCAGTGTTCATTTTAGTGTTATTGAATCTGGATCTATTGGTTCACAATCTCATTTTGGGTTTTTTCAATCTGGTTGCAGCTACTTCATCAGCCCTCGCTTGAGAGATCATGGCTTCCGCCTCCTGATTCACCTTTTTTTCAAGATTTTTCCGTTGGGAATCTGCAAGTTCAGCAAACACTTCATTTTCTTCTCTCAACCCCTGCTGCCGATTCCCTTCTTCTTCTTCCTTATCAGGCTCCTCCGCCATGCTTTCAGAAGAGGCTTCCTTATAATCGTTACCATCATATACTTCTTGAATTGATCTTTTTTTCACGAAGCCTCCAAGGCGGTAAAAATGATAGATGAGAAAAACAAGGCCGTGATGCTTAAAATACTTGCTGCGCCCCTCATGATACTTCTGCAGCTCAAGCTTCAGGCTCTCACACAGATAATAGGCCAAGCTGAAGGGCTCTTTGTACTTGAATGCATTCAAGAATACGAAATGATGCATGTAAACATCAGATACCTTATGGTCGATAGTAATGTACCTCATTACAGCGTACCTAAGAAACGAATTATAGGGTTCTGGGAAGTCTCTGCGAGGGAAACACTTATATTGATCTTGGGAAATACGGTGCGCTTCGCCTGCAAAAAATCTGTCAACAATTTCATGATCAGAGGCGGTGATTTTCTTGAAGATGTGGGCACCCTTTAGAGGGGCCTTGGATGCAGCTGCAATGACTTCTGGTGTAACTTCACAGAAGTACGTGTCATCGATGATAAATTGTTTTCCGTCCCATGTTTCACAGGTTTCCTCGGAGAGTTCTTTATCATGGCCTTTGAAGCTCTGGAAAAATGGCGCCCATCCTAGGCTCCCCACATGCGGCCAGGCCACCGAGGCTTGCAATTCGTCGATGTTTTCTGGTTCGAATTTCAGATCGGTTTGCGTTTTGGCCATTGTTGTGGTTGTGTGAAGCCTTTGTGACTTATTGTAAGTCACGAGGGCTGGTTTGTGTGGCTTTTATAAATTTGGTCGGCTGCGTGTGGCTTTTATAAATTTGGTCGGCTGCTTGAAATTTATGAAGAACATCTGCATTGGCATACATGAACAGTGGCAATAGGTTTTTTTTTTTATATAAAAAATAGATATAAATTCAATAAAAAGTTTATGGTTTTGGTGGCATTTATAAATTTGGTTGCTAATTGAAATCTACCAAGAGCATGTGCATCACGGGTATGAAAAACTGATTTTATTTTATCTTATGGCTTTTTCAAGAGCAAACATAGGGGTTGTTATGACAAACCCTTACCTTTCCCCTGCCAATCCCCTTCCAATCCCCTTAGTGCATGGGATGTATTCT
This sequence comes from Gnetum montanum, assembly GCA_015680685.1. Lineage (NCBI taxonomy): Eukaryota > Viridiplantae > Streptophyta > Gnetopsida > Gnetales > Gnetaceae > Gnetum > Gnetum montanum. Next base: position 594,205 of record MNCI01007203.1, read on the forward strand.
ATCGAGGTTATTCTAATTATTAGAGTGGCAGTTACTCTAATTATTAGGGTTACTCTAATTATTAGTGTGGTGGTTATTCTAATTATTATATTAACGATTGTTCGAATGACAATTACTTTAATTATTAGAGTGGCAGTTATTTTAATTATTAAAATAGTGGTTAATTAAAGTGGTGGTTATTCTAATTATTAGCATGGTGGTTACTCTAATTATTAGAGTGGTAGTTACTTTAATTATTACCTTGGCGATTATTTTAATTATTAGTGGTGGTTACTCTAATTATTAGAGTGGCAGTTACTTTAATTATTAGAGTGAATGGCAGTTAATTAGAGTGGCGGTTATTCTAATTATTAGAGTGACAATTATTCTATTTTGAGAAGTTAAAACCCTATAAATACTTGTATTGGCATGCTCATTGCCTTGGCTTTGCAACTTCGGTTGCTTAGCCGCATTGCCTAAACACATTGATGAGGGGTGCAAGTCCCTGAAAACATTTTGTGTAACAATATACATTGTGCAATGCTACGAGCTTTCTATTACTTTATGTTTAACAGTTTTTCTGTCTTAGAATTTCCACAATATTTCTCTCAACCCTCTTGTTCTTTTTCTTAACGCACGAGATCTTATTAAAATTTTAAGTTTCCTAAAAATAACAAGTACATGCAATGTGAAATTAAGTTAGTTGTATAATGTCTTATTCAAGTGCATTATTCTTAGATATATTCATGCATGATAATAAGATCAAGATTGATTCTCAATCATTGCAGTATTCTAACTTATAATAGAATTTACTTTTAATGTAATTTATTTTCCATGAAATTAGCCTAATATTTATGTTTTCATTGCATATAGAATTCGATAAAATGAGTGCAATCAATTTCAAGCATAAACATATATTCACTTGGTAATCCTAACAATGCTATTGCTTGATTTTCCTAGTAGCATAACGCTTGGTAATCCTAGTAGTGGTACATGAGTTCATGACATGTACAACATGCTTGAAACAAACATTCATTAACATAGGCCAATCTAGGATTTAGCTTCATTGTTAATTAAATTAAATAATTAATTTCTTTATTATTGATTAGTTTAGTTCATAGTTGAATAACATTAATTATCATGTGCCTCACCTATACTTAATCATACGCATTAAGGGCCACTACGAGTATAGTTGGGAAGATAGTGATTTGTGATTTTACATTTAACTATATAGATATTACGCTAGTCTCATCCACGAATTATGACATGGTCTACTACAATGCTTGTAGATTGTATGGTTGTACATTAAGAATGCTCACAGCTCATCAATTATCTTCTTAGATAAGAGGTTGGGGATCTTGGAACTTGAAATATTTGTTTAATAACATTTACCCTACAAGACACATGGTCAAAGTAGAACTCTATAATTCAATATTGCACACAAAAATCGAAACTATAAGTTAGAGTTATCAATTAAGAGTCTTACCATGAGGCTAATAGCTCATTGCTAGGCAAAAGATGGCTAATTTAAGTTATACTTAGGTTTCATTATACTCTTGTATACTTCATCTAATGTATCTTGTTAGTTAAATGTATTATGGTGTACTTATAGTTAAATTATTTTAGGTTTTGATACTCTCAAAATAAGATGAAGCATTGTATCCTCCATTGACATAAATTTTCTTTTAAAAAAAGTAATCTTATATAAATATTCTATTTCATTCTAAGATTATGACACAATAATGAGGTATTAGCTTAGTGGTGAGATGCTTAATTTGAAAATTCTAAGTTATAAGTTTAATTCCAATGGGTGATGTTATATTATAAAGTTTTATGAAAAATTTGTATTTGTTATATATTTAGAGGATGGATATAGTCCTCTAGTTCTAGGAATGAAATTTTTTAATATTATTATTCATTTCTTTGAGTCTAACACCCTCCTCCTCCAATCTAGTTCTAGGGGCTATCAAAACCCAAAATAATTTAACTATAGTTATGCCCCAAGATATATAGCTAACATGGTATGTTGAAAGATCTATAAAAAATATAATAATGATTTAAGTGTTACTTTTACCAATAACCTCTTGCCTAATAAGATAATGAGACGATCACTAGTTAAGTTATTAGGGATGTGTGACTCCAAAATAATATTAATAATGAGCAAAGAAAATATAGAGTATATCACAAGCCTTATATGAAGTAGACATCATAAAAAAATATAGAAAAAAGCCTTTCTAAGTTTAGGACTATCTACTCTGGTGTATAACCTTAAAATTATACTTTTAAAAAATATGTAAAGAAAATTGGAGGGGTGGAGTTGAGAAGGCAGAATGTGAAAGATCTGCCAACGGCCATAGTTGCTGCGGATGGCATGGTCGATTACAAATGGCGCAATTTTGAATTCAATTCAGAGCAGAAGAAGTCCCACGAAGAGGGCAAGAATGGAGAAAAACAGCATGGAGGCCCAAAAGACAAGAAGGAGGGGACACCCTCCAAACCCAAGGGAGATGGAGCCTCACAAGGGAAGAAATTCTCATATGGGTGCTTCATTTGTGATGGATCACATCGAGCTCACAACTGTCCTTCGAGGAAGAAGCTTGTGACCCTCAGACTTCAGGATGAGTTTGAGGCAGAGTGTATCAATGCAAGGTGTAATGCATTACAGTTGCTGAATACCCTTTCTTGTCAAAAGTTGGCTTCACCCAACGAGTTGATGTTCGTTGAGGTTGTTCTCCACAGATAGAAGGTAACCACAATGCTAGATACGAGAGCGACGAACAACTTTGCATCCCAGTGGTTGGCAGAGAAACTTGGCTTGACCATCGCCAAGAGCCAGAGCAAGGTCAAGGCTGCAAACTCAGGGGCACGACCAGTTCATGGCATGATTTATCCTCTTCTCAGAGTTGGTCTCTGGGAGGATGCTTGTAATTTTGCTGTCATCTCTTTAGATGAATTTGAGTTGATTTTGGACATGGAATTTTTTGTAAGGGCGAAAGCTCTAGTGGTACCTCACTTGGGAGGGATGTTGGTTGCTAATGAAAGGCAACCTAATTTTATTCCTGTCAAATGTAAAGAGCGAAAACTGATGTTTAAATTGGCAGCTCAAAGGAATTTGGGGGTAAAATGGGGTGAAGTCACTATGTTGGGTGCCTTGGTAGAGATCAAGGAGAACTAGACAGTGAACGTTCCCAATTTTTTGGGCAATCTATGAACAGGATCTATAGATACGATGCCATTAGAGGAGCCCAAGGTATTACCTTTAGGGATGAAGGTAGACCATCGGACAGGGTTGGAACCAAGGGTGAGATCACCTGTGAGTGTTCCACATTCAGATAAAGATGGAAATCAGGGCAAGAGTGCTCCTGAGTATTCTGTATTGTATGTTCCCCATCGAGTGGGATGAACTGCGAAGGGAGTTGCGGGTGCTATTGGAGGCTTGCTACCTTCAACTTTTGGATGCCCCATATGGAGAATTGGTGCTCTCTAAAGAAGAAGGAAAGGTGCTGAAGTACCTTGCAGAGCTCAAAGTCGATTGGGTTCATTAACCTGGTTCGGAGAACCAGACAGCAAATTTGCTGAGTTAAATAGAATTCTAAAGAACGGTTGAGAGGATTCTTAGCCATCAGATTGAGGGTGCGAGTCGAAGGAGTTGACGCACCAACTACTTGTTCCAATGTGAGGACGGTAGTGAAATGGATGCCGCATGGGAGTGTGATGAGGAGTTGATCCAATTCCTATTTAGATGGACTTCCGACGAGGATGTCAAACTCATCTAGTGGGGGTGGGTTTGTCACAACGTCTTGAGTTGTGAAAATCGTAGGCTCATGTGTAGGCGTACATGAGTTACACTTGATCCACACTTGTTGTGTGGAAAGACATCTAGTAACACCAAGCACAGCCAGGTGCAATACATGCGGGGGGGCTACAGTTGGATTCATCCAGATATAGCGCATGTACACCTCTTATCACTAGAGGAAGCTGAAAGACCACAAAATTTTGAGCTTAGCACTTCTCCAACAAGAATCGAGCTAAGTCATGAAGTTCCCCAACATGACTAAAGTTTGAGGACCTCACAGATAGCTTCAAACGGAGTCAAAATTAGCAATAAATGATTCCCTGGGATCCACAGAAGACTACAATGACATCTAACATTAAACCTAGTAAATATTGAGCTCAAAATCCTTGGTTTTCACTAAGTATGCATCCTGTACGTTGGCCTATACATGCCTAGCATACAGCCCAGCGTATAGCAACTTTTGAGCCCTAAAAATAAGCCAAAACATGCCAGAATTGAGCGTCTAACCCCCCAAGACCTTCCCCAAGGTCCCCAGCAGCTCTTAGGCACCTAAAAATCAAATTTTGGGCCCCAAATGATGGGCTTTCATTCTTGCACGCTGGCCTGCACGCCCAACGTACAGCCCAGGGTACACCATCAAAAATGGCTTAAAACAAGCACCAAACAGTAAGATTTTCACCTAAAATCAACTCTCGGAGGTAGGGCAACTATTGGGTATCATCATGGGTATGTGAAAATCAAGTTTTGACCTTGAAATGATGCATTTACATGTGTGTATGCTGAGCATACATGCTCTGCACGCCCAGCGTATAGCCCAGCGTGCACCAAATTTTGAGCTCCAAAAACTCCTTCAAATAGGCCAGAATTGGAGCTCTAGACCACCTATGACCTTCCCAAGGGTCCCCAGTAGCTCTTAGGCACTTAAAATTTAATTTTTGGGCTCCAAATGATGGACTTTCATGCTTGTATGTCGACATGCAGCACACTGGCATCTTGTATGCTGACATCCTGTACGCTGGTATCCTGTACGTCGGCATGCAGCACACTGGCATCCTACATGTTGGAATCCTATACGCTGGTATGCAGCACGTTGGCATCCTGTATGTTGGCATCTTGCACACTGGCATCCTGTATGCTGGCATGCAGCACACTGACATCCTGTACGCTGGCATCCTGCACGTTGGCATGCAGCACACTGTACAGTTGTAATTTTCTATGCACTCAGACAATGCAACCACATGTCATCCGACCCAAAATCCTCTCATCCACGGCCACTCATACCCTTCTAGATCCAAATCCAACGCCCAAAAACCTCATAAAAACCCCAGTTTTTCACTAGATCGAGGTGGAGAATTTTGGACAAATTGGAGACAAAAAAAAAGAAAAGAACCAGAGACACTTAGAAACCAGAGCAAAAACCTTGTATGCTAGACTTCAATGCTGCACACTGAGCATACAGCCTTCACACTATGCCTGTAGTTCAAACCAGCACACCATCATCCCTCTGCATCCATCGTTCTCTTCGTCCACCTTGTGTCAGATCCACAACTGCATCCAGACCGGTACATTGTAACTTCTATTATGCAATAATATTGCCGCATTTCTTTTGCTAAGATTTGTTACAGTTTTTCGTTCATCCTCGTGTACTTATTGTTTACATTCTTGCACGTTTACACTGGGTTTTACATTAGTTACGCCATTTGCATATAACCCAGCGTACAGTATATCGATGTACGTTCGGGGAAATCCTTGTTTGATCTGCGTGTGGACCACCCAAGGTACTCTACCTTCATTAGTTCCAGCTCGTCCTCAGGTGAAGGTAGGGTCTTCTATGCTTGTCCGGTGATCTCTTAGTCTCTGTTCCATTCCAGCCGGAGACCAATGATTTCGGACAGTACAGAAAATGGCGCTAGAAGGAGGGCCCAACTTGTTTTCTGTTTAATCGAAACATTGATCACATTACCTATTCTAACACTGCCCAAATCAAGTGCTAAAATCACACTGCTACAATGTTCACGCCGCTATAGTGTTCACGTTGCTATAGTGTTCACGCTACTATAGTATTTACGCCACTACAGTGTTCACGCTGCTATAGTGTTCACGCCACTATAGTGTTTATGCTACTACAATGCTTCACACTGCTACAATGCTTCACACTGCTACCGTGTTTATGCTGCTACAGTGCTTCACGCTGCTATAGTGTTTATGCTACTACAGTGCCACTACAATGTTTTTCCAACAAAAACACATAAAACACATCCATTTCAAAGTCGAATTCATCGGAATTCACACCTAACTTCAAGTTGGTCTAAGTGCCAACTGTTACCAACATGGATCGCCTAGTCCAATGCATACAATACATACAACATAATGATTCCGAGATGACTTCCTCTTACCCGAGATCGCCATTCATGTACGAGTACGGTTCATAATTTCATACTTAGCCAAATTTTCTCCCGTTTACGCTGTACACGCTGGACACTTAGAAAAATTTTTAGTGTTCACATGCCAGATACTCTGCACACTTAGCCTGAAACAAACTCAGCACTTGTTTGCCAGCTCGTACACTACCCTGCCATACATCACCATGGAGTCATCCCAGACCTCTAATGCACGCACCTTCATAATCCTCACACAGGAACAATACAACTACATTTGTGTGAAGATTCAGGCCAACCTTCCCATTGATCACACAGAACAAGAGGCAAAACGAAACTTCGAGTGTATATACATGGGAGGTCATGAATTCATCCCCTCTATATATGACATCATCCCCCTTTCTGAGCCTAATCATAGGCTCATCTCCCAGCTCCTTCTGGCAAAGAGCAAAAACACACGATGACCTAATGAGGAGTCCCAAAACCAACATGATGTAGATGACTTCGAGGCACAATCTGAACATGAGGATTCATACCACACCCTCAGTCCCCATGCCTACGTGAACCCATCAGTCCATCCTCGCATGGGACAGATAGCCACTCACTGAGTGTCAACGAGCACACAAGCACCAGTATCCCAACAGAGATTACCCACGTCCATCTCCACCCAGTTTATACTGCACATGCAAACACATGGGGCCACTTTCACTAGATTGGCCTCACACATCTAGGGTGTCACTTCACAGTTTGTGGCTAGGCAAGGAACCATATCCCTTGTTCAACAACCCACTCACTTCAACGTGCCACACCCCACAACCAAAACTCTGAACATTGCTCCACAACAACAAATGACAACCCAACAATCTCCCCAACCAACTAATCTGCCTACCGCTCAAGAGTGGGCAGAAGCAAAACAAATGATGCAAGTGTTAGCTGATGAGGTAAAGCAACTCAAAACTGCCAACACTAAACAAGTTAAAGTATTGGATTTCTACCACGATGATCCAATTAGCTATTCAGTGCCATTGTTAGCTCTATCCAAGGGAATCACACTTCCATAGCTGACCAAATACAATGGGAAGGGAGATCCGAATGCTCACTTAGTCACGTTTTGATCAGAAACTCTATTGCTTCAAGCTTGGCCGCATGCAATCTTGCGCATGCTATGTCCTTAACGAGCGTAGCCTTAGACTGGTACAGAGCCTTACCATGTAACTCCATATCCTCTCTTGAGGATCTGTTACACCAATTCGTTACTAGGTTTAAGTACAACTTGAAGCCTGAAGTAACCCTAGACACTCTAATATAGGTGAAACAAGCACCACTTGAGCCTGTGCAAAAGTTCATCCAACGATGGAGTGCAGCCCTTAACGAACTTCATGAGCCCATCCCTGAAAAGTATTTGCTTACGATTTTGAAGGGAGCCATGAATGACTTCATTAAGTCAAAACTATACTACCTAAGCGCTCAAACGTTGAGCCAAGCGGTCACGCAGATCAAGAACATTGAACAAGCTGCACAAGCCAACAATGACCCCGCCTATGTGGCTTACAAGAACCAACACGTTGCCAAATAACAAACAACAACGAAAACTGTAGTTGCAAGCAAAAAAGCAAAAAACACTAGTATCAACCTACCTACAATAATAGGGGCCACTCCAAGGCCCAACTTTCAGTGCAAGGATCGTTCTAAGTACACACCGCTACTTGCACAACCCTCTAAACTACTAGAGAAACTCCTTAAAACTAGGCAAATCGAATACAAACACGTAGCTAAGAATGCTCGCCGCTGACATGATAGGTACTATGAGCTACTGAGGAACCCCACCTTAGCAGCATCAAATGAGCCCCCAGTTCCATGACATTTCAAGTTAGACCAATTCTGTCACTACCACTAGATGTCTGGTCACAACATTGACACCTATCGTGTATTACAGGATGATCTACAAGCAATGATAGAGCGGGGCCAACTCAACGTCAACACCCTAAATCAACCCAGCACAGACAATGCCCCCTATGTTATAAACTCCATTGACATCAACCTTTTGTGATCCATGTTCCTCCTAGCAAGGCAACAATCCCCTCTACCTCCATGAGCAAGGGGCCTCCCATCATCATGAAGGTGCCACCTAGAGCATCGACGATACTTTTTGTGGTCAAGGTACCACCACCTCACACGTCCACTAAGACGTTAAACTAGCAAGATTCAATGTAATCCTGAGCATCGAAGACATCGTTTGTAGTCAAAGTACCACCACGCCTGTTCGCTAAGATGTTAAACTGGCATGTTGCAGCAACGACAATAGCAAAGAAACCTTTCGTTATCAAGGTGCCACAACAAGCTAGTCAAACAAAAATGACACCTCCTAAACTACCATTTGTCATAAAGGTGTCCCCATGCGATGGCCCCTCACCTACCTAGAGCCCAACCGTATGCAATGTCTCAACCTCTTCTCTTTCAAAATTCAACCTTGCCAACAACATGGGTAAGCCTACCAAATGGCAGTAGAAGAGGACAAACGAACAATGAACAACATCCATAGCCGAAATAAAAGCCACACCTAGTATACAGCAACCGAAGGCTGGGGGCCCTGCCCCTAATCCCAAACAAACCAGGCCCAAGCCCTTGACCCATACAGAGGCAACCAACACAATGACAAATAACACGGACTTTGTAGCTACACTGGCCCAGGTGAAACAAACGCTCAAACAAAAGAACACAACCATGAGCTTGTATGACCTGGTCATGACATCATCAGCTCATCGAGAAGCCTTAGTGCAAACATTAGCATCCATTCCTGTTATAGAAGACATCCTTGCTAACATAGAATCCATCCGTACAACGATTTCACAACTCACACCACAAGGATTGGGTTCGAACACCTTAGCCTTTTGCAACGATGTAGTTAAAGTCAACCCTGAATGAGGGGAGGTCACAATAGGTCCATTGTCGATTGGCATACGTGTTGGGTAATGTACCATTCACAGAGTGCACATTGATGATGGTGCAGCAACAAACGTAGTTCTATACTCTGTCATCAACAAACTAGGCATGGTCGATGAGATCATGCCAACAGAAGCCATGTGTTTAAAATCCTTCAACGAATCACGTGTTATAGTTAAGGGCACAATCAACTTAGCCTTTGTGGCAAGAGAACAATTCCCCACCAGCGTGGAATTCACTGTCATAGAAGAGATGCCCAGTTTCAACATGATTCTTGGTAGACCTTGGCTAGCACAACAATGAGCCGTTTCCTCACCAATACATCAAGAAATCCGCCTTCCATAAGAAGGTGGACAAGTGATTATACATGGTGAAAACACTCCCTTTCAAGCTGACCACAACATAGACATGTCACAGGTCTTGAAAGAGGAGCCTCTTAAAGCAACACACACGACAAAAAATGCAACACCTAGGGCCAAAATGCCTGAACGAGTGGCAACAACCGACACAATATTTAAAGCTAAAACGCCTGAACGAGTGGTGAAAACCATAAGTCCCCCAGTGGAGCCTAAGCCTAAAATGCTTCCAAAACCACATCCCATTAGGAGACAACCACTCAATCAAGACTCCCTTGTGGCCAAAAACATAACTTATCCCTACCCACTCTTCATCTTTGTTCATTGTGCATACGTCACCGTCGTTTGCATTGTACTAGCTTACACATTTACATGTGGCCTGAAAAGGCCTTAAACTACCACTGTTTTGCATTGTTTTCTATTTACTTATGCATTTCAGTTCATGTTTTCTACAGTTGCTATTTAACATTGTTTTCTCTAGTTGCTTTTGTTTACAAGATCATACAGATGCACACGCATGCACCCACACAGACTAGTCCTGGCATCATGACTTAAAATTGATACCACAGATTCATCTTGGCATCGTGATGATAAATCAAGACCACAGAGCTTCATCCGACATGACGTTAAATTGTCACACTCATTTATCAGAGTCTGCTAAGACTATAAACTAGCTTGCCTCTTTATAGTCCGCCACGATTATAAACTAGCATCGCACCGTCTGCTACAATGATAAACTAGCAACGTCCAATGGGTTATGATGTGAAACTAACCCACGATAGTCTGCTAAGACTATAAACTAGCAAGATCATCTCCGGCACATTCATCTATTCCTGTAATTCATGACATTTCTTCATCAACACCTGCCGCATCATTCATCACACCAGCTCTAACAACACTATCGCTGCTCATTTTGTTTGCCTTAAGTTACACATGGTGGCTCCATTTGCATCAGCCATATTCGTGTCTAAAGTGTTCACTAACTCATTCACTTATGGTTTTCTTGTCTTCTTGGAGTTGTGTTTGCAGGATGACAATCGGTGGTGTTCGTACACAGATACACTTCATCACGGTGACAAGGTGCCACATTGTTTTTGACGCACACAACTAGGTTAATCAATCTGTTCAAAATTACATTCCTAGTTCCCAATACCTCCCCCATTTCCCCAACACTCTCATTCCTTTTCCTACCTAGTTACAGTTCCCAGATACACCCAGTACATCCCAAAACTTTGAGCACACTATTACACGTTGCGACACTCTCAAGCAGTTGTAACACATAACATGGAACATGAGCATGAGTGAAAAATTGAAAGAAAGCTCTTTCCAAGAAAAAAGAAACACAACAAAAAAAAGAACAAAAGAGCAAATAGCAATGAGCAAAAAAGCCAAAAAGAAACACAAGACCCTTGGCAATTCCCATACAAGCCCTAGGTGGGAAGGCAGTTTTCTTGGAAGCAAGTATTCATGTCTCAAACGCGCAAGTAACATCTCATTGTGTGGCTTTGGCTCTCTACCAACAGGTTCCCTTTAATACTAAACAACATCCCTGTTCCTTCGAAGAACGCAACAGATCATCACGTGGCTTTGGTTGTGCCAACAAGTCCTCTTAAACACTAAACAAGAGTCTTGTTCTGCCAAAGGATGTACACCTCATGTCTTGGTTCCAAGTTTGCTAGACAATGGCTATTGACAAGGATCAACATGACCCCATACACACACCAGAGCATCCCCTTCATCATGCATAATCCCTTGATTAGTTCCCAATCCCCACAAACTTCATTTCCCCAATCCTATGTACTACTGAACACGGTGCAATAACATCTGGCCAGGTGTCAAAGGACAACGTTTCTACCAAGTTTCTTATGGTGTTTTGTACTTCTTTATCGATGCTTATCAGGTCAATTTCTCCAAGTGTCAACAAAGAGGGGCCAATGAAACACCACAAAATTCTGAGCTTAGTACTTTTCCAACAAGAATCGAGCTAAGTCATGATGCTCCCCAACATGACTGAAGCTTGAGGACCTTATAGATAGCTTCAAACAGAGTTGAACTCAGCAAGAAATGGTTTCCTAGGACCCATAGAAGACTACAATGACATACAACATTAAACCTGGCAAATCTTGAGCTCAAAATACTTGGTTTTCACTAAGTATGCATCCTGTACGCTGGCCTATACATGCCTAGCCTACAACAACTTTTGAGCCCCAAAAATGAGCCAAAACATGCTAGAATTGAGCGTCTAGACCCCCCAAGACCTTCCCCAAGGTCCCCAGTAGCTCTCAGGCACTTGAAAATCAAATTTTGGGCCCCAAATGATGGGTTTTCATTCCTACACGCTGGCTTGCACGCCCAGCGTACAACCTAGCGTACACCATTAAAAACGGCTTAAAAAAAGCACCAAACAGCGAGATTTTCACTTGAAATCAACTCTCGGAGGTAGGGAAACTATTGGGCATAATTATGGGTACCTGAAAATCAGGTTTTGACCTCGAAATGATGCATTTACATGTGTGTACACTGAGCATACATGCTCTACACGCCCAGCATGCACCAACTTTTGAGCTCCTAAAACTCCTCCAAATAGGCCAGAATTGAAGCTCTAGACCACCTATGACCTTCCCAAGGGTCCCCAGTAGCTCTCAGGTACTTGAAATTTAATTTTTGGGCTCCAAATAATGGACTTTCATGCTTGTATGCCGGCATGCAACACGCTGGCATCTTGTACATTGGCATCCTATACGCTGGCATGCAGCACGCTAGTATCCTGTATGCCGGTATGTAGCACGCTAGCATCCTGTACGCTAGCATACTACATGCTGGCATCCTGTACGCTAGCATCCTACACGCTGGCATGCTATATGTTGGCATCCTACACGTTGGCATCTTGTACGCTGGCATGTAGCACAATGACATCTTGTACGCTGGCATCCTGCACACTGGCGTGCAGCACGCTGTATAGTTATAATTTTCTATGCACTTGGACAACGCAGCCACATGTCATCCGACCCGAAATCCTCTCACCCACAACCACTCATACCCTTCTAGATCCGAAGCCAACGCCCAAAAACCTCATAAAACCCCAATTTTTCACTAGATTGGGGTGGAGAATTTTGGGCAAATCGGAGACAAAAAAAAAGAAAAGAACCAAAGACACTTAGAAAGTAGAGCAAAAACCCTATACACTAGACTTCAACCCTGTATGCTGAGCATACAGCCTTCACGCTGTGCCTACAGTTCAAACCAGCACACCGTCATCCCTCCACATCCACCGAGGCTCTTCGTCCACCTTGTGTCAGATCCACAACTGCATCCAGACCGGTGCGTTGTAACTTCTATTATGCAATAATATTGCCGCATTTATTTTGCTAAGATTTGTTACATTTTTTCTTTCATCCTCGTGTATTATTGTTTACATTCTTGCACATTTATGCTCGGTTTTACATTAGTTACGCTGTTTGCATATAACCCAGCGTACAATATATCAGTGTACATTTGGGGAAATCCTTGTCTGATCTGCGTGTGGACCACCTAAGGTACTCTACGTTCATTAGTTCCAGCTCACCCTCAGGCGAAGGTAGGGTCTTGTGTGTTTGTCCAGTGATCTCTTAGTCTCTGTTTCATTCCAGCCGGAGACCAACGATTTCGGACAGTATAGAAGGTGTGATGCATGCAAGGGGACTACTGTTGGGTTTGCCCAAGTGTAGCGCATGCACATTTGCTATCACCAACTGGGGTGAAGCAGATGGAAGATCGAATTAGTAAGTGATGCATTTGTAACACCAGTCAAAGGAGTGCACTGGCAAGGCCAGGTACGCTCGTGCCTATAAAAGAAAGAGTCTTTGCTCACATTGGAGCATCGTCTGTATGTGTTATAACATATTCCTTTGTGAGTAAAGGTTGGGAGTTTTCCTGTAAGCGTGTTTCCTTTTAGCTTGGAGCTTGAGCATCATTGTTGCAATCGTTGCGAGTAGTTGACTAAGTGTTGGGACACTTAGCACTATCACCTGGTGAGAAAAATTATCCACTGTGAAAATTTAGTTAATCGAAGGATGTTGAGAATTCAAGAAGCAGAGGCAGATGTGGAGGATCAAGGAGTGGAGGCAAGCATGACAGTTCAAGGAGTGATGGCCGAACCAATGGACGTGGCAAAAGAGGTGCCCAATGTAACTCGGATGACAGCATCAGATGAGAGGCAAAGGGCCAGAGACTTCGGCGAGTACTCAAAAGAAGGAACAACATTACGAATTAAAGTTAGGTGCCCAGCTGTAGGTGCACTAGAAAGATTGGAGCACAGCTTGATAGGAAAATTTGTGTCAGAAGGGGCACGGCCACGGATGGATCTAATTTGGTGCTGGATTCGGGCAGTATGGGGGTTGGACACAGTGACGGTCAAATGCTTGGCGGATGACTGCCTCCTACTCTGTTTCACCTTGTTGGAGGAATGAGAGCGAATACTGGTGGGGGACCTTGGTTTTATGGGGCACAAGGATTATCTCTAGTGCCCTGGTACCCGGGGGCACACTGGGATCCGATGCTTTTTGAACGGGCACTGGTTTGGGTGAGGCTATATGACCTCCCCCTTGAATATTGGTCGACAGAGTTCCTACAATCGCTTGTAGTATTGTTCGGTGAGTTTATCAAGTTTGACCAATTCACTGTAGCAATGGATCATCTGGGATTCATGTGGTTCTACGTGTGGTAGCCCCTTCAATTTGTGGAGCCCATCGAGGAGTTGGTTCTGGACATTGACCTCAGTGAGGAGAGGGTCTGGGTCTAGTTTGAAAACCTACTCTCGAAGATGGACTCCCAAACGGGGGATGACCCAGCCCTTCACGGCCATAACACCCCCGCAATGGAAGACAGGTGGTATCTCATAGAAGAAAAAGGCCGAGTGGCCAACAGGAAACCATAGGTGCCCAATGGTGGGACTAGGACAACTAGGGGGTCCTCTCCACCAAGAGCGAAACCCACCTACTGGTGGAACTTAGGGTAAGATCAGGGTAGACGGTCAATCACTTGTCAGTCTCGAAGAGCTGCAGGAAAGATCAACTGAGGACACGCAAGGGGAAGTGCTAACGGGGATGGAAGGGAAGCTAAGCCAAGTATGGCAAGTAAGCCCTACTACAATGCACTAATAGGGGCTGGTGCTCTGGCCCCTGCAAGCACCTAGAAGACGAGCATCTAGATAAGGACCAAGTCAAAGCATGGTTGTTACGGTTTGCCTTGCACCCTAGCTTTGGGGGGG
>MNCI01007203.1:621580-736586 GCA_015680685.1 Gnetum montanum
AATGGATTCAACATTCAAAATTTAAAGGATCCAAAAGAGAATATAGAAGAAGAAAGACAAGGAAATAGTAGTAGTTTTTAAGGTACAATTTATGATTAATTTTTAAAAAAATTTTGAATGTATTTTACCTATAGCTTGCACGTTTGTTAATTATCTCTATAAATTAGTTGAGTGATTTTGTATAATGTTGTACTAGATGTAATCCTATATAATTTGTAATCGACATTCTAGTACATCATTGTTATATTGATTTTCTTACTCTTTGATATGAGGATTTTGCTTGAAAATATTATTTTATGCGTTTTGAAAGACTAAACATTCAGAAACTAACAATGTAATTAGTTTAGAAGCTCTTTAAAGGAAGGAAATCCAAAGGAGAGGAATATTTAGAAAACCTTTATAAAGTGAAATAGGCCAAGTCAAAACCATTATAATTTTGTTGTGTGCTTTCCTTTTCTTTCAATTTTTTGTTGTTTTAAGTAATGATTATTTAATTGAGGAAGAGGTAATTAAATTTTTTTATCACCCTATTCATTCTCTAGGATTATGACTTGATGTTTCAAGTGAAGAAGAAGAAGATAGATATGGTACTCTTTTATCTTATTTTGAAATATTATAAGTTGTATGCAAGAAAATGAAGTATAGGCTTTATGAGAAAGAGTTGAAATAGAAATTTTAAGTTATAATCTTTCAAAATCAGAAGGTTCCTCTACCAATTTGCAAAACAAGTATTAATTTTTTTGAGAAAACTCTAAAATCTAGAAATGAGAAGCTTCATCCATAGAAAGAAGAGCTAAAGAAGAGTACATAAGTCTTCAGTGACTCACAAAACATCATTAGTCAATAAGTGAAGAAGACAACATTATCTTAGAAAATTTTACAAATGAAATTATTTCTCAAAATGTCATGATGGGATAGGCAAGAAAATTAATTGATAGATCATGGATTGCTCTCAAACCATTAGAAAAAATTGAAGGACGTCATGTTTGTGGAAGTATTTGTCAATGTATGATGTTATTGTAAAAAATGCTCATATACAATGCTAATATTATAAACGATATGACCACATTAAATTGTGTTGGCCATATAGGCTTAATAATTACAATATGTCCATAAAATATTTGTCTAGTATTAATTAAGATAGGTATAATTAAAGGTTCCAAAAGTCAAAACCTTAAGTGAAAAAGGTTTGTGTACTCAAACAAAAGGATCTCAAGGCTTTCATAATAAAAGATACTTCCAAAGGTAAGAAACCATTCTTTTGATACTTAGATAGTGGATGTTCTAGACATAAGATGGGAAGAAATCAATATTTATGTCCCTATGATGCTATGCTAATGGGAGTGTCTCATTTGGATATAATATCAAAGCTTTCATTAAAGGTAAGAATACTATTAGAGGTAAGAATTCACCCTAAATAAAAAATTTGCTTTATGTTACTAGACTTGAACATAGTTTGTTAAGTGTTATCCAACTTTATGATATGAGAAAAATTATTCTTTTTTAAGTTAACCATTGCATTGTAAAGGATTCTAAAATAGATGATGTTACCTTTAGAGGTAAAAAATTAGATAATGTTTATATTGTTAATAATTTTGATGTAAGTAAATATAAGTTAAAATAGATAATTAGAAAATCAAAAGATAATTAGCTTTAGCATAGAAGAATATAACTTTTAAACTTTCAAAGACTTAAATTTTTGATGGGTTGTCAAGCATTGAATCTAAGAAAGATAAGGTGTGTAAGACTTGTGAAAAGGTTAAGTAAAGTTTCTTTAAAGAAACATATGTATTTCTTCCAGGTATTCTTTAGACCTTTTACATATAGATTTGGTAGCATTGAAGTTAGAAGATATTTCTAGGTTATTATTGATAACTAAAAAATCACTTAGATAGTCTTATTAACTTAAAAGTATGCAACATTTTATTACTTTAATAAGATTTATTATAGTTTACAAAGAGTAAAAGGCTATCTGATAAATAAAATAATAAGTGATCAGGAAGAAATATTTGACAATGTTGAATTTGTAAAATATGATGATAAGACATAGAGTTAGAGATTTGCCACGAAGCTAAATAAACATGAATTATGAAAATTTGTGATGGTCTTTAGATTTCTTATTCATAATGATTTGAAATAGGAATGAAATGAATTGAATGAAATTACAATAATAATATAATAAATTATTAAATAATCATATGAATAAAATATCAGGTAAACACTTCAGGTGGTTGCTAGGAGGAAAGTTATGTGGTGTTGGTAACACCCTAATAAATTACCCCTTGAACAATGCCGTAAGAGGAAGCCTTACAAGTCCTATCTTGGCCAATCAATTCTACTAGATGAATAATGAATAACAATTGTTATGCTTTGGGGAATGCTCTAACCCATGCTTCTTATGTCTAGAGTAGCACATCAAAATGCCTCTATTTCTACTTCTATATGATCCCATAGAGAAACTACCATCTAGGTTAGCTATATTAAGGTATAGATGAATAGCCTAAGATTGCATAGAGCTACCTATTGATTAAAAACTAATCTTTTATAATTGATCACCAAGAAAGAACCACCTACTACTTGAATGCATTACTATTTCCCTATGTCAAGTTGGAAATTTATCACTAATGTCTTGCACTAGACTAGACTAATGCAAGTACTTTTTAGGGATCTACCTTACCTTAGAATCTAAACTAGACTAACCCCATTCTAAACTCAAAAAATTTAGTAAGTTATGAACAAAGTATTCTTACTATAGTAGTATAGTAATATACTAAGAATCACTCAGTTAATCATGGGGCAACCCTAATTATGATGTAGGATTCACTTTGTGTGTTATCCCATAGGGAAATACTTAGAAATACTATATTTTATGTAAAATGTCATGGTTTCGTACATTAAGTTATGGTTAAGAGTGGCATGAGGAATACTTAAATAGTTATTTTAGCAGCGCAGTCACCACTTAGTACATGCTCAATCTATTGGGAATGATAGATGGACTCATCTAGTTTTGGATTGGATTAGGAGTTCTAGATATAGGCTAGCCCATTTGGAATCTAGTACATGACATGTTCTAGTTGAAACACCACAAAATTTTGGTCTAGTACTTTCAGATGATTCAAGTTAAGTCATGCAGCTGCCCAAGCATGAGTACAACATGGCCAAACTTGGATGCCTTCGAAATAGCTCCCGATGGTTCACAATTCAATAGGCAAGGTCCCCCTGGGGCCCACAGGAAACTGCACCAGTTTTCAGCATCCAAAATCAAAGGTTTTGGGCTCAAAATACTTGGTCTTCACTAGGTACACTTTGGTTACATTTTCTTACGCTACACAGCGTAAGGCTCAGCGTCACCAACTTTT
This sequence comes from Gnetum montanum, assembly GCA_015680685.1. Taxonomy (NCBI): domain Eukaryota; kingdom Viridiplantae; phylum Streptophyta; class Gnetopsida; order Gnetales; family Gnetaceae; genus Gnetum; species Gnetum montanum. The sequence continues at coordinate 624,940 of MNCI01007203.1, forward strand.
GGAGCCCCCAAATTGAGTCAAAACAGGCCAAAACTGAGCACAAGTATCCCTCATGACCTCCACTAATGGTTTCCCCAGGTTCCCAGCTTTTAGAATCCTGATTTCGGGCTTGAAAATACATTGTTTTCACTGGTTACACTCAACTCACGCCCAGGTCACGCTGGAGCGTGAGTCTAGCATGAGTGCCCCAAAATAGCCCCAAAACAACATCAAAATGACATTATTTTGAAGGTACAATGCCACCTAAAGGTCCACTAATGGTTACCCTAGGTTCCCAGTCTTCAGAATCCTAATTTTAGTCTCGAAAATACACATTTTTCACTGGTTACGCTCAACTCATGCCCAGGTCACGCTGGAGCATGAGTCTAGTGTGATTGCCCCAAAATAGCCCTAAAAAACATCAAAATGACCTTATTTTGAAGGTACAAGGCCTCCTAAAGGTCCACTAAAGGTTACCCCAGGTTCCCAACCTTCAGAATCTTGATTTTAGACTCGAAAATACACTGTTTTCACTAGTTACGCTCAACTCACGCCCAGGTCACGCTGGAGCGTGAGTCCAGCATGAGTGCCTCAAAATAGCCCCAAAACAACATCAAAATGACCTGATTTTGAAGGTACAAGGCCCCCTAAAAGTCCACTAATGGTTACTCCAGGTTCCTAGCATTCAGAATCCTGATTTCAGGCTTAAAAATACACTATTTTCACTGGTTACGCTCAAGTAACGCCCAGGTCATGCCAAGGTCACGCTAGAGTGTGAGCCTAGCATGACCAAATAGAAACCGGTCCAAACAAGCAGTCCCAAGCACAAAATCAGCATCAAATCAGCTCCTAAAGGTAGGCAATAGTTCTACTAGTCAACAAGCTCCAAAAAAATCAAGGTTCGAGTGTGAAATACACCATTTTGGCTTCATTATGCTCATCTCATGCCCAGCTCACACTGGAGTCACGCTGATAGCGTGAGCTCAACGTGAGTTGCCAAAAGTGGGCCAGAACAGTTCGGACACATGCCGAAGACATGCCATGGCAATATCAACTCACGCTGATAGCCTTGATGAAGCAAAAAACATCTCGAACAACCATAGAACCACTCAAATCGATGTCCTACAACAGTCGATCCAAAAGACCATGAAGTTCCAAGCAAGCTAGAGTCAAATTTGAATTGTAAATTCATTGTAAATTTTCATTGTAAGCTTCACCATTGGTGAACTTTCCAAGCTCCTACATTGTGTCCATGAGCGTAAGTTAGCTTGCGTTGTAAGATACAGTGCACTCAGTCTAGAATGTAATTGCCCACGTACACCAGTCACGCGATCCATTTTTCTCACATCTCGCAGCCACCAATCTCATTCATTCCTACGCTTAGGACAAATAGATAAATACCCTATTCATTGGCAGAAACCAGGGGTGGCAAAAATTTGAAGCAAGAAAAACAAACAATCCTGAGCCCAAATGCACGAGATTCCCAGTGCCTATAAACACCTCGCATCGGGGCTTAACGTTCGACTTGCAATGCAACTACGTTTTGACCGGTGCACATTTCATTGATTAATACAACATTGTTCATTATTTTCCATACATTGTCTTATTCTGATTTACTTTTTTGTATTTTCCATTCCGTTGCATGTTCCTACGTACATTCTGTTCATGTTTACATCGATTACGTTTCATTACGCTCATTACGTTTCATTACCCTCATTACATTTCATTACGCTTATTACGCTTCATTATGCTCCATTACTTTTCTTTTTGTTACACCATTTTCTCTGTTTCACGTTTCGTGACTATAATCCTAGCGCACGAAGTAGCATACGCTCGGGGAAGTCCTTGGTTGATCTACGTGTAGACCCTCCAAGGCACTCTGCCTTCGTTTTTCCAGCTTTCCCTCATGCGAAGGTAGGGTCGTTTGTATCTCTTTGGAGATCTTTTGGTGTCCGTTTCCTTCCATCCTTACGTTGACAATTTTGGATAGTACAGAAATTGGTGCTAGAAGGAGGGCTTTTGCTTACCGTTTGACAAAACCTTAGTCATCCCACGATTCGAAATGTTGCACTAATTAAATGCTAAAACCAAAAACCTCATTTACGCTATACTTGTACTTGCTAGGCTTGCCCAAGTTGTAGATTTACTCACACTGAGCTTGGTTACGCTCAGATCAATTATGCACACTGAGCTTGGTTACGCTCAGACTAGTTATGCATGTTGAGCTTGGTTATGCTCAGACTAGTTATGCACGCTTAGCTTGGTTATGCTCAGACCAGTTACACACGTTGAGCTTAGTTACGCTCAGACCAATTATGCATGTTGAGCTTGGTTACGCTTAGACCAGTTATGCACATTGAGCTTGGTTACGCTCAGACTAGTTACGCACACTAAGCTTGGTTACACTCACTGAGTTTGGTTACACTGAGCTTGGTTATGCTCACTGAGTTTGGTTACACTGAGCCCAGTCTGCTCAAGTTAGCCTTACATACACTACTTACATAAATTCAGCTAGTCAAACTGGTTATACACATGGAAGCTTCCAAGATCAAAGCAACATTGCCCATCTCTGACCTTGATGCTGAAGTCCCAAATCCTGTGATCACAACCGAATCCGTAGTTGTTATTGAAGAGATGAACCTTCAAGGACCAACTCTTTGGTCACTTAGGTTACAAGGCAAAAACCCCGCCTATATAGTTCTCACCCTGGAATAATAAAATTTCATCTATGTAAATATCCAAGCCAACCTACCTACTGATCGCATAGAAATAGAAGCAAAAATACATTATGAGTTCATCTATAAGGGGGGCCTTGACTTTATCCTCTTAGCATACGATGTGATTCCCCTCTCTGAATCTCATCATGAACTTATATCCCAGCTTCTCATGGAAAGGAATCAAATCTTGCAGCAACCCACTGGAGAGCCCCAAAATGGAGATGAGGAGGAGGATTTTGCAGCTCAATATGAACATGGGGATTCGTACCATACTCTTAGTCCACATACTTACGTGAACCCATTATTTCACCCTTTCATGGGGGAGACCACATCCCTCCATTCATTTAAAACCACTCAAGCACATGTGCCCCAACAGGAAGTACCCACTCTCATTCCCACTCTCCCTATGACCAACTCTCAATTCACTATGCCCATCCCTACTATCCCTCTGATTACTACCTTACCCTCCCTCTTACAAGTACAACCCCAACAACCCCCCNACTTTTCAACCCATAGTCGGGCAATGGCTTGCCCTTGTTGCTCAACAACAAAAACAACCTACACCTTACAGTATGCCACCCTTAGTAGCACCCACTATAAATATCCCACAAGTGCAACCTATGATCACTCAAAAATCATCATTCCCACCAACTGTACAATAGTCTAATTGGTATGGCACTCAAACTAACCAACCTCCCCCTTTACCTAGTACCCAAGATTGGGCTAAAGCTAAAAAAATGAAGTAGGAGCTAGCCAACAATGTAAAACGCCTCAAAACCGCTAACAATGAAGAGCTTAAAGTATTAGACTTTTACCAAGACAATCCTATTAGCTCTTTGGTACCATCATTAAGCTTGCCCAAAGGAGTTTCTTTGCCTCAACTAACCAAATACAATGGGGAAGGAGACCCCAATTCCCATCTAGTCACATTTAGACTAAAATGCTTGTTGCTTCAGGCTTGGCCCCCATGCAATCTTGCATGTGTTTGCCATGTCCCTCACTGGCAGAGCATTAGACTAGTACCAAGCCCTACCGTGTAACTCCATATCCTCTCTAGAGGATTTGTTACATCAATTCGTTACTCATTTTAAGTATAACCTGAAGCCTGAAGCCACACTAGATGATCTAATCCAAATAAAGCAAGCGCCATTAGAGCCTATGAAAAAGTTCATCCAAAGATGGAGCGTTGCCCTTAATGAACTTCATGAGCCTATCCCAGAGACATATTTACTTACAATCCTAAAGAGTACCGTGAATGATTTCATTAAGTCAAAACTTTACTATCTGAATGCTCATACTTTGAGTCAAGCGTTTGCCCAAATCAAAAACATAGAGGAGGCAGCACAATCAAGCAATTACCTAGCTTACATGGCCTACAAAAATCAATACACTTGCAAGCAAAACACAACTGAGGCAATGGTGGCCACAAGTACAAAAGCAACCAATTGGGGCCCAACAACTAAGCAACCCAAAGCCCTGGCTAGCAAAGCCACCAACTTTGGCACCAACTCACCTACATCAGTAGGGGCCACGCTAAGGCCCAAATTTTAGTGTAAGGATTGTTCCAAGTATACACCACTACCAATGCAACCCTCTCAACTATTGAAGCAACTCTTGAAAGATGGGCAAATCCAACACAAACACATGTTGGTAACTACCTGTCAAAAACATGATAGGTACTATGAACTACTAAGAAACCCCACCTTGGCGGCACCAAATGAACCCTTGGTCCCATAAAACTTCAAATTGGATCAATACTGTCATTACCATCAAATGACTAGTCACAGTACAAACAACTATCATGCTTTGCAAGATGACCTACAAAGAATGATAGAGCAAGGCCAACTAGTGATTGACAAGGCAAGTCAGTCCAACACAGATGATGCCTCCTATGTCATAAACTCAATTAGCATAGGTGGCAAGCCCAAACCTATGCAACAACCCTTTGTGATCCATGTGCCTCCCAACAAGGTAAGGGGCCCCTCCACCTCCACAAGCAAGAGGCCTCCCTTTGTCATCAAAGTGCCACCTCATAAACCCACAACACCCTTTGTGGTAAAGGTTCCACAACAACCGTCCGCTAAGACGTTAAAATGGCATGAATCATCTGCTAAGACGTTAAACTAGCAACAACCTTCCATCACGACGTTAAACACACAAGTCACTCTGACGACACCAACACCAAGCCCAAGTTCCAGTAACTTGGCCACATACAAGCAGTGGCAACCCAAGTCACAAACACCTAAACCACAAACTAGCCCTAGCTCTACCCCTAGGCCCACTAAACAATAACCCTTTTTCATTGCCCCTCCACAAGAGCTCTACATCTCGGCTCACACAATAAAGGAGGCTCCCACCATGACAATCATAAATAACGACCTAGCAGACATACTATCTCATACACACAATGCATTAAAACATAAGAATGTAATGCCTACCTTGCTCGACCTCATCTTAACATCATCAAAGCATCGCCAAGAACTAGCACACCTACTCGCCTCCATCCTTGCTACAGAAAACATGTCTCCAACTGAAGATGCCATTCACAAAGCCATTACATCCCCTGTACCACAAGATACAAACACAACAACTCTAACCTTCCGCAACAATGATGTCAAGATCAACCCCAAACAAGGGGAGGTCATGCATGCACCACTGAACACTAGTGTCAACATCGAAACATACACAGTATGTAGGGTACACATCGATGATGGCACGATAGAAAATGTTGTTGCACACTCCATCGTTGAATGACTAGGCCTAATGCACAACATTCAATCGACTGAAATCAGGTCTCTAAACTCCTTCGATGGAGGATACGTGGCCACTAAAGGCACAATTCACATTGCCTTCATGATAGGAGACCAGCACCTCACGTTTGCAAACTTTATAGTCGTTGACAAGATACTAGACTACAACATGATCCTAGGGCGCCCCTGGCTAGCTAGGTCATGTGCAGTGTCATCTCCCACCCACCAAGAACTCCACTTCCTCCATGCAGGGAGGGAGATCATCATACGTGGTGACAATGCCCCATCCACCCAATAGTCCTTCACAACCTCTGTCCGAAATGATGTTAAACTATCCTATGTTCGAAATGATGATAAACTAATAATGGCCCAAAAAGGCATTAAACTAGCTTATGGCCCAGAATGGCCTAAAACTACCATGCATTTATTTTCTTTCATTCACATTTTAACTCTACTTACAACAGGTATTGCTTGATTTTGTTTTTTTTCTAGTTGACTTTTACAAGATCTAGCAAGCACATAGCATGACCATGCATATGGCATTACACCTTCCATAAGCAAGGTAAGAACAGTCCTGGAGCTATGACTTAAAACTAACACCACAAAACATCTTAGCATCATGACCATAAACTGACACCACAGAGCTTTGTCCGTTATGACACTAAACTGCCATGCTTGTCCACCAGAGTCCACTAAGACTATAAACTAGCTTGCCTCTTCATAGTTTGCCACGGCTATAAACTAGCATTGCACCGTCTGCTACGATGCTAAACTGGCATCATCCAAAGGCTTATGACATAAAACTAACCCACAACAGTCCGCTACGACTATAAACTGACGACATCATCAACGACCAGGCACAAATTAAAAATATTTATTTTTGCAATTGGCTGTACATGTTCCACAAAGACTTGCTGCATGATTTGTCTCATGGACCTAGATGAAACTGATGATGTTCAAGATTTTGTTTATCTTGAACCTCCACATGATGGTTCCATTCCATCAGCTACATTCAAGTTTAAAGTATTTAGCTAACTGAATCATTTGTAGTTTTCTTATCCTCTTAGAGTTGTGTTTGTAGGATGACACTCCTAAGGCGTTCGTACACAGGTACAATTCATCATGATGACAAGGTATTACATTCTTCTTGACGCTCGCAACTAGGTTAATCAATCCACTCATAAGTACATTTCCAACTCCTAATGCATTCCCTATTCCTCATCATGTTCTCCTTGCCAAAACTCTTGATGCACTATTGCACAATGTGATTCTCAAAGCAGTTGCAACACAAAGCACAATGCACAACACATGATACAAACGCAAAGTGCATGAGCACAAAAAAAATAAAAAAAAAGAGGAAAATAAAAACAAAAAAAGAGAGAGAAAAAAAAAAGGAAAAGAGAAAAAAAAAAGGTCAAAGAGCGAAATACATGGAAAAGGTCTCCATGACCCCATGGACATCATAGACCAAAGATCATTGGCTCTTCTCTTACAAGCCCTAGGAAAGAAGATAATTGTCTTGGGAAAACACTCATGCCACTAATGATCATGTTGCACATCATCGCATGGCTTTGGCTGTTTATAATGCTTGGTACTTGGTCATTCATAGTGTTTTATACTTCTTTGTTGATGCCTCTTAGGTAGATTCCTCCAGACGTCAACAAAGAGTGGCCAATAAAACACCACAAAATTTTGGCCTACTACTTTCAAACAATTCAAGTTAAGTCATGCAGCTGCCCAAGCATGAGTACAACATGACCAAACTTGGACGCCTCCGAAACATCTCTTGATGGTTCATGATTCAATAGGCAAGGTTCCCCTAGGTCCCATAGGCAACTTCACAAGTTTTCAGCATCCAAAATCAAAGGTTTCAGGCTCAAAATACTTGGTCTTCACTAGGTACACTTTGGTTACATTTTCTTACGCTGCATAGCGTAAGGCTCAGCGTCACCAACTTTTGGAGCCCCGAAACTGAGTCAAAACAGGCTGAAATTGAGCACAAGGACCCCCCATGACCTCCACTAATGTTTACCGCAGGTTCCCAGCCTTCAGAATCCTAATTTTGGGCTTGAAAATACATTATTTTCACTCGTTACGCTCAACTCACGCCCAGGTCACGCCCAGGTCATGCTGGAACGTGAGTCCAGCGTGAGTGCCCAAAAATAGCTAACATGATAACTAACATGATATATATTGAAGAAAATTGGAGAGATTGACCTCATGTAGGATTTTCATATGTTCATAACCACCCTAACTACACTCAAGGACTACATTCACATAAGGCAAATAATTTTAGAGAAGATGAAGTAAGTCCTAGATTAGGGAAGGCCTCAAGGCCTAGGACCTCCTCAAAATCTAGAAAAGATTAATCAAGAAACCATGGGGAACACCATAGAAGCCATGGAAAGCCTCCCAGTCCTTTATCTTCCTCTTCCTCTTCAATGTCTAGTTCTAACGAAGATGAAAATATGTATAGAGACAAGGCTCCACCAGTGGATCAAAATAAAAATAGAAATTAAAACCATGAGAAAAATCAAAGACATTAAAATGAACATAGATTAAATTGTCACAATAAGATGAATAGAAATAGAAAATTTCATCACAACATGTTTATTGATGATGAACCCTTGTTAGCAACTAAGAGCATGTTGTAGATCACAGAGGCAGCTAAAATACCCCATAGGCATCATAGGGAAATTCACATAAATAGGATTGATATGAATAATATTTATAAATTTATGGGATGCTATGATTCTGATCCACAACATCATTTACAAGTCTTCCATAATGCTTATGTCTTAAGAAATATTGAAAGGGGATGGAAAAAGCTTAAGATCTTTCCTATGACACTAATAAATAAAGCCAAAGTGTGGTATAGATCATTAAAACCAAATTCAATCCATTGGTGGTCCACAATGATGGAACTTTTCAATGAGAAATAAAAAACCCATGTGAGGGTGTCCAACCTAAGGAAACAAATACAAGGATGGAAAAAAGAACAACATGAACCCTTGGATATGACCCTAAATAAGTATTATTCTCTACAGAATAGATGCCTAGGCCATGGTTTCTCTTAAGAAGGGCAACTTTTCCACATCATAGATGGGCTTCATAGTCAAACAAGAAGGAACCTTTGGGTGTATGCTCAAGGTCAATTATATGGGCTAAAAACACATTAGATTCAAGAGCTAATCGCATGTGTGGAAAATGAAGAAGGATAGCTATTTAAATGAAAGAATGTTGAGAAATATCACTAAGATCCAACTCTTCAAAAGAATAAGGTCCACATCTATGATAAGGAAAAAGAGGAAACTCTCGATAAGGTGTTTTTTGCAACCAACCTTGTCAATAAAAAAGTTTATCAATAAACTTGAAGCAAGGTTTGATAAGATCTTAGAATGGATAAATAAGAAAGTTACAACTTATGTAGAAACTATAGAGGATAGAGTCAAATGATCACAATAAAAGAAAGAAAAAGACCCAAGAAACAACTAGGAATACTTATTGGAAAATAGGAAAAATGGCTAAAGAAGAAGAGGCTATAGACTCAACCATAGAAGAAGATGATGGATGTGACATCTACATATATGATCATTCGAAAGGCTATTGCCTAGTCATGTTACATCTACATGAGTATTAGGCTTTTGCATTGAATCCCAAGTTTGTGCAAAAGAAAATGCCTAGTAAATTATCTTTCTCACAAGGTAATTATAATAACCCTACAATCAATCATACTATCCTAGTGGGACTTCTTACTAGCCTCAATGCTATCATCAACCATAGTGGTAAAATCCACAGTTGTGGGGGAGGTCATCATCAAACTAGCCCTACCCTTACTACCAATTGGACCCATATGGATACTATGTTCAATAACCTATTTCTCTAACTAGTTCTATGTCCTTTACTTCAAATCACTAGTACTCGCAACATCTCCTAAAGGATCACCACCTTACACCTCTTACCCTCCATCATATCCTCAATATTCTCATACTCCACTCCATCACATGTCACAACTAGCAACACAGGAAGGTTTAGCACCACAACATCAATGAAAGAATGATACTTGTGTTACAAACATGCATAGACATGATAATGCCAGTAGGTCCCTACCACAATCTTGGAAATGCCATTTTTTCAGAATGGTTGCAACACATAAGCACAACACTCATGAACCTACTAACTCATCCAAACCAACACAATTCCAATCAACTGCAACACCTTTCCCTTCACAACCAATGTCCTCCAATCCTATGCAAAGGATAACATCCATCATTACTCCACACCTAATAGAAGTAATAAATCTAGCACAGTGAAGAGACAAATGAATTCATGCATAACTAATCATGATCAAGGATGCAATCATGAGCCAAAAATTTGCAAAGTTCACATAACTCATACTTTGATCCACTGTATGTTTAACAACCAAGTGTGTGACCAACAACCTATCTACGCAGCCACCACTAAACTAGATGCTACTAAATGGCTTGAAAATGAAAGTGTAACACTATTTCACAAATGCATGAAGCCTACCTATCCACTTATTAATTCTTGTCATGGTTAAATGCTTAGTCATGGGGAAAATTTCCTATCATCACATTTAGAATTAACATGTGTTTTTCATATTTTTTTTTACAATTTTTTGATCATTTTCTCATTTCATGGTACAAATCTTTACTATCCTTTTCAACTTTTTCTAAATTTTGTTTTCATTCCCTTTGTCAGTAATCTTGTTTGTAAATAAAAAAACATCACATAGTCCATTGAGGTGAGGTTTTCTCTATGTTGTTAGCTCATGAGGGACTAATTATTATGGTAGTGAAGCCACATCATCCATCCACCCATTCCATTAATAAGAGGTTCTTACCATGGTCATAATGATATTCTTTTTCATCATCAAACTAAGAATAAATTTTTAATCATTGTGCCTAGATAGAAAAGTGAAGAACCAAATGGGAGTGTGAAGCATGTGACATTAGGGGAATTTGTCAAATCTCTTTGACCACTTCTATATGTTCTATTTTTTTGCCAAGGTTGTAATTATATCCTTCTAGATCTAACAAAAACTGAAAGTAAGAGTAAAATAAGTGATCTTTTGTGGTTGTTTACGCTTTGTGCAATGTAGATCGGTTGCCTCAATGGTTCCTTCGGAGCCCTATAGAATATAAGGCCTCCGATTGCTAGCTAACTAGCTCATTCTATGGTAGTCTTGCATGTGTTTTGTATCCCATCTTGCATGGTATAGAGCGGTCGCGTCAACGGTCCCTCGGGGATCCTGTGAGATGCAAAGCCTTCTTGGTCGCTAGTTAGCTTGCTCATCTTACAATTTTCTAACATGCATTTTGTACCCCATCTTGAGTGGTACAGATCAATCACTTCAATGGTCCTTCGGGGATCCTGCAAGATGCAAATCCTTTTTGTTAGCTTTCTCATCTTACGGTAATTGCACAAGCCTTCTACATCCCGACATACATTAGCATAGACTTGACACCCATCTATGGTTGTTTACATGTCAAATGGTGTAGATCGGTCACCTCGACGGTCCCTCCAGGATCTTATGAGACACAAAGCCTCTGACGGCCAGTTAACTTGCCTTCCTTTTTTTTGTTTGCAGTAGTCTCGCACGCACTCTACACCCTAGCTCGAACAAGTGTAAACATGACACCCTTTTGTGGTTGTTTGTGCCTTGTGTGGTGTAGGTCAGTCAATTTGATGGTCCTTCGGGATTCTATGAGACATAAAGCCTTGATTACCAATTAACTAAACTTACCTTATAGTAATCTCACACATTCTCTATACCTCATCACACACTGGCGTAAACATGGCACCCTTTTGTGGTTGTTTACGCTTTGTGTGGTATAGATCGGTTGCCTCGACGGTTCCTCCAGAATCCGGCAAGACATAAAGCCTCCTTGTGTTGCTTTTTCAGCCTCTTTGTTCTTTTTTGCACTTCTTGCAGCCTTTTTCATAATTACTTGCTTAATAATGGCTTCTGCAACCACCGCTGTGGACACCTTCAACGCTGAGGTGCCCTTTACGGTTCAAGGCACCACTAGTGCCGAACAACCACTGAACCCAATGCTAGAAATACATCGATCCCTCAGGATCCAAAACTGAGGACCTGAGGGATTAGCCTAGCAACATGAGCATTACAGCTTCCTTTATGCAAAGGTGCAGGCCAGCCTGCCCTTGGATTCACACTAACACGAAGAAAAACATAGCTTCGAATTCGCTTACTGTAATGGGAAGGAATTCATTCCTACCCCTGATGTTTCATTACCTTTAATACAAGCATATCAATGGCTTCTAGACCAACTAATCTAGTTAGCCAGGCTTAGGAAGCAACAGGACACAATGTCCAACCAGGAGCACGCCTTTCAAGACAAACAGGAGGAACTTGATTCCCTGTCTGACAAGGGAGGTCAAGCCAACCCCATCCTCATCTATCCTACCCAGTCCTTCTGGGCCAACCTGTTATCTATCACTAGTCCCTTTTCCATCATGCCTACGCTTCTGTAGCTTACAACTGTAATTACAATGGGTAGCCATCTCACATTCCAGGTGTATCCTCACCCTTATTCCCCTGTTGCGTTTGTAGCGACCGTGCCACCGCAAATCGTTCATCAGCACATTCCTGTAGTGCATAACATGCTAGCCATGGCTACCCTACTGCATGTCCACACTATGCCTACTTCGCAATCGCACATAACTTCCATGCCAATTCCTACACTTGCATCTATTCCACCCGTAGTGGTAGACCAGGGCCCGTCCACGTGGTGGACCCTGTTTGCTTCATCCCCTATTCTACAACCATCATAGATGTCTCACTACATTCATCCTCAGACCACCTACTAAACCCCACAAATAGTACATCCTAACACAGGGCCGTGGTCTATTCCGCTGACGACTCAAGCAGTCTATCTGGCAACTCAACTGGTGGTTGCTGCTCCAACAACACCACCTACCAGGTGGTGGATAGTGCAAGAAACACCTTTGGTGGGCATGGTCCCAATGGTGCCACTGGTAGGTCAAGCTGCTACCCCTGTCATGCCACAAGTAGGGGCTGATTCGGCAATTCCCCAAACATCTACAACGATGCAGGGTCTGGATCAAGTTTTCTAGCTTATCTAGACCCTCATTGAGAAAATAAAATGCCTCAAGGCTATTGGGTCCGACATGGTATAGGTCATGGACTTCTACCAAGATGAACCCATGAGCCTTGCAATCCCTGCATTGACCTTACCTCCAGGGATGTCTCTCCCGCATTTCATGAAATACGATGGGGAGGGAGATCCCAACGTGCACCTTGTCACCTTCAGGTCTAAATCTTTGCTATTGCAACAATGATCACACACGATCATTTGCATCTTCGCCATGTCCCTAGCCAGGAAAGCTCTAGATTGGTACCGTGCATTGCCACGTTCATCCATTTCAACTTTGGAAGAACTCCTGACCCAGTTCGTGACATGTTTCAAGTACAACTTAAAGCTAGAGACCACGCTGGATCAGTTGATGAGCGTGAAGCAAGACGTGCTAGAACCAGTCCAAAAATTTATTCAACATTGGAGCGCAACCCTTAAGAAAATCCACGAGCCCATCATGGAGGCCTACTTGCTGGCCTTCTTTAAGGGTGCAATGAACGACTTCATCAAGTCTAAACTGTACTACCTTGCTCCTCGTTCTTTTAGTCAAGCCTTCGCTCAAACTAAGAGCATACAAGACATAGTCAAAGTAAGCAAGGACCCAACCTACATTGCCTACAAGAACACCTTCACCAAGAAGGACAAGGGCAAGGCCCCAAGAACCATAGTGGCCACTGTGGCAACTGAGGCCAAGCCCAAACCTAGCAACAATGATAGTAAGAATAGTAAGAAACTGGCCATACCTGCGGCTAACCCCGTGCCCAAACAAGGCCACGTGTCGCAACCTACTACACCTACGCCCGAGACATCTGCACAATCCAAATCCAACTTTGAGTGCAAAGACTGCTCAAAGTACACCCCACTGCCTCTTAAGCCTTCAAAGCTCCTGAAGCAACTGTTGGTAGTAGGGTACATCCAACACAAGCGCATGTCAAAAGAAGCAAATGCGCATCATCAATGCTACTGTGAGCTTATTAGGAGCCCCTCTTTGGCCTTGCCCAAGGAGCCTTCAGTTCCTAGGGATTTCAGGCTGGATAGGTTTTGTGACTACCACCAACAATGTGGTCACACCATGAATTATTGTCTATTGTTGCAGGATGACATCCAAAGATTAATCGATCAGGGGAAGCTGATGCTAGATGAAAGTAACCCAGTACACCTTGAAAACCAATCTATGTATGTCTACATAGATCCCCTCAACGCCAACAATTTCGGTAACATAATCAAAGCCATTAGCATTGACAACGATCCCAGGCCACCCCACTAGCCATTTGTGATCCGTGTGCCTTAGCGTAGTGCACAAGCACCACCAATGGTCAATCCAAGCTCGTAGCAACCATTCATCCTAAAAGTCCCACCATGGGCACCCACCTTTGCACTACCTATTGGCAGGGTCGTGTAGTCCCATTAGTTAATGCCTCTAGCTCCATTCATTATTAGGGGGCTGTCGTCCTCGACGGCCCCTATCTCGCACAACACAACTGAATAGCTTCCTCCCCCCGTAAGGAAAGAAGTCCTCTTTGTGGAAGAAATGTTGAAGGAAAGCACCATCAAAGGTATCCCCATGCCTATGTCTTCACCCTTTGCATATGTACCTTCATCATCAAAGGTGAAGATCGACATGACTAGGTAGCCTGCATCACCCTATTGACAAGGATCTGAGCCCACCTCTCCTCGGGAGATTCGTCTCCTAGGATGGATCGAAGAGGAGGAAAGTGTCAAACAAGAGGGAAGCCAAGACTTGCTAGATGCCCTCACCCAGGTCAAGCAAGCTTTAAAGTAAAAAAATGCTACACTAAGCTTGTACGACCTAGTCATGACTTCTATCCCCCACCGCGAGGCTCTAGTCCACATGTTAATGGTGATTCCAGTTGACGAAAACATGCTAGTAGAAGAGGAAGCGATCCACTCGATCATGCTTCCCTCTATACCCACAGAACCTATGTCGCCTCAATTGAATTTTAGTGATGATGCCATTAGGGAATTTCCCAAAGGAGGTTAAGTGACTACGGTGCCTCTCTTCATCACAATTCGGGTTAGCCAACACCTAATCTGAAGGGTACAGGTTGATGATGGGGCTGCCACAAATGTTATTCCCTTTCCTATTATGGACAAGTTGGGATTGGTCAACCAGATCAAGCCCACAACGACATCATGTCTGAGGTCCTTCAATAGGGCACGCGTCCTAGTGAAGGGTACAATTCACATAAACTTTGTAGCAGGGGACCAGTTTCCCACAGACATAACATTTATCATGGTTGAGGAAATGCCTATATTTAACTTGATCTTGGGAAGATCATGGCTAGCACAACTTCAGGCTATCTCCTCACCCATCCACTAGGAGATCCATTTACCATATGTAGGCAGGGAGGTGGTGATCCATGGTGATGAAGTAGCAACATAAGCAATTAGCAACATAGACATGGAGCAAGGCTCAGAGGTGATAACCTTTGAGAACAGAGCACCTGCTCACACATACATTAACCATCCAATGGGAGGATCGGCCCAACAAGCCAACTTCCAAATCAAAGATGCATGGGTGGAGTTGCCCTTCTAAGCGGAGGGTAATGATGCGAACGAGGGCCCTAGTGAAGCATCTCGACCTTACGTCCTAATCAACCCACAACGGGTCAAGAAGTAGCTAAGCATAGCATAGCAACTTTGCTGCTTCCTACCCAGTTATCATCCCTGTACATTCGCTACTTCTTTGCCTTGTTAACATGCCGTCCTTTAGACATGCTACGCTAATGGCCTGAAATGGCCTAAAACTAGCATCATCGCTTTCTGGTTTATTAACATGCCATTCTTATGGCATGCTACGCTATGGATTGAAATGGCCTAAAACTAGCATCATCACATTTTTTGCTTTGTTAACAAACTATCTCTTTCAGCAATGGCCCAAAATGGCCTAAAACTAGTATTGTTGCTTTCGCTTTTTTTTAAACATTTAATCTTCTTGGCATGTTACACAATGGCCCAAAATGGCCTAAAACTATCATATGAAAGCATGAAGACTTTGCATAGTACACAAGTTAGCATAAAGTAGATTTCTTTTCTAAAGATCATCATTTTATTCAAAATCTTCATTGGCTGACAATGTTTGCAAAATTTCAACATTTCGAAATTTCAAAAAAAAAATGTTTTCAAAAAAAAATCCCATGATGTCATGGGTTGTCTTTATTTGCATCGCCTTCATTGTTCGCCTCTTCTTCATTCGCTTGCACATCGTCTTCCCCTACGTTGCTGTCTACCGATTCTTCATTCCCTCCCTCCACGGGTCTCGCACCCTCATCTAGAGCTTGCATTGTAGGAATAAGGTAGTCAGTTAGGGCAACAAATTACAACATAGCATGAGCATCTACATAGTAAAATGACTAACTTGAGTGGGGCCTGCATCGGTCTCAAAAGGTATTTGGTCTAGACCAATTCTGAGACGATGCTAGATCTCCTCTATCGTAATGTCCATCCAACTCATGTCACTAGTTTCAGCATTCGCAGCAGTGTCCCTCTCCCTTTCCATGGTTTTCCATCTTAGAGGTTATAGGGAAAGGGAGGCGATTGCGGTCTCTCTTGTAGGAAGGTCCACTTTCAAATCAGGAGACTCCGTAACCTTTACCTACTCTTTGAACCTAGCATAGGCCTTAGAAGCATCGATGGCATTCATGAATGCTTTGTACGTGAATGCCTCCACAGCAGGGTCTTTGTACAGCTTTCGATGGGTCTCATTCTCTAGCTTGTACCTATGTTTATGGTCTCTCTGGGTTTTCTCCCATTTGAAGACCTTGGCGTTGATGTCCTTCATATCTTGACACTTCTGGACTAGCAAGTCCATCTGCATTTGCTGCTCAACTATCTCGCGAGTAGATTCAATGTTCTGATGAATGATAGTCCAATATCTAGCGTAGTCATCTATAGCCTTGCACTAGTCCTTAACGTTAGGGTTACGGTTCACTGGGAACTTGTTCCTCGACCTAAGATCCTTCACCTCAGCGGTCAGCTCAGCCTCTCTTTGCTCAGCTCTTTGGACCCATTTCCACATGTCCTCGTTGGCATGACTACACTCCCACAGAGAGCATGCCAAGTGCAAGACATACTTGTAAGCCTCATCAAACATGCAACGAGACACCTCGATCATGTTAGGTGAGAGTGTAGGCACGAGGCCAACCTTCATAGGTTGTGCTAGGTCCCATTTGATCCGAGAGGCTGTTTAACACAAAGAACATAGTAATCGCGTTAGCATAGAAAAATCAACAAACTTGAAAGTTTCAGCGTAGCAATATAAGGGAAGTTGATACTATTACTTACCTGCTTTAGGGTCTGCCTACTGCAGATGTTTGATCATGTCATCGACAAGTCCCTAAACAAACGCAAACTTGTCAGGGACCTTGGCCCATGACTCCGTGCGAATCAGAGGAGGGCCCATAGCATCAACAATAGCACCTGTTACATAATTAAGCATGTCAGCAATAGAAAAAATAGACTATGATAAGGTAGACGTCCTACCAACTCACCAGCGTCTGGCTATGGTCTTCCTTCTTGCTGATGCAAGATGATCGTGATAGCCTCGGTGGAGGGCCCGACCAAGTCCGTATGAGCCCCTTCCTCGTGTGCTGGTGCTTTTTCTTTCAAGAGACGAGCATCTTTTTTATTTAAGGGAGGTATCTCTTCATTGGTAGGAAGAGGCTTCCTAATAACAAGAGCCCCTGCCCTACAGATAGGAGCTCCCTTATTCCTGATTGGGGCCCTTTCCTCCAAAACTAGGGCCCCCACGTCTTTATTCGTCACCCCCATTCTAAGGGCAGACACGTCCTCATCGCCTTCCTCTTCTTTTTCTTCTTCTTCCTCTGCTAGCAAAAAAAAAGAGCATGTTTGCATCGGTTCAGAACAAATTAGCTCAAAATAGATGCTATGCTATGCTACACTGCATAGTGCAACATAGCGTAGAAAACAATAGCGAAGTAAACATTACACGAAAATGTTTACCAATGGGAGGTTGCGTCCACTACAGCTTAAGCCACAGTCTTCGTCCCTCCTCCTCCTCTATGCAAAAGGTTTCTCTGGTTGGGGGAGGTCACTTCCTTCACACCTCCTTGGGCACAGTCTCAACTATGAGATGTTCCCCCTGCATCATGCTACCGGTTAAGACAGGGGACGTCTCTCCTACACTGTCCTGGCCATGAACACTGCGAACCACTAGATTCTTAGTTGTTATAGACAATAAATTATTGATCATTTCTAGGGGATCCTAGGCTCACATGGTCCGAAGGACCTATCAAATCCATGGTTTGGGAATTTGGTCGTGATCTCGCACAGACTAGACCCCATCCTCCTGGACCACCAAGAACTCTACGAAGTGCTTCAGAAAGCCTATGTAGAAGGCATAGTGTATGTTAGATCAGGACTCCGTCTGCTCACGAAGTCCCAAAATCTCAGCCTGCAAGCCACTACATAGGAAATTGGCCCAGTTGTAATGGGCTCCTTCTTCCATAACCTCCTGCATTACCCAGGCTTGCTCAAGGCCCAAGACCTTCCCTTGGGTGAGCAGTTGGGGGAATGCGTGGGCACAAAAGACTAGGTAAATCCCCATGGCAAGGCCATCCTTAAGATTTTCCATGGGGAACCTTTTTTGCTCCTTGGCGAGCCACAACCACTCCTTGATATTCTTTTTCTGAAGAGTCAACTCCTACTTGCTCTTTGACACTATGGGGATACCATCAGTAGGAACATCGAATAGGTCCGTAAACAGCAGGTCATTGATTTCAATGACCACCCGCATACCCCATACATATGTACAAAAATGGCCCACCCTCCCCAAGAAGGATTTGACCAGGGAAAGCATCTCAGTGGTAGGAACGCTCAGATTAGGGGCCATGAACAGATCCATAAGCCTTGCCTTGTAGAAGTTCTTGAGCAAGGTGTCTTGGGCCCCTTGGTCTAACCAGCACTAGTTAGCTGCTACTTCGCCATATTTGAAGTAAATGTTTGCCCCCTTCGTCTCAGTAGTTACCACAATCACCTCACAAGGCTTCTTCACCCCTACAACAATGTTTTGCAAAACACATTTAGCATAATGATGTAGAAATACAAGGATTACGAAAATACTCGAGCATGTGACACCTGCCTTTTGACCCACCAAGTCTATACGGTAACAAGAACAATGGGAGATCAATCAAAGCTTCTTCAACCATGACTGATTTGAAGGGTTCTTTCCACTCCTTATCTAGCTAACCCTTCTCCTTATAGTGATTGTAGAGAGTGAAAACACACTTGGGTAGGTGTGGTATTCTCCCCTGCACTGACCGATCACACCCACTTGAAGGTTCTTGGAAGAAGAGAACTCTCGTAGGGCTAGTTGTGCTATATCCAGCAGACCTGGTTGGTTATGAACCCCTTCATCATCGATATAGAACCTAGTGACAAACACTACTATTAGCATTCAACTGGTATGGCCAGCATTGCACAACGTAGCAAAGAAAGGCTGTAAAACTCACCTGCAAGTGCAATAGACAGTCCCCTATGGGTTTTGAAAGCACGTCGACATGTAACGTGCAAGGAACAATGTGTTGTACTCATGGTAGCAGCTGTATTCCGACATATTCTAGATCTAGGCTAAACATCTCAACCCTGTTGAGTGTTGGCTAGATCTCTCTCCTTGCCTACTCATGATTTCCTCATCAGTAAAATATCTTAAGATACCCTGACTTGCCCCTAGCAACATGGCTTCTATTATGTCAAATGACTCCTTCTTCTCTAGGGAAAACCAAATGATCACACTAAAGTGGTCAAGAAGGAATTGCAAGAAGTCCTATGCCTATGCTTTGAACTAGACTGCTTGCTCTCCTATATGTATCTTAGGAGAAGGGGTGTTGGGATAGGTTTGTTCACATGGCACAGGACCCCTCTGACTTCCAAAACAATCAACCGAGACCTCAGCCCCACCCTGCACGACACAATTTGCAAATCTTAGCATCATACTTAAAATAAATACACGTGCAACATAGCAATGACTATCAGTCCATATATATAGCATAGCATAACCCTTTGCCCGTACATAGCATAGCAAGGGCATGAAAGCCTAGCGTAGCAAGAACATGCGAATATCCTAGTGTAGCAACGAAACAATTGACAACATGCCCTAACAAAAACACATGTCATGTTGCTGCATCACACATGGCCTAGCTCTCTCTAGGGTTTTACATTACGACATGCTAGGGTCAAGCGACTTAAACTACCCCAACCCTTGCGGTCATGACAACCGTGGTGGCAACGGTGGTCTTAGCGATCTTACATCCAACCACAACGTAATGTTTACGCATATGCCATAACTGAAATGGAAACTATGGTGACACAAAGGCTAAAATGACGTGACCACAGAAAACACAGGCAACCAAATAGGACACAAAACAAGAGCAAAAAACAACAGAAAGCACAAAATAAGAGAGAAACATGGTAACTTATTGGGTCAACGGTGTGCTCTTCCGTGCTACAACGCACACTTGTGGCGCATGCCCTAGGGTCTTCTTGGCCTCTTCAACCTTTGCAAGTGCTAGATGAGTCTTAGAAGCCATTCTCCTACCCACAGATTCACACCTTTTTTTGTAAAAACTTACCTTACTAATCGATCAACATAATTGCTTCGTGCTCCTAAATCGCCTTGTGCTCTGATGAGGGCTCTGCGCTCTTACGTTAAAAATGGTGAAATTTCCAGGGTTTAACCCCTATTTATGGTTGTAATGACCAAATGAGAAAACTTGCCTCTCTCTCTCTCTCTCCGATTAATTACATCACTATTAGCATTAATACCTTGACACGCTTCAAGGAAGCTACTTTCCTTCCCAAAAAACGAAATATATATATATATATATATATATATATATTTGATTGAAGGTCTGAAAAGACCTTAAACTAGTAACTCTAGCATAGATGCACCCCTAGCAGTCCACAATGATACTAAAATAACCACATGCTTACATAGGCAGTTTTCGCATCTTCTTCCACGATAGCGGTGTTGCAATTTTAGCAGTTTCACATTTTCATATCAACAATTCATATTTTCGCATTAACAATTGGTTATTTCTCATACTCATGGTTATCCACCTCACATGCTATTATTCTACATATTAAGATTTTGCATATTACAATTTGGCAGTCCGAAATGATACTAAACTAGCAGTTTGACATTTAGACACTTACACAACTTCACACTTTACTTCAACAACTTTATGCCTATGATAGCTCTATGACCTCGTGCCCTGGGCAGTCTGCCATGACCTTAAACTGCCAAAATTTCAACCTTTACATCTTCACACTTAGAAAATTGCATCTCATCGCTGCTTTGCAAATTTTCATTACACGCAATCCCTGCTGACTCTTGACCAGGCTTGCATCTTATGATGATAGGTCAAGCAAGAGATGGGAATCCATCGTGACCTTTCCTCACCTCTAACATTAGTAGGAGCGCAAGAAAAGCTCACGAGATAGTTGAACCCTGACATGATCAATTGGGGGTCAACCACAACTAGTATCATAGTAGCCTTAGAAGCATCCCCAGATTGGCCAAAACACCTGGTCCAAGCTCTAGACTTAGAGGCTGGGGATGTAACCAAGGATCCTCTCGTCGAGACGCCCATCACCACATTGAAGGGAGAGATGAAAACACTAAGACTTAGCTCCCTCCTAAACACACAAACACATGAAAGCATAGCTAAGATTTTGCAAGACAACATCAATGTCTTCGCATGGTTGTACAATGACATGCCAAGTCTGGACCTACGGCTAATTTAGCACAACATCGTCCTAGACCCACATGTGAAGGCAGTCAAGCAGAAGGCTCACAAAGTTAAGCTAGAAATCTCACTAGCCATGAGGGATGAGATCACCAAGCTATATAAAGTAGGTTTCATCCATGCGGTTAACTATTCAGAGTGGGTGTCTAATGTTGTTGTGGTTGTAAAGAAAACGGGAGGAATATGGATCTGTATAGACTTCCAAGACTTGAACAAGGAAATGATCAAAGACAACTTTCCACTTCCGAGCATTGACTAGCTCATTGACATCACTTCTAGACATGCTCTACTATCCTTCATGGATGGTTTCTCCAGATACAACCAAATCTGCATCAACCCAGAGCACCAGCTATCAACAACCTTCATGACCCATGGGGGACCTTTTGCTATACTATGATGCCCTTTGGGCTCAAGAATGCCGGAGCAACCTACTAGTGAGCCATGATTTACATTTTTAGTGACTACATCCTAGAAACATTAAACAACTACATGGATGATATAGCAGTTAAGTCCAAGGAAGCAGCTGATCACCCATGCGATCTAGGGGTAGTCCTCAAATGCTGCCAAATGCACGACTTACGCCTCAATCCTAAGAAGTACGTGTTTGGGTTGAAAATCAGACGCATGTTAGGGTTCGTAGTATCGGAGACCAGAATATGGGTGGACCCTGACAAAGTCAAGGCCATCGTCAACCTAGCACCTTCCACAAACCTCAAGGAGTTACGTGGTCTACAAGGTAGAGTGCAATTCATTTGAAGTTTTATAGCAAGGTTGACCAACAAGTTACACCCCATGCAACATCTTCTAAAGAAGGGGGTTAACTTTGAATGGACAACCTGGTGTCAACAAGTCTTCGATGACCTGAAGAAGGAACTCTCACACCTCCCGACTATGCATCCGTCACAAAGGGATAAATCTTTCTTCATCTACCTCGTCACCTTTGACACATCTTTTGTAGCACTGCTATGTTAGAAGTGAGATGACTGTTCTGAGATACCAGCGTATTACCTGAGCCATGTGTTAATAGCACACAAAGAAAAATATAATGAAGTGGAGAGGAATTGCCTAGCCTTAGTGTTCGCACTAAAAAAGTGGCAGCACTACCTATTCCACAGTACCACCAACATTATTTGCAAAAGTAACATACTCTGGGCTATCACTAACAACTTATACGAAAGTAGCAGGGTAGCTCGATGGAAAGCAATAACCACAGAGTTCGACTTATGCTATGTAAGCCAATCATCAACAAAGGGTCAAGCCATAGCAACCCAACTCATGGCCTCACCAGTCGATGACCAGGCAACCATAGACCCCGAATTCCCAGACGAATACATTAGCAATGTCAACATTGTCCCATCGCATTTCAAAGCCACCTTGCATTTTGACAGCACTTCAACCACGCGAGGAGGTAGCGCCGTAGCTATCATCACATTCCCCTATGGGGAAATGCACCCATCTGCTTATCGTTTTGTATTCCCTTTCACCAACAATGTGGAAGAATACAAAGGGCTACTCAGAGGTCTCTTAACTACCTGAGCGCTGTGCTTACAGCATTTGGAAATTCGGGGAGATTCACAATTAGTTGTGAATCAAATTACCAAGGTCTATGCCTGCAAGGCTACTCACCTACAAACCTACTACAACCTAGCAAAAACCTTGCTTAAGCAATTTGCAACCACAAAGGTGCAACACGTGCCATGCAACGAGAACACCGTGGTAGATGCCTTAGCTACCCTTGAATTAAACATTCCATCACATTCCCTGGTAAACCTACCAACCTCAATTATAGAGTGCGCAAACCCTAGTAGAACACGTGGCCTCTATCAATGCTCTGGATACCTAGGAGTGGTATGTCAACATTAAAACTTACCTACAGAATGGCGAACCCCCAGGTGGATTGATGTCTACCGAGAGAGATGCAATCCGTAAGCATGCCTGACAATACATGCTCATGGGAAATGATGCCCTGTGCCAATGCTCCTACGACGGGATATTGCTAGCATGCATGGGTGGCGAGTAAGTGCAGAAGGTAGTTAATGAAGTTCATGAGGGGTTGTGCGGTGGACACATAGCACCTAGGGCTATGGCTGCAAAAATCAGATGCTTAGGGTACTATTGGCCCTACATGGAGCACGACTGCTTATCAAAAGTAAAGACGTGGAACATGTGCCAAAGATATGCAAATCTCATACATGTCTCACCTACAGACCTACACCCAATGCAAATCATGTGGTCCTTCCAATAGTGGGGATTAGACCTCATAGGGCCTATCACACCTAGATCCTCTGCAGGGCATAACTTCATTATCACCGCCACTGAGTATTTTACTAAGTGGGTAGAAGCTATTCCCCTGAGGAAAACGACGTCTTAGCAAATTTTCCATTTCATCCTCGACAACATTGTGACAAGGTTTGGGCTTCCAATGATTATTGTGACTAAAAATGGGCCATAGTTCAGCAGTACAGAAACCCGAACCTTCTATAGCAACCTAGGCATTAAATAATCATTTTTCCCTTATTATCCACAGGCGAATGGGCAAGTGGAGGCTACAAATAAGTCCATCATCAACTTGCTGAAGTGGATGCTTAACAACAGCAAGAGGCGGTGGCATGAGCAAATCCTCTACGTCCTCTAGGCCTATAGAACGACGTGCAAAACTACGACAAGTAAAACCCCTTACAGTCTTGTTTATGCATCTGAAGCTATGTTTTCTCTTAATTTGTAGGTACCATCACTTCGAATGATCCTCGCGTATGTCATAAGCAAAGCCCAGAACAAAAAATCATGAACCATCAACCTTGAGTCAGTGGAGGAGGAGCATGTGCAGATGCTGAGATGCATCAAGCACTACCAGCGCAAACAAAAATAGAAGCACCATGCAAACCTGCATTGATGGCTAGTGTAGAAGGGAGACCTCATCCTCAAGGTCATGCATGAGCACAGAAGCATATTATTAGCCAACTTGGAAGGACCTTACGTGGTCACTAAAGCCTTCAGGAATGGAGCCTTCTAGTTGGCTGATCTGGAAGACAACAAGCTCACCAACCCAGTGAATCACTCATACCTCAAGCCATACTTCATCTAAAGTATGGCACCACCAAGCAACGTTCGCAATGACGATAAACTAGCGGTATCGAGCACTGTCCGCTATGATGATAAACTGGCAACTGTACCAAGCAGCGTCCACAATGACGGTAAACTAGCGACATCAGCAACCATCTGCTACGACGTAAAACTGGCACCGCTAGTCCACTATGACTATAAACTAGCATTGCTTATCTACTATGACGTTAAACTAGCATGTACTGTCTACTAGGATCTTAAACTAGCACAACGATCAACTGGGATATTAAACCAGCACACGGTCTACCAAGACCTTAAACTGGGTTCACATCACATCCCCAGCATGCACCAGCACCAAATACACATCGAACAAGTGGGCATGATGCTAATGCATGGGTGGGACATCGTAGCTCTGGAACGCGGTTCATAATGCACTGAGAGCATGGTTCGGGACACATGCGATGCCGCCACCCTTGGCATCATGCTGATCCTTCGAAGACACCATATCACGTCACACTGGCCCTCCAAACCTACCATTGCTACAACCCACCATCCTAACAGTAGTTCCTGGGCTAGTCCTCTAGTCCCCTACCAACGCCTCAGCTTGCATGATGTTTAGCTATGTGGTAGCTAATCGCATAGCTGAACTCAGCATGCATGCCTTTGGTGGGAGTTCTAGTGCATCCGCATCCATAATGACTCTCGACACCTCAGAGGCCAACTCCTCTGCGCCGGTGCTGCCAAGGTCACTACTGGCCTCCCTGCTTTGGGCATCTCACACCAGCGATGGTGCCCAAGAGTAACATCAATGCCAGTAGCCAGCAAGACCTTTGCCTTTGCAGGCACAACTTGCCACAGTAGAAAATGCTACAGCATCCCAAAGTGAGTGCCTCAACTAGCACGGCTACTTCAGAGTGCAAGTTCCATGACATGCGTAGCATAGCTCGCCACAAAGAACAAATTTGTAGGCAGGTCAAAACCTTTCATGGATGTAACACAACTCATCCTATGAAGGAAATACCTGACCTACAAGAGGTTGAAGAATAGTGCCAGCCAAAGATGAAAATGCAAATGAGCCCCTCAGAGCATTGCAACAAGGGACTCCACTAAACATCATCTTTGCTCTCTGCCTTAACCTCTGCACAATCAATGCAACACTCTCAAGTATGGCCAAGTGACATCTTGACACTCACCGAGTGACAACCTCAGCATTTTGTTGCAGTGTTTCATATTCTTTGTCAACATCTCTCGAGCTCGTCCTCTAGACGTCGACAAAAAGGGGCCAATGAAACATCCCAAAAAATTGTAAAGTCATTCTCACTTCACCAGGCCTTGCAATGCATGTAGCACTATGATAGTTCTTCAGTAGGAGAATACTCTAACCTCAGGTAGGCTAGTTCAAAAAATTTTCTACTTTGGGCACAAACAGGCTCTGCGGGTTACCCTGCCTATCTACCCAAGTAGCCTGCCCAACCAACAGCCTACTCAAGAACAGTGCACGGAGTTGGCAGTAGCATTCTGGATGCACGAAACAGTTTACCAAGTTTTCTAAGTCATGAAGTCTACTACGCTACGCTACACCCCACTATGTAGCGTAGCAAGCTTCAGAAAGTGACTGCAGAACAAAGTGCCATGCTACGCTACGAGGCATAGCATATCATGACAACAACGGCTATGTCATCAATCCCCTCGCTCAACCTTAAGTCCTTCAATAATGTCCCTTTCCGTCAGGAACCAGTGGACCATGTCTGCTGCTACGCTACACTAAGCTACATGATGCAGCGAGGTGTAGCAATCCTGCAGGAGAGACATAAGGTAGCTCAAAAAGCGAAATCAGCAAGTTTGCAAGTCTCGTGAAAGCAGAGTTCGCAGGTCGACAATGTTTTTGCGACTAAGGCCAGTTGCTACGCTAGGCTACGCTACATAGTGTAGCATAGCATAGCAAACATGCAATACACATATAGTAGAATGCATGGTAAGGTGCTACACTATGCCAAGCATGGTACGCTACAAAGCATAACAAAGCATGTGGGTGGTTGTGTGACATCAATGCACTTCACCTAATTGGATCGTTGGCACATGTTTCCAGACACCGATGGTGCAATTATGGTGTGGTAGGCATGCATTTATGGCATGATAGGCTCATGTTACAACATTCATACAAGTCCAATGGTCATGCATGGCACATGCAGTGCAAAAAAATCAATGAAGGCCCAAGGTATGTGGCATTCAAAAATTGCCCCTTTTGCATACCCTTGGTCCTATAAATACCCTGGCAAACAACATTCAAAAATGCTCGTATCATTTTTGGAAAAGAATAGTATTCAACAAAAGGTTTGCATTTTTTCCAAAAGAACAACATTCAAGGGGTGGGAACTTTTTGAATTCTAAAAAATTCCCTCCTCTCTAGCATTATAACACCCATTGTTGTAAGCTCTCTGTTTGACACTGCAAAAAGTTAGCATTTTCAGCCGATATTTTGCTCCACCCTTCTTCTACTACCTTGGTAGAATTCCCACATTATCAATGCCTAAGTTTGTGCCCAAGTGCACAGTCTTCTTTGCTCTACACATCCTGGTTACTCTCGGGATCTCTGTACTCCACCACGCTGTGCAACCGACTGTATCCACCCCAACAGGGCAAGCTTGTACCTTCAGAGCGATGCATTTTCCTAACTATATTTTACTTCACTTTTGCTCATTATTGCATTCTACACTGTCTTTTCTGCTTTATTTAATTCCAAGCACTACTTCACATTTTCGTTTTCATTTAAAAATATACGTTGCAAAAGGCTATATAGACATCGATTTAAGTCTCTGTCTGATCGACCAGACCATTCAGGGAGCCCCATATTTGCACACACCCAGCATGACCCTCTCGTAGGTACGGGGTCAAGGTTGTCACGCTCGCTGATCCCTCGGCATTTTCTAGCTACCGACGTTTTCGGTCACTACACCAAGCCCAACTTGTCAATGATAGGAAATGGGATTACATTGGTGATAGCTCCATCATCAATGTGTACCCTGAGAATCTTATATTGGCCCACTCGAATGGTGATAAACATAGGAGTGGTTTTCACTTGACCCTTCTCAGGTTTGTCCTTGATAGCTTTGTCATGAAATGTTAGCTAGGTTGGCCATGGTTCTTCTTCCATGGGGGGAATCATGATAGCATGAATGGCTTTTTCTTTAGTTGGCATGTTTTTGCTAACAGGAATAGACATCAACATGTGAACCATTACCTCACAATGTGTTGTAGAGGTCATTATTAGGTCATATAAGCTTAGTTTTGTATTTTTTTATTTTAAGGCCTATTTAACTTATGAAAGGGCATTTAGGAAGTCTTGCCCATTGTCTTATTGTTTGCTAATTTTATCTTCTTCTATACACCCCAAGAGGTGAATTTATCGAGGAGGAGTAGCTTCAAGTTGAATGCTAAGCTTTCTTTGACCGAAAGGTGATGATTGCATCTATATGTTGCTATGGGTAGCTGATGAAGAAGAGGCCATAGGAACCACGGATAAGGGAGTAGGCTTAGGGGACCTAGCACAGTACGTTGCCTAGCCAGCTTGTCTGCTAGATGCTCTTCATGCTTCTTTGGATGGGGATGCTAGGGCGTAGCTCTTGCCACTTGATTTTGGGTTGGGGAAAACTTGTATGCCTTGGCACCTTGATGACAAACAGTGCCTATGTTGTTGCAGTGGGAGGTGATGCAATTTTTGACACCAAAGGTGTAGTAGATTTCTAGTGAGGGGCCCTGATGAAAAAGGGGATTTGTGACATAGTAGTTGTTGGAGATTTAGCATTTCGATGAGGTACACGAAGCACAAATGATCCCTATTGTGACTCAGTATTATCATCAATGCTGATGGAATTGATGGTATAACCTGCATTGTTAGCATTTAGAGGATCTTTGTAAATGCACATTGACTAGTTTTTAGGTCAAATGGGACTACTCTCATCCAAGACCAGCTTACCTTGATCAATCATTTGTTGAATGTCATCTTTTAACACTAGGAAATAATCTATTTCGTGCCCACATAGTTGATGATACTTGCAAAAATGCTCTAACCTAAAGTCCCTAGGCATTGGTGGTTCATTAGGCATAGCCAAGGAGGGGTTCCGAAGGACCTCGTAGTGCCTTTGGTGATGTTTTAGGGCCTCCTTCGACATTTGTTTATGTTGAATACACACAACTCCCAACAATTGCTTCAAAAGATTTGAAGGCTGAATTGATAGTGGGGTATACTTTGAGTGGTCCTTGTGCTTAAAGTTTGGCCTTGGTTGAGTTTACACCATAGGTGGTGAGGCCAGAGACTGACCTGTGTTGCTGAAGCTAAGTGTGGCGTTAGTGGGAGCTTTGGATGTTGTGGCAACCTTTTTGTTATTGTTGTTGTTGAGCTTGGTCTCATTATCCATAGTAGCCACTATGGTTTTCATGGCCTTGCCTTTCTTCTTCTTCTTCTTCTTCATGTGTGTATTTTTGTAGGTCATGCAGGATGGATCCTTACTAGCTTCTACTACATCCTGAATGCTCTTAGTGTGAGAAAATTCTTGGCTAAGGGATCGTGGAGCTAAGTAGTACAGTTTAGACTTGATAAAGTCATTTACTACACCCTTGAAGACGGCTGGCAAATGGGCCTCAGCAATTGGTTCATGTATTTCATTTAAAGTCGCATTCCAGCATTGTATAAATTTTGGCACAAATTCTAGTGGTTCTTGCTTGACATTCATGAGCTAGTCTAGGGTGACCTCCATTTTTAAGTTGTATTTAAAGCAGGTCATAAATTAACTTAGCAACTCCTCCAAGGTAGAGATAGAAGCGCACGGGAGTGCACGGTACTAATTTAAGGCTTTTCTTGTTAAAGACATGACAAAGACATGAATGATGGTGTGAGGCCATGTTTGCAATAGTAAGGATTTAGACCTGAATGTTACTAAATGTGCATTCGGGTCACCCTCCCCGTTGTATTTTGTAAATTGGGGGAGTTATATCCCAGGGGGCAATGTAAGCACAGGCACAACCGAGCTGATAGGATCATCATGGTAAAAGTCCATGACCTAAATTGTTTCAGAACTGGTAGCTTTGAGTTGTTTAATCTCTTCAGTGAGGGTCTAGATGAGTTGGAAAGCTTGGTCCACACCCAGGGATGTCATGGATGGTTGTGAGGCCACCAGAGTAGCTATCGCTGGTGGCGCTATTGGTGCAGCTACCAATCCCACCAAGGGTGCTGTTGGAATAGCTCCTGCTGGTGGCATCATATGAGAAACCCACATTCCAATAGGTGGTGCCGACGGGGTGGCTACTGCTAGTTGCACCATGGGAGTATTCATCTACCTAGAGGCTAAGGTGGCCCATAGTCCCATGTTCGATTATGCTATGTGTGGGACTTGATATGTTTGAGGCTATGTGTACTGTTGCACATGAGATAGCTGAGTTGTAGGGAAAGGAGTTGTTGTTGTCCACCATGCAATCGAGGTTGGTCCCACTACTGATGGTGGGATAGGTATAGAAAAGGGGATAGAAATAAGACCTACATGTGGCTGTGATGTAGGCACTGTGTGTATGTATGGCAACATGGGTACTACAGGGGTTAGGTGCGGGGCCTGGACAAATAAGGAAAGATGGTCACTAGGAAATGAGGTTGAGGGACCTACATGCTAATATGCTGATGAAATTTGATGACTTTCTTTCACCAAATGGGATCTGGGTTGTGACAGTGTCATGGTAATAGCAAAGGGTGTGGAAAATTGTGATTGATGCAAATGAGCAACAGAGGTAGAAGGGACAATTGTGGTGTAGATTGGACCACCACCTTCTGAGTGGGAGTCCAAATCCTCTTGGCCATCTTGAAAGGGTTCTTTGCAGTGGGATGTTGTATCTCGTTCTCTTGCCCTACTTACTTGGATAAGTTGGTTTAGCATTCATTGATATGTCTTGGTCAATAGGATGGTGGTATCGAGAGTGGGGATGAACTTCCTCCTGTTTTGATAGATGAACTCAAAGTTACATTTCTCTTCAAATTCATGACTGTCGAATGGTATATTCACTTGCATTTTTGCACACAAAAAATTGTATCTCTATTCATCTTGGGGTAGACGTTTAGGCGATTGCTATCGCAGTCTCAACAACTACCTCTATATCAGCACTGGGTTGAGCAATCGTTCAGGACTTGCCACATTTTGGATAGAGTAGGGTACTTCTAAGCTTGAGGTGGGAACTGTAGTGGTAATAGGATTCATTTTTTTATGAAGAAGGTACAAACAAGAAAGATACGCGCAAGAAAGAGTTGCAAACAGTGCATTTTTACGCTAGGCTATTGTAATTGAAAACTGTAGGAGAGATAGGCTAAAATTGGGCATGCTTGGAAGTGTTGAAAACTGGTTTCCTTCATTGTTACACCTACTACACTAAGCATGGATGCTACACTAATAGGGTTGCTATGCTGCAAAGGATGTAGGCAGTGTAACATGATGGGTAGTGTATCACAATGGATAGCGTAACACAGTAGAGGGCATTACACGGTAGGCACCGTAACACTGTAGAGGGGTGTTATGTAGTAGGTAGCATAACATAGCAGATGGGTGTTATGTAGTAGGAAACATAACATAGCAAACGGTTTCGGGGCTTTTGTCCCATAGCGTTCCAAAGGAACTGCCAACTGGGACCAATCTATACCACCCAGTGCATAGACAACCATAGGGGTGTCATGTCTACACTAGTTGGATGCTAGTAGTGAGGTACAGAATGCACGCAGGACTACTCATGAAGTAAAGAAGGAGCACAATGGTTCAGGCCCTCCTTCTAGCACCAAAAACTATTACATCCAAAAATGTCAGTGGCTAGAACACTGAGAAGTTACTGGATGTATAGCCTAACCTCAAATCTATGCAAGGGTCATGCTGGAGAAAGTAGAAATGGGGTGTCTTGAACGGTCTAGTTGATTAGATAGGGATTGAGTTAGTGTAAAATAACCTTTTGTGAACATTTGTTTTAATATGTCACACGGGAAGATTCAAGTGAGGAAATCGTAGCATACATAACAACAAAAGAATAACAGAGTATAAAGCTAAGAAATAAATGTAAATCGTTGCACAATGATGCAAAATGTATGTGATAGAAAAATGAAATGAAATGAACTTGAGTGAGAGAGTGCACCACCCCAGGATTGAGGGATTTGATCTTTGTTTGGCTGAAGAAGATGTACAATTGATGTGCAGTACTGGACAGGCATAGCTTACAACGTAATGGTATGGTCACAGCCTCTGAAGTACTGCTAATGGCCTATTAACTAGAGTTGATGAGCTGGTGCTTGCTAGGCTAAGAGAGATCTGGTGAGTATTGCTACTGGGGTTTGCTGTTCATTAACCTTTTGCTTACCAACATCTTTGCTAAAGCCAATCTTCAGAAAGCCAAAATGCTAATTATAAGAAAGCCAAGTCACAAAGCCAACCCTTTGAACATTATTTATTGGGGTATTTATAGAGCCAGAAGTAGGAGAGAGATGTGGTTTGGATACCACGTGTCCTGGGTCCCACATGGCTCAAATTGTGAATGTGCCATACTGGTGTGTAGTACTATGTTGCAGTGTTACGCTGACATGCTACACTATAGTGTAATGAGGCTGGACATGAAACCTGCTAAGTTGTGACCATACTGTTCAAACTACATGTGCTAGAATCCATGGGACTACCATGCTTTTATAGAAAATGCCAATGTCAAATGCAAAGTGGAGCCTATGCTCCAGGACTACGTCTTCCCTCCTCTTGCAAGTAGGGTCAAGCGTAGGGACAACTTTGGGAATCAACAAGGGGGTGAAAAATAAAGCAAATTGCTAATCTTGTTTGTTGAAGAGATGCTGAAGAAAAAATGACAATTGCCAATGGGTTTTGAAGCTGACTGGAGATGTTCTAATTCTTCTTTGCAAGTGTTATGCTATCTACGCTACTCAGCATAGCGGAGTAGTGTGAATTCCTGCACGCTATGCTATGCTACGATGCATAGCGTAGCATAGCGTAGCCGCTAGTTTTGAGACAAATATTGCCTGAAAACTAAAAATACCCCTCTGAGGCCTAGCTAGGTTAGCAATCGCAACCCTACGTTTCATGTTGAAAGGTCCTAGTGAAACACCATAAAATTTCGAGGTCCTCTTGCATCACCAAGGTCCTGGAATTTAGGCAAGGACTTCCACAAGTGTAGCATCATGATGATTTGATAGAAAAATGTAGGCATTGAGGTTAGACTATTTAGTCTGGCAAATTTTCTATCTACAGAGCTGATAGACCTGATGGACTCTCCGGCCTACCCACCTAGACAATTCACCTAGCTGACATTCTATTCAAAAACTATGCTAGGAGTTGTCAAGAGTGTTTGGGATTAGTAAAACAGTTCGGCAAGTTTTCTAGTAGAGAAGTCTACTATGCTACGCAGCATAGCAAGCCTTCAAAAAATCAATCAAGCATCTAGATACAAGCTTTGGCAAGATGTTTGCACGAGGCAAAGTTAGAATTCAGCCAATGCAGGGTGCTATGCTACATAGTGTAGCACAAAATAGCAAGGGCGAAATATGCAAAGCCTCCTCTGCCAAGCCATTGCGAAAAAAGAACTGCATTTAACAGCATTTTGGCTTCCAAAACTACCTTGTCTCAGTTAGCCCGTGAACCATAAGCAAAGTTTTCTTGTGAAACCCTGCAATTTTGATAGAAATGAATGTTACATTGGCTGCTATGCTATGCTACGCTACATAATGTAGCATAGCATAACAAAGATGTGAATCAATAAAATGCTCCAAAGATTAACCTAGTGTGCACAAAGGCTTCCAGCAAATGTTGTTGACTCCAACGCAAGTTTCCTATTCAAATCGGTGGCTACGCTGTGCTACGCTACATAGCATAGCACAAATTAGTAAGTAGCTACACTATGTAAATGTGCTAGATAGCATAAGTTATGCAATATTGATAGAGGCATCAAGACATCTTCAGCTAGCTCTATAGCTTGTTAGCAATAACTAAGCTCATTGTGATCAGCGACTTTGTTCCACCTCGGCAGACCCCTTAGTCCATCTCTCAAAATTTGTTGCTACACTTGATCTTGTTCATAAGGATAGGGAAGATGTAGTCCTGGAATGGAGACTCCATTTCTGCTTGCATTGTTATCACACTAGATTCTAGTATGTGTAGTTTCGACAACATGGTTATAGCATAGCAAAGTTCGTGATTGGCACAATACACCCACATGGTACGAGCACATCAACATCTTGTGGGGTCTAGGACACATTGCATCCAGGCCTCATTTTTTCACTTGCTCCTGACCCTATAAATACCTCAGTAGACAACGCTCAAAGGGTTGGTTGGATTTTCATTCAAAGAGTTGGAATTTTTGCATTTACAAGGTTGGCTCTTCTGGTTGGCTTTTTTTTTTGCCTAGGCATTTTCATGTTAGCAAGAATGATTGGCTATTGGTGCAATTGGATTTTAAGTTCACACTTGAGAGCATGGACTGAGTTACCTTTTCAAGCAGTAGATGACGATGTAGAAGAATACTGCAATAAAGCCTCTCAGCCTTACGTGTCACAAAACCCATGATGGGTTAGAAAGTAGTTGCGAGGATAATCGTTACTTGTGTAGTGTAGTAACTCCATTGCTCCTTACCTAATTAATGTTCATAATACATTTATTCCTTGTTTGCCTTATATTCATTTATCTATGCTAAGTGTCTAACTCATTCT
Source organism: Gnetum montanum (assembly GCA_015680685.1). NCBI lineage: Eukaryota > Viridiplantae > Streptophyta > Gnetopsida > Gnetales > Gnetaceae > Gnetum > Gnetum montanum. Next base: position 659,101 of record MNCI01007203.1, read on the forward strand.
TAAAACCATTTACATAACATCCATTGTCTACTTCACACTATGGCCCACTAAGGCCTAAAACTGGCAAAATTTTCCTTTACTATCATTGCCACGGCCCGAAATGGCCTAAAACTACACATGGCACACTAAGGCCTAAAACTGGAAAAATTCTTTGCCCCTTGTCTCCACGATGACCCAAAATGGCTTAAAACTAGCAATGGCCTAGAATGGCCTTAAACTACCAATGCGGCCCGCCAAGGCCTAAAACTGGCTATTCAAAAAATAAATAAATAAAAAGTTCCTTTTCTTATCATCTGATAACAGCCCAAAATGGCCTAAAACTAAGACAGAATAAGAAAAAGATAAAAGTAGATAACATAGATAATACACAATCCAAAATAAAGGAAATCTTGTTATAGTTCATCTTCCATTTAAAGTCTCAATCAAATAACGTTTACAATATTCTTTCAAAAATTCAAATAAAATCCCTTACTGCCATGCTACGAATCTTCCTTTGCACCATCGTTCCCTCTGCCAGAAGGCCTTGTATCTTCATCCAAATTCCTTATCATAGAAATTAAAGTAGTTAGCTACAGTCACAATAAAAACTAGAATAAAATAAGTCGTTGTATCACAAAAAAGTGACTAACCCAAGATGGACCCGCATCTGTCTCAGGGGGTATGCGATCCAGGCCGACCCCGAGGCACTGTAACACCTCCTCTTCAGTAATGTCCATACAATGCCTATCTCCCAAGTCAGTGTTTGCTGCAACTTTATCCTTTTCAATAGTCATCCATCTCGATGGCCTTGGAGAAAAGGAGGCAGTGGCGGTCTCACTCGTAGAGAAACTCACTTCTCATTCAGGGGATTCACTGACTATCACTTGTTGCATGAACTTGTCATAAACCCTAGAAGTGCCAATGACATTAAGGAATACTTCATGTGTATACAACTTAACAGAAGCATCCCAGTATTGTTTACAGTAGGTGGCACATTCTAGTTTATACATATGCTTATGGTTTTTCTGTGATTGCCCTCACTTGTAAACTCTTGCACTATAGTCTTTCTAATCTTGGTTCTTCTGGGCCAACAAGTCCATTTGCATATGCTGCTCTATTATTTCACATGCATCCTCATTGTTGCACTGCACGACCATCCAATACCTCAAATAATCAATGATGATTGTGTGCCAACTACCATCGTTGGTATCCCAAGCCAAAAGGAACTCATTCCTAGAGTGGATATCTCCCACCTTGGCGGTTAGATTTGCCTTCTCCTTCACAAGCCTCTAGACCCATTTCCACAAGTCTTCGTTTATGCACCTACAGTTCCACAAGGAGTGTGCCTAGTACAGCACACATTCGCTAGCCTCATCGTATATGTGATGAGGTACTTTGGTCACTTCCGATGGGAATGCAAGCACGACGTTAACCTTAACTACTTGCTTAGGGTCCCACTTGAGGCCAGGGGTTGTTAGCCGCACACAAAAAGGCATTAGTCACAATGGTGTAGCAAAGTTTAGTAATTTAAAAATCCTAGTGTAGCTACTTCACTCACCCACTTCAAGATCGATCTGCTTTAAATGGTTGATCATGTCATCGACCACCCCCTCCATGAAGGCAAACGTATTAGGGGTCTTGGACCATGGTCATAGACTGATCAAAGAAGGGCCTGTAGTGTCAACAGTGGTGTCTACTACATAACAAAACATGTTAGTTATGATCGAGATTACTACAATAATGCTAAGGAGCAATGCAAATGATAGTGTAAAGCTCCTACCTAGCAAACCCTCAGGGGTGATAGCAAGGAGGTCACCCATCGACATACTGTCAAATATGCGATCAAAATCACTACCATCAAGTTGTAGCTCCCCTCCTTCTAGCTGACTCAATAGCATGGAAGCGTACTCCACATTCATCTCCTCTTCTATTGCTGAACTACATTTAGCGAAGGGATCATCGGTAGAGGCCTCTTTCTATTTGACAAGGGCCTCTTCTTTATTCACTAAAGCCCTTATTTCTATGGTGCCAATCTCTTCCTCATTGATAGGAGCATCCTCCTTATTAGTAGGAGTGTCCTCCTCATCGGCAGGAATGTCCTCCTTGTTAGCAGGAGTGTTCTCCTCATCGGCAGGAGCTCCTTTTTCCTTGACCGGGGCCCTTTCCTTTGTGATTGGAGCCCCTACATCTTTATTAGCCACCCCTGTTTTGGGGGTTGTGACCTCTTCTTCACCTTCTATTTCTTCTTCTTCCTCTATTAATAAAGTGTGGTCACATTAGGCGAAAGCATACTAACTTGAAACAAATGCTACGCAATGCTACGTTACCTAGCGTAGAATAGCATAGTGATCATTAATCAAACAAACAAGACAACAAATAAAATGAGGAAGCATTTACCAATGGGAGGTTGCATTCTGCGGAGCCTAAACCGTAGTTTCTTCCCCCCTTCTTTGTCTGTACGGGGAGGCTCCTCAACTGAGTGAGACCTTTTACACTATAACTTTGTCACCATCATCTCTACAATGAGGTGTTTCTTCTTTCACATGCTACCCATATTAGCAAAGGGCACCTCTCCTACGCTGTCTTGGCCACAGAAGTTACATGCCACCCGATCCCTGGTCGTCATTGGAAATGATTCCCCAATAGCTTCTAGGGAATCCTAGGATCGAGTGGTATGGAAGACTTGGCAAATCCATGGTCTGGAAATATGTTTACAATTTTGTAGCACCTAGACTCCATTCTCATGGACTACTAAGAATTCCGCAAAGCACCGTAGACAGGACACAAAGAAGGCATGATGCACATTGAAACGGGATTCAGACTTCTTATGAAGCTTGACTATTTTAGCTTGCAGACCTTTGCAAAGATGCTTAGCCTAATTGTACTAGGCCCCCTCTTCCATAACTTCTCTCATTATCCAAGCCTGCTCAATCCCAATGATTTTTCCTTGGGAGAGTAGCATGGGAAAAGCATGGGCATGGAAGATAAGGTAAACTATTTTGGCAACTTGTAGCCTGGCCTTGTTAATATGGATCCCCTTTTGGTCTTTCGTAGCCCCTAGCCACTCCTCAATTTCCCCTTGATGGTTTGCCTCCTTTTCGATTTTTTCTCCCATAGGGAGGCCATCAGAAGGGACACCAAAGAGATCCACAAATAGTTGATCGTTAATCTCAAGCATCATTAGCACACCATGGACATGTGTGCAGAAGTGGTTAGCTCTTTCAAAAAAAGAGTTAGCTAGGGCAAGCATTTTAGCAGCAAGGATGATCGGGTTGATGGCCAAGAACAACTACATGAGCCAAACATCCCAAAGGTTGTTGACGAGTGAGTCTGGGGCCCCATTGCAGAGCCAGTGTTGGGTCTCTTCCACCTCCCCATACTTGAAATATATGTTTTCCTCATTATGCCTAGAGGTGATCACGGTGACCTTTTGGGATTTCTTTGCCATTGTAATAGTTTTTAGAAAATAAAAGTTAAACAAAAAGAAAAAACAAAAAAATCTAGAAGAAAAATAAAACAACACTCGAACACGCAAACATAAATTCACAGTCTAGCGTACCAGGTTTAAACAGTGACAAAAACTGTGGGAGATCCACCAACACAACTTCAATGGTGATTAGCCTAAGGGATGTCCAATTCCTATCCAACCAACCAGGCTCCTTACACTTCCCGTAAAATGGAAAGTACTGGGTTGGATAGGTTTTGTACGCACCTCCGCATTGGCCTATCACGTCGACGCACACATTCCCAATGGAGGAAAACTCCTGCAGGGCCATCTATGCCAAAGCCAAGGCATCAGTATCACCATGAAGCCGATTCTTGTCAATGTAAAACCTAGTAACACACAAACAAAAAAAGGCACATACACTATTAACATTGTTGCTTAGCGTAGCATGCATTGCATAACGTGACAGAATATGTTTACAGGACTCACCCGCCAGAAAAATAATTGATTCTTGGTGGGTTCTAAAAATAGGTGTCCATGTGATGGGCAATGAACAACGTGTTGTATAGGTAATAGCATTCATACTCAGGCATTTCCCAGATCCAACTCAGATGCTTCAAGATTTTTTGGCACTGATTGGACCCTTCTGCCTAGTCACCCCTGATTGCCCCATCAGGTCATAAATTTTACAATGCCCTAGTTAGCCCTAGGCAAAAGCGTTTCTGTGATTGTGACTGCTGTCTCCACTGACAAGTGTGACCAAATGATCACACTAAAGCATTGGAGGAGGAATTGTAGGAAGTCCCATGCAGCTTCTTAGAACCAAACTGCCTGTCACCCCACACGTGCATGAGGCGGAGGAATGTTGGCCATCGGTTCACTTAGGCAGTAAAAAATCCCTACAATTTCTAGGACAATCAAAATGGATTTTAACATCATCCTACACAACAAAATGGAAAATGTTAGCATTATGTTTGAGTGGAATCTTCATGTAGCGTAGCATAAGCCCCTAGTCACAAATTTTTTTAAAAAAATATAACAAAGTTAAATATCACAAGCAATGTAACGAAACAACACTTGCAGCGTAGCATGGCCATCAGGCATCACACAGCGTAGCAACACTAGCTATGCCTTATAGTAACTGTCGCACGATGCACATAACAAACATACTAATGAAACAAGTACAGTAATGTAACTGATTTATAGCTAAGGAAGATTCATCAAGAGAACCACAAAGCCAATAGTGTAGCAACACAATATTACCGATGCATTGGTCTAAAGGTATTACAACACACTGGCCTAGCTTAACAAAAAAAAAATTAAATAAAAATTTCAATAAGAAATAATTTAATATGCTATTGCCATCTTAACCAATATTCTGTCGTACAAAATGATTCGCACTACGCTATGTTAAACATGTGTTACGTTGTCAAATCTTGCACATGGCCAAACCCTCCTAAGGGCCGTATGCTACGCTATTCGCAGGCTAGGTTACCAAGATCACCTAAACCTCTATGGCGAGGCAATCATAACAACGGCAGTTTGGGCAACACTACATGCAACCTTAGCGTAGCGTCCGTACACCTATTGCGGCCGAATCGGCAACAGCGGTGGTGTAACAACCAAAATGGCAACGAAAATAGTGACTGAAGATGCAGATTTCATTACGAAAAATGAAAAATGAAAAAAAAAGAGGAAGAGAAAAGAACAGCAACCTAGAAAACAAAGGTAGCTTAGCAGCTTATCAGGCCGATGGAGTCTCCTCTCATACTACGACACATGCCTGTGATAGATGTCCCAGTGTGTCTTTCACCTCGTCCACCTTAGTGAGCACTCCATGTTTACATTCTTCTTTGGGTGCCATCGTCTTGGTTGCAAATTTGTTGTTAATCACTACGCTAAATTGCCTTGCCTTTTATCAGTACAACTACTCTACACTCTAAATGTGGGCTCTACGCTCTTATAATGAAAATGACGAGTTTACTGGGGGTAAACCCCTATTTATAGCCAATGTAGTGAAAAGAACTTGCCATTTCCGCATACTAATTAATGTGGGATGCTCCGTACAGCGTAGTACTCTTGCCATAATGTAACATCATTATTTGCATCATAGTAGGTGAGCCCAACCAAAAATTTCATCCCACCTTAAACTAGCAACTTACCTTTGCAACAATAATTTGTTAGCGGTCTGCAAAGATTTTAAACTAATAGCAGTCTGCAAAGACCTTAAACTAATAGCAGTCCACGAAGACCTCAAACTAATAGCGGTCCGCAAAGACCTTAAACTAATGGCAATCCATAAAGACCTTAAACTAATAGTTACAATTCACAATTTGACCAAGTTAGTTGTCGGAAAAAACCTTAAACTAGCAGTTTTAAGCTATAATTCTGCATCCAGGCAGTCCTCTATGACCTTAAACTAGTAGCTTGTGAACTTTGTATCATAGTTGATAATTATTTCAACCATTTCATGTTTTGTTGTTGCTTTGGAAATGTTTACTATGTGCTGTCGCTACAAATAAGTATCACTTGATTCAGATTTTATCTTATTGTGGCAAGTTGAGTAAGAATGGCCATGCATCATGATCTATCTTCACTTCTACCCTTGATAGGCCCACATGGAAAGCTTACAAAACAATTAAACCCAGAGTCAATAGACTGGGAATCATCCACCGATAGCACTATGGCATCCTTAGAAGCATTCCCAAACTAGCTCGAACATCTGGTCCAAGCCTTAGATTTAGAGGCCGAGGATGTAATTGAGGATCCTCTCATTGAAATGCTTGTGACTACATCCAGGGGGAAAATAAAGATGTTAAAACATAGCTCCCTCCTAGATTCACAAAAGCATAAAGATGGATCCAAGATCCTTCAAGACAACATCAAGGTATTCGTGTGGTCCTATAATGACATGCCGAGCTTAGATCTGAGACTTATATAGCATAACATTATCTTAGACCTACATGTGAAGGAAGTTAAACAAAAGTCTTGTAAAATTAAACTAGAGATTGCACTGGCCATACGCGATGAAATCACTAAGCTATATTAGGCTGGTTTCATCCGGGCAATTGATTACTCAGAATGAGTGTCGAACATCATCATAGTTTTTAAGAAAATGAGAGAAATACGAATCTGTATATACTTTCAGGATCTAAACAAAGTAATGATCAAAGATGACTTCCCACTATTGAGTATTGATCAACTTATTGACACTATAGTTGGTCACACTCTACTATCCTTCATGGACGATTTCTTTAGCTATAATCAAATTTGCATCAACCTAGAGCATCAGTTAACAACCACTTTCATGACCCCATGAGGTAACTTCTATTACACTATGATGCCCTTTGGACTCAAAAATGCTGGAGCAACCTACCAAAGAGCCATGACATACATCTTTAGTGACTACATCCTAGAAACACTAAACGACTATGTCGATGACATAGCAGTCAAATCTAAAGAGGCTGTTGACCATCCCAACGATCTAGGTGTAGTCCTCAAACACTACCATATGCATGACTTACACCTCAATCAAGAGAAGTGTGTCTTTAGGGTAAAAACTAGATGCATGTTGGGGTTTGTAGTATCGAAGGCTAGAATACGAGTGGACCCTAACAAAGTTAAGGCCATCGCTAATCTAGTACCACCTACCAACCTTAAAGAATTTTGCAGGTTGCAAGGTAGGGTATAGTTCATTAGAAGGTTTATAGCAAAGTTGATTGACAATTTACACCCCATGCAACACTTACTAAAGAAAGGGGTTAACTTTGAATGGACAACAAAATGCCAGCAAGCCTTCGATGACCTGAAGAAAGAGCTTTTACACCTCCCAACTTTGTACCCACCACAAAGGAATAAGACTTTCTACATCTACCTTGCAACCTCAGACACATCTATCATAGCGATGTTATGCCAAAAAAGAGAGGACTGCTCTGAGACCCCATTCTATTACTTGAACCACACATTGATAGCATATGAAGCCAAATATAACGAAGTCGAAAGGAATTGTCTCGCTTTAGTGTTTGCACTAAAAACATGGAGACACTACCTATTCCACAACCAAGTGAACATCATATGTAAAAGCAATATACTTCGGGCTATCACAAACAACTTGTATGAAAGTAGCAGGATAGCTCGATGGAAAGCAACAACAGCGGAATTCAATTTACATTATGTAGCTCAATCGTCAACAAAAGGCCAAGCGATAGCCACATAGCTTGCAACCTCACCCATTGACGATCGAGCAACCATAGAACCTGAATTCCTTGATAAACATGTTAGTAGTGTCAATCTTGTACCATCGCATTTTGAGGTAACTTTACATTTTGATGGTGCCTCAACCACGCGAGGTGGCAGTGTTGTTGCCATCATTACGTTCCCCTTGGAAGACATGCAACCCTTTGCTTATTGTTTCGTGTTTCTTTGTATGAACAATGTGGAAGAGTACGAAGGACTCCTTGGGGGCCTCTTAGCAACCTAAGAGCTAAAAATTCAACAGCTGGAAATTTGAGGAGATTCACAACTCGTAGTCAATCAAATCATCGAGGTCTATCCCTGCAAAGCTACTCATCTGCAACCCTATTGTGACCTAGCCAAAATTTTGCTCAAATAATTTGCCACAACAGATGTCCAACATGTGCCACGTAATGAGAACATCATAGCAGATGCCTTAGCCATGCTAGCATTAAATGTACCACCACAGCTGTTCACAACTTTTTCCTCTTCGCTAGCCAAGTGTATGGAGCCTATCACTCAAGAAGTACATGTTGCCTCTGTAAGCGCTGCTAATACCCAACAGTGGTATGACACCATTAAAGCCTATCTACAACATGGAAAACCCCCATGCAGTTTGACATCTGCCCAAAAGGATGCAATTTGGAAGCGAGCACGACAGTATGTCCTGGTAGGAGATAATACCTTGTGTAAATGCTCCTTTGATGGAATACTGTTAACTTGCCTTGGTGGGGAGGAGGTACAAACAATAGTTAGTGAAGTCCATGAAGGACTATGTGGAGGACACATAGCTTCATTATTACTACCACTGAGTACTTCATGAAGTGGACAGAAGCTATACCCCTTAGGAAGATCACATCTCAGCAGGTTTGCCACTTCATCTTGGATAACATTGTAACAAGGTTTGGTCTTCCCATAACTATTGTGATAGATAATGGGCCATAATTTAGTAGTGTGGAAACCAAAACCTTCTGTAGCAACCTTGGCATTAGGAAATATTTCTCATCACCATATTACCCATAGGCTAATAGTCAGGTAGAAGCTACAAACAAAGCCATCATCAACTTGCTCAAAAGAATGCTCAGTAGTAGCAAGAGGCGATGGCATGAGAAAATCCTATATGTGCTCTAGGCCTACTGTACGATGTGTAGGATGGCTACAAGTAAGACCCCGTATAGCCTAGTCTATGAATCTGAAGTAGTATTGCCTCTTGAATTGTAGGTACCATCACTGCAGATGATCCTTTCAAGTGTCGTAAATGAGGCACAGAATAATGAATCAACGATCATCAATCTCAACTTCATTGAGGAGGAGCATGCATAAACACTTGACCACATTGGGCAATATCAAGATAGGCAACGATAGAAGCATCATGCAAACCCACATCAATGGCCTATAGAAAAGGGGAACCTTGTTCTCAAGGTTGTTCGTGAACATATGAATAAGTTCTCAACAAACTAGAAAGGTCCATTTATGGTCACAAAAGCCTACAAGAATAGAACCTTCAAACTAGTAGACATGAATGGAAAAGAGTTCGTGAATTCTATGAATCACTTGTATCTTAATCCATACTACATATATGCATGAGCAAGGTAAGAAAATCATCCTCTACGACATAAAACTGGCAAAGATCATCTGCTATGATGTAAAACTAGAAAAGACAATCTGCTATAACTATAAACTGGCACAAATAGTCTGCTATGATTATAAATTGGCACAGACCGTACGCCATGATGTAAAACTGGCAAAGCACATCTGCTATGATGTAAACCTAGCACAGGTGGTCCGCTACGATCTTAAACTAGCCCATCCACTATCTGCTACGATGATAAACTAGCATAGCGGTCTACTAGGACCTTAAACTAGCACACCATGGTCTGTTGGGACCTTAAACCAGTACATCTGATGGTCTACCAGGACCTTAAATTGGGTTTGCAGCACAACTTCCTTACCATGAATCCATGACCCTACAAGCAAGTGAGCATGCATAGTGCCAACATGGGGTGGGATGTTGCAATTTTAGAATGTAGTTCACAATGCCAAGAAAGCACTCTCTAGAATATATGCAATGCCACTACCCCTAACATCTTGTTGATCCTCTAGAGATTTTGCCTAACATCTTGCTGACCTTCAAAAGCTACTACTACCATAGCCAGTCAACCCAGCAGTAGCTCCTATGGTTGGCACCTGCTACTGGAGTCCCAGCATTATTGTGGCCCAGCCACAAAGTTGCTACCCTCTAGCCCCTACTCTTAATTAGGCTCAAAAGATGTTTAGCTATTAGGCTTCTCACCTTACAGCTAAACTACATGATGTTTTCCTTTGGTGGGGATTCCTGAACACTCGCATCACTGCAACTCCTAGCCTTCTCAATGCCAACCCATCCATGCTGATGCATCAGAACCATTGATGGCCTTTCTAGTTTGGACATCGCATGCCTCGACGACAATGTCCATTGCTCCAGTAGTGTCCAAAGAAAGAAAGACCTTTGCCTTCATTTTTCTTGATGGTTGTTTCTTCTAGTTTTCTCTCTATTGTCCTTGTAGGGTACGTGCCGAAGGGGCGTCGGTCAAAGGTGTGTTTCACCAAGATGGCAGGACACTACATCATTCCAAGGTGGTTATCCTAACTACCTTGGCTACTTGGAAGTGCACATCCTACCCTCTCCCTTAACCTCCTGTACCTCATTTCTTAACCTGCAATTCTCCTTCTCACACCTCTCTTTATGAATTTTCCCAATGCCTATAAAGCCTTCCCATATGATCAACTACAAAATCCATGATGCATGTAATGTAGCTCGTTGCATGGGAAGCATCTGTAGGTAGATCAAAGCCCCATGCGAATGTAACATAGCTCATCCTGGGAAGGAAACACCTACCTTGCAATGAGGTTGTTTGAAAATGAACATGGGAAAATAGTAAAAGAAAAGAATAAAAGAGAAAAAGCTCAAAGAAAGTGCCCAAAACAAATGGCACATCAGTTGTTTTGCAATGAATATCTTTAAGCATTCAGATGAGAGGTCAAAAGCCTATAAAAGAAAGATGCCCATGCACATCGACTCTCTCACAAGCACTCTGATGAGGGACCACACTATGATCCATCTTTCACTTCCCAAAACTATCCCCAAAAATCCACCCTTTTCCCTTTCCCCTACATGACTATCCTGGTACTCTTAAGCATAGCTAAGCAACATTTGGACAATTACCAAAGAGTGATGTTAGCGTCTTTTCTTTCATGGTGTTTCATATTCTTTGTCGTCGTCTCTCAGGCACGTCCTCCAGACATTGACAAAGAGGGGCCAATGAAACACTATAAAATTTCAAGGCCCTCTTGCTTTACCAAGGTCTTAGAATTTAGGTAAGGATTTCCACAAGTGTAGCGTTATGATGGTTTGGTAGGAAAATGTAGGCACTGATGTTAGACTATTCAGTCCAAGAAGTTTTCTATATCTAGAGCTAATAAGCCAAATGGACTCTTCGGCCTGCCCACCTGGACAATTCGCCCGGCTAACAGTTTACTTAGAAACTATGCTAAGAGTCATCGAGAGTGTTTGGGATGAGCAAAATAGTTCAACAAGTTTTCTAGTAGAGAAGTCTGCTATGCTATGCTACATTGTGCAGCATAGCAAGCCTTCGAAAAATCAATCAAGCATCTAGATACAAGCTTTGGTAAGATGTTCACGCAAGGCAAAGTCAGAATTCAGCGAACACAGGGTGCTACGCTACATAGCGTATCATAACGTAGCAAGGGAAAAACACACAAAGTCTTCTCTACCAAGCCATTGTGGCAAAAGGACTTCATTTAATAGCATTTTGGCTTCCAAAACTACCCTATCTCAGTTAGCCTGTGAACCAAAAACAAAGCTTTCTTGTGAAACCCTACAATTTTGACAAAAATGCATGTTACATTGGCTGCTACAATACATAGCATAGCATAGTGTAGCAAACATAAAAATCAATAAAATGCTCCAAATATTAACCAGACATGCACCAATGCTTCCAAAAAATGCTATTGACTCCAACGCAAGTTTCCTGTTCAAACCAGTGGCTATGTTGTGCTATGCTACATAGCATAGCACAGTGTAGCAAGTAGCTATACTACGTCAATGTGCTAGACAGCGTCAGTAATGCAAATTTGATAGAGGCATTAGGACATCTTCAGCTAAATCTATAGCTTATTAGCAATAACTAAGCTCACCGTCATCAATGACTTTTTTCCACTTTGGCATACCCCTTAGTCCATCCCCAAAAATTTGTCACTACACTTAATCCTATCCATAAAGATAGGGAAGATGTAGCCCTGGAATGGAGACTCCATTTCTGCTTGCATTGTTACCACACTGAATTCTAACATGTGCAATTTTGACAACATGGTTACAGCGTAGCAAAGGTCGTGATTGGCATAGTACACCCACATGGTATAGGCACGTCAGCATCTTGTGCGGTCTAGAACATGTGGCATCTAGGCCTCATTTTTTTCGCTTGCTCCTGGCCCTATAAATACCTTGGCAGATAACACTCAAAGGGTTGGTTGGATTTTCATTCAAAGAGTTGGCATTTTTGCATTTACAAGGTTGGCTTTTTTTTTTGCATAGGCATTTTCACATTAGCAAGAACAATCGGCTTTTGGCGCAGTTGGCTTTTAAGTTCACACTCAAGAGCATAGTTGACACATTTTGAGCATTCTGGTTACCTCTAAGATTTCTGTGCCCCCAAGTGTTGCACAACCAATTGTATCCATCTCAACATAGTAAAGTTGCAATCTTGAGGTAGTGCATTCTCTACATTTCTATTTATTATCATCGTATTTTGCATCATTTTTCCCATTGCATTTAATAATCATCATATTATGTTATGAGCATCATTTCCAAAATAAATGTATGCGAAAGGTTAAGTCACATCTATTAAGTCCCTATTTGATTGACAAGACCATTCAGGGAACCCTGAATCCATTTTCTCTAGCACGACCCTCACACGGATCCAAGGTTAAACTATTTTTCCTGAAGACCTCTCGGTGTTTCCAGCCACCGATGTTTTCTGTCACAACACCTAGGACCTATGGATTTCATTCTTGGGACACTCTTTGGCTTTGTTTCCTTTCTATGCTATGCTACGATGTGCAACGTAGCAGCCAGTGTGACATGAATCCTTGCTTGATTTGCAATGCTTTGTCAAGATACTTTGCTTGGGATCCAATGACGAAGTGGGATAGGTGGTCTTGGAGGTTAGAGCGTGGCCAAGTGCAATTCTTTTGTTAGAACCACTTGGCAAAGGACCTTCATGCATTTTGACCCTGCTATGCTGTGTAGCGTAGCACAACGCAAAACCCAGTTTGGCCTGAGTTTTGACTCACTTTGCAAACATTTTCTTATGGGATGTCAGTCATGTCCTGGAGTGTCAGTAGAAAAAGCATTTTTGATAGTTTAGGCATGGGAAATTATGTTTACTTCGTCAAAGTAATCTGAGCAAAAGTGTTGCCACCCTAGAACCCTACTACACTATGCTACGATGTGTAACGTAGCACAGTGTAGCACTCAAATAGAGATGATTTCTGATGAAATTTACCACATTCTCCTGTTACATGTTGATCATGGTTCAAGGATGAAGTGGGGTAGGTATCTTGGAGGGCTAAATTGTTGTCAACTACATCTTTGGTGCCTAATCAGTCTCCATGTGTCCTACTACATTGTGCAGCATAGTGTAGCGTAGTAGGTCTTGCAGTTAGAAAACTTGTTGAACTATTTAGTCCATCCTAAACACCTTCGATAGCTCCTAGCATGGTCCCTCGATAGATCATCAACCAGGTCATGTGTCCAACTGGGAAAGATAGAGGGTGTAGCAAGCTTGTCAACCCGAGAGGTAGAAAATTTTCCAAATTATATTATCTAACCATTGTGCTTTTCTCATGCAAACTGGCCACATGGCTAGATGCTGCGTTGACTATGCTATAGAGGGTGGTAGGCAAGCTTGGAAGTGGCTTTGCAGGAATTAGGACTTCTGGGGTGTCAAACCATTTGTGCGGTTCATCATGGCATTACACCCAAAGAGCTGTGCTGGCCTAAAATTGATGGTGTTTCACTTTTCATGCTCGCTACGTTGTAGCTTGTCACACTCGCTATGCTGGAGCTTGCTACGCTCTAAGAACTTGTTATGCTCTCTAGAACATCCAAAGTTTTTGGTAAGTGCTAATAAAAAAATGTAGATGGAAATGGTAAGGCTATCCTTCTAGCACCAAAAATTGTAGCATCCGAAAATGTTGGTGGCTGGAACACCGAGACGTCATTAGGCATACAGCCTAACCCTAAATTCATGAGAGGGTCATGCTGGAGAAAATGGAAATAGGGTACCTTAAATGGTCTTGTCGGTCAGACAAGGACTTACGTGGTGTTAAAACGACTATGTGAGAGAAGGGTTTATACTACGTTACGTGTAGGCATTGGGTTCGGGTAAGCTAGAGCATAGTAGGGTGTCTCGACCTAAGAACAATGATGTGAATGTGCAAATATGTATGAAAAAGTGAGAAAATACAAGTGTTACAATAAATGCCAAAGAGAAATTCTTGAGAAATGCAATAGAATTTGAGAATAGTAGTGCAGTGCCCCAAAAGAGGAAGCATAGCTAATTCACAAAGGGTCTCAGAAGGTACGCAGTGTACAACAAGTGCAGTGGGAGCGCAGTCACAACCTCGGTGATGTTAGGGTATGAATTCTAGTGCTCGCTGTGTTGAACTGTGCCTATTGAGTTGGTAGCCACGGTGTACCTTGTGATGTTCTATAGGGCTACAATGGGGTTGCAGTGTAGCTGTGCTTCTCTACTAGTGTAGTATGCTCTGGGTCTCGTTTGCCCATAGTGTTAAATGCCAAGATGCCAAAGTGAAAAAATGCCCAAATGGAAGTGTCAACTATCTTATTGGTGAAAAATGGAAGCCAACCCCCCTCTGAAACACTAGGGCACAAGGGTACTTATAGGGATAGGGTTAGCCCAAAATGCAGATCAGGTGCCACATGGTAGTGCTATGGGTGGGACCACGCTGTCTGCTACGCTCGTCTCATGTTATGCATAGGACACAGGATGCTATCTACTACGCTCATTCCATGTTACATATATTACACAGGATGATGTTTGCACAGCTAAATAGGTGTGCTATGTTGTGCTATGCTACACAACTTGACATGTGTATTATGCTACACTATACTACATAGCTTGACATGTGCTATGTTGCATAGCTTAATAGGTGTGCTACACTATGCTGCACTGGATAGCTTGACATGTGCTACGCTGCACAACTTGATAGGTGTGCTACGTTGTGCAGCTTAACAAGTATGCTACGCTATGCTATGCTGCATAGCTTGACACGTATGCTACGCTACACAACTTGATAGGTGTGCTATGCTGTGTTATGCTATACAGCTTAACAGATGTACTACATTATGCTATGCTGCATAGCTTGACATGTGCTATGCTATGCTACACTAGACAGCTTGACAAGTGTGCTACGCTCTGCTATGTTGTATAGCTTGAAAACAGTGCTACACTACACAACTTGATAACTGTGCTATGCTGCAGAGCTTCACACATAAATCTACAAAAAATGCAATCATTCTAACACTTAAAAAAATTTGCAAATATGGCAATTGGAGCTGACTACACTGAACACTTAAAATTTTTTTGGCAAAGTGCCACCATTTTGACACTTAGCCAAATTTTCAATCGAGATGCTGAGACCCAAAATTTTGTGGTGTTTCACAACTAAAGAGAGATGCTACTATGAAATTTAAACATGTACAAAATAAGGGAAAGAAAGTTAACACTATAGTTATCCTAGAAGAACTCAATGGTGATGCATTTATCAATGAGAAACTCCACTAGAATCATGAGGTCCATTTCCAAACACATATCATTCAACTTCAGGAACCTATCAAAGTGCATTTACACTTGGCCTTAGTAGAGACACCAAGAGGGGAAGTAAAAAACTCTAAGTATAAGCATGACTCAAGGCCAAGATCTTCTATTGGATCTCAAAAGGAGGAATATTAGATTCATAGAAGGAGGATAAGCTGGCATCATTCCCCTATTACTTCATCTTCATCATCAAAATCATCGGTGGACTCTAATAAGAGGAGACTATTGACCTTTTGATATTTTAAAATCTTAAGGAAAATGGAGAATATAGAATGTTGTGGATGTGATATTTTTGCAAGCATAAATGAGGACTCATGAAATGAAAGATTTTTCATAGTAGGGATAATAAGTACTCAAGGAGAACATGATGAAGATGAAGACTACAACAACATGAAGAAGTTCCTAAGATTGGGGATGAGTCAAATCAACAAAAGGAAGCCTCAATAAGCAAAGCCCAAAAGCTGAGAAGATGTCTCCCAGAAGCAAAAGAAATCTTGATTGAAGTAAAGAAGACTCAGAGAAGACATCTTTTGAAAAAAGGAGATTTCTCTTATTTGGAGAAGACATGTCCATGAAGACATATCCTTTGGTGGAGAGACATCTTCCTTAAATTGAATCCTATGCATTGAGATGTCTTAATATTGAAGCAGACATCTTCCCTAGCCATTAGATAGTCATTACATGAATTCTCAGGTGATTTCAGAAACTTCAAGGCTATAAGAACACTTCATTCTCTTGGGAAAAATGCAAGTTCTTGAACAAGCAAGTGTTAACATCAAGCAATGATTGTGTACTTCATTTTATTATATTTTTGTACCTCATTATAACATAATTTGTACTATTAGAATGATTATATTGTATTGTCTCAAAGTACAAGTACCAACAAATCAATTGCATCCTTTCCCTGTAATTTTTATTTCTCTTCCTTGCGAGAAGGAATCATCATTAACCTTATTGGGACCTAGCTGGGTTAAGTGGTTGATGTAGCATCACAATAATCCAAAATAGAGCCCAACTTGTAAAGGTTATGGGATCCTAAAAACCACATTCTAAGCTTTTTGGGACCTTGTGGGGTTGATTGGATTCATGGTGATGAATCACTCTAGAGCATAGCTTATAATTGTATAGGGTATGGTACCCTTCAAACCACATTTTGAGAGAAACAAAGTTCAAAAGTATGCAAGTGATTTATCCTCCAAGTGTGGAGTATCCAAGTTGGGAGACCACGTAAAATTTGGTTTGATTTTTGTGGCTGTAAATTTTAATTTTTAGAATTTATTCATCCCCTCTTTTAAGTTCTATGATCCTCAAGTGATATTAGAGCCTAGTACTCTTGCTTTTACATAAACTTCCAAGAGTGAACAATGAAGGGATCATCTTACATAAAGCCACTCAGGTTCAATGGACTTGAATTTACCTATTGGAAGGTAAGGATGCAAGGCTTCTTTGAATTGATGGAGTTTATAGTTTGGAAATCCATCCTTGAAGACTACACACCAACCATCAACAATACAACAAGAGCAATGAAGCCCCAAAGAAAATGAAATTAAGAATAATGAGCAGTGAGGTATCCCTACGCTAAACCATATGAATACAAGCATCCACACACGATCTAGTCCAATTCCAAGGACTAAGTGCTTATGCACCTTTGTGGAACAAGAATGGGTTGATCAATCATTGTCTTCCCAAGCTTACTTATATGTCACGATTGTATGGGTAAGTAAACTTGAGATATATGATTTTTATACTTTTTGTGTTTTTATGTCTTGCTACCAATAAGGGAGGAGAGAGATAACTAAGTAACTAATTTAATTTAACTACTTATTAACCAAGCTCTAATTGATCCTAACACTAATATCCATTCTCACTTGCTGTACACATCTTGAACCAGTGCAACACTACTGGGATTACCAAACGCTAATCGTTACTAGGTTACCAAGTGTTACATGCATGCTCGAAGTAATCATACTATGTGTGCTTACTTAGGAGAGTTTTAGGGGAGAGAGAATCATTAATTAACTAAGGAAAGCATTAAATAATAGTAATTAACATTAATTAATCTATTCTGAATGCTACAAGGTTTATCACAAAGTTCATCTTTATTGTCATACACATGGTGTGCTCAGGTACACAATGCTCGAATAAAGATCTATTCACTTTATGACTCCTACTATGGGCATGCAAAAATAATTCTAACTCTGAGAGGGAGAAAAGGCAAGAGTTTGGGTAAGGGACTAAGACTAACTATACAAACCAAGTGTGCCCACCTATTATTTATAGGCAACGAGGTACGCCACGATATCACATACATGATATTGCAGGTGTGATATTGTGGCTCATCATACCCCCATGACTAAATGAAAACTTGTCCTCAAGTTCCTTAGAAAATATTGGAAAGGTATGGGATTATTGACTAAATGAGAACTAACAGCGACAAGGAATAATAGTCTCAAAGTACCTGGTGAATTGATCGACAAACATATTACAACATTGGTGTTCACTCCATTTGTGGTGAACACTATACATGAATGACATCTAGACCTTCACTTGATAGCTTGAAGAGAAAGATGGAGAAAGGAAAATGAAGTGTGTTGCTACTAATGCCGATATTGCACCCTTCATTGTTTATCCATAGCCACACGACTAGACTTGTTCCTTGTGTAAACATTCCAGCTCTAGTCCATCCCAAGTGCTTCCTCATATTTTAGTCCATAGTTCATGTAATGAGCATCTGCACACACAACATAGTCATGAATCAGCAAGGATAAGTAATCCACAATGCAATTGATACCTTGCCTCCATATAAAGTCCATTGGTTGGGTTGTGGTTATGGAAGAAACTAGGTTAGAGGTTTATTACTGATAACTACCCAAGGTGTAGGGGTTAGGCAAGTAGTAGAATGGAGAAATTAAAAAAATTTTGCTAGGGCCCCCACAACTAAGAGCGAACCTTTGGTAGCAATAAGATGGAAAAATATAAGGAACAAGAAATATGGGAAAAATAACAACGGCAATGCCAATAAAGTCGATGTCAAAGATGGGGATGAAATGAGAAATGATTGATTAGAGAGAATATTTAAGGAAAAGAACTTAACAATTGCACCAAAAAGGAATGCTAGTGGGTCCTCCCCAAAGCAAGCTCACATTCTTTATACCCTAACAAATCCACAAACCAAAGAGTCCGTAGGCTCCAGGAATGTCATTTGGAAGCAAGAGTTAAAAACTTACCCACAAGAATTTACCAAGGAAAAATAATGCTTCAACCAAGATATGGACTAATCATAAAACTAAAAATGAGGTGGAAAATGGAAAGAAAGATGGAGAGTAGAAATGGAATGGAATCCCAAGGGTAAAGTTGTGTTAAGTCCCTTGTATATGTCATGGTTAATGTGACTAAGTAGAACTCATTCCAAATCTGGACTCAAACCAACCACACTCAGTGACCTCGCATCAATACACTTGGCCAATCCATCCTCTTGAAGCAATAAGAATGCCTCCACAAAGAGTCACCACCATCCCAAGGAGAGCGAGATGGAGAAGTATGAAGCGAGAAAGGGCCTTAGTTAGAGGGAATCCTTAGGTATGGATAACATGTCTTTCCAGTGCCATAACTAGTTCTTGTAGCCCATATTACTTTATTATTTCTAAGGGGTGTTCTTTGAGTTCCCACTTTTTTTTTGCATGAGAACCACATCATGCAAAGACTTACTTTTATTCACTCAACTTCCTAATATTTGATCGATGGCAGAATGGCAAAAAACCAAAGCAGAAGCATCCAAGAACCTAAGAGAATGGCTAGCACAAATGCATGGAAGTCCCTTGAAGTTAGACCCTTTTCAACCATTGAGTCCTTCCTTTAGTTTGAAAAATACCAAGCCACCAATTCATTAAGAAGTTGCTTAGAAAAAATTGACTGTATAGTTCCAAGCCAAGGGAGACCACAAAGTTGAATAGATGAATGGACAACGCAGACTTATTGCCTATTTTATCAAAAGAACCATATCATAATATCAACATCATAATTCAAAGGTAAAAACCAAACATCAACAATGAATAGTACATAATTCAATCCACCATCAGGAGCACTTATTGTATGACGAAATAAAGTAAATCAACCAAACAAAGAAATAGTAAAAATGTGAATGTTGGTGTCAAAGAAAAATAAGAAAGATTGAAGAAATGTGTAAAAAAAATACAAAAAGGTTTGAGGGTCTATAATGGTTAGCATATGTGGCCATCTCCCGCACGACTGAGTTGGAAGGAGGAGATTCGAAATAGCAAGCAAGGTTATCCACCAATAGAGGTAGTATGAGTACTAGCTATTCTAAGTTCATGGAAAGGTTTGTTTTGTTGGATGTTGACCAATAGTTTCTTATCTGGGCTCTCAGGTTTGTATATAATCATGACCCTTAAAGGAAAAGTTCAATAAATGACATAAGGTCCTTCCCACAAGGTTTGAAATTTGGTACGTTATGGCACATGTGTGGGATTCCAATAGAGAACCTTATCTCTTGGTTGATATTTAACTTTCCTAATTCTTATGCAATTGATTCTCATCTAGTAGGTTAAGGGTCATCAACTGTTGTTTTTGTGCTAGATCGAGATCAAGGTTGAGGTCACATGTCGTGGATAGTGTACAGAGCTTCTGTTTGAATGGGAACTATTGGTAATTTACCATACACTAACTCATAGAGAGAGTAGCCTATAGGGAGTTTCCATGTGGATCGGTATGCCCAAAGAGCATCATTTAGTTTAGTGCTCCAGTCTCACCTAAACTTGCTAATGGTTCTTGTCAATATTTTCATAATCTCCATGTTGGTGACTTTAGCTTGACCATTCACTTGGGGGTGATATGGTGTAGTTAGTTTGTGCTCAACCCCTAAGTGTTGCATTAATTTTCAAAAAGTTTCACCTGTGAAGTGTGTACCATTTTTTGAGATGAGTGCACGAGGCACACCAAACCTATTTATGATTTTTTGTTGAACAAATCATGTAGCTGTAGATGATGTACAATCCTTAACAATAGCTGCATCTACCCATGTTGCAAGGTAATCAACGGAAACAATAATATAATCTTTTCCATTGGACATTGGTGTAATCAGCCCCATAAAATCAATTTCCCAAATGTTGAAGGGTTCTAAAGGTTGGATCCATTGTTGTGAACCCTCCATTCTAGCAGTCATCCCCCCATCATGTTGATAGTGCTCACAAGATTGGACAAAATGATGGGCATCTCAGAACAATGTAGGCCAATAATATCCTACAAGAAAGATCTTAATGGTTGTTCATCTCCCGATGTAATAACCCCCACAAGGACCATCATGAGCATCTTGGAGAACTCGCAGTTGATCTACATTAGGAACACACCATCAGACCAAGCCATCAAGATATACCTTGTAAAGTTTCCCATTGATTTCCATAAAATACTTGGCTCGATGAAGAAACTATTGTTTCTTTTTAGCATCAAACCCTTATGGTGTTTGTTGTGTAAGGAGATAGGTGAGAATACTAGTATACCAGTTTGTCTCCATGGTTAATTGATTATTCACTACACCTACAAAGAGGAGTTCATCTGGGAAATAATCAGAAATTGGATACTCATCCTCTTTGTTGTTCCATTGAAACTAAGATAAATGATTAGCAGCTATGTTCTCGATGCCTTTTCGATCAATCATTGTAAGATCGAACTCTTGTAAGATTACGAGCCATCGTATGATGCAAGGGCTTACCATTGGTTTATTCATTAGGAACCTTATTACACTATGATCCATATGTACAAATACCTTATAGCCCAAGACATAGTGCCTAAATTTTTCTAGTGTAAACACTACAATCATTAATTCTTTTTCTGTTGTAGTGTAGTTAAGTTGTGCACCAGTGATACTCCTACTTGCATAGTGGATGTAATAAGGAAATTTTTGATCATCAAACTATGTAATTATGGCTCCTAAAGCATAGTTGGATACATCAGTCATTTTGTGGAATGGTCTAGACTAGTCAAGAGCTTGTAGAATGGGTGTTTCTATGAGCTTCTATTTTAAAGTTTGGAAAGCTAGTTTGCATTTCCTAGTTCATTCAAAAGGTACATCCTTTTTTGTTAGTTCAACTAATAGTTTTTTAACCTTTGAAAAGTTCTCAATAAACCTTCTATAGTAGCCAGCGTGTCCAAGAAATGATTGGATATCTTTTACAGTTTCTGGTTGACGAGTAATTCCTTGGATAACTTTGATCTTTTCAGGGTCCACCTCTATCCCTATTCATGAAATTGTATGTCCTAGTACGACACCTTCTTAGACCATCAAATGGCTTTTCTACTAGTTGAGCCTTAAATTGGTTTCTACACATCATTTTAATACTTGCTCTAACCATTCCAAGGCTTAATCAAAGTTTTCTCCATAGGTGGAGAAGTCATCCATGAAGACCTCCACACCATTTCCTATCTGCTACTAGAATATGCTTAGAACTAATCATTGAAATGTTGCAAGGGCATTGCATAAGCCAAATGACATATTTTTGTATGCAAATGTTCCCCAAGGACTAGTGAACGTAGTCTTTGCTTGGTCTTTTGGGGCTATTTGTATTTGGTTGTACCCACTGTACCCATCTAGAAAACTATAGTAGCAATGCCCTGCGATGGTGTCTAAGACTTGGTTAATGACTAGTAATGAAAAGTGGTCCTTGAATGTTGGCATGTTTAGTAGCCTGAAATCTATGCACATCCTCAATTTGCCTCCCTTTTTGGGCACTATAACTAAGGGGCTAACCCATTCGCTATCAGTAATGGGGTATATGAACCAAGCTTTTAGAAGTTGTTCGATTTCTTCCTTAACCACTTGTTTAAGCTTTGGGTTCAATCACCTCTGCGGTTGTCTTCAATGTAAATTCTATGTTGGCATATTGTAGGATCTATTCCAGTTAATTAAGGATATAACTAAGCAAAGGCTTTTGACCATTTATTTATCACTTTTAGCAGTCTTTCTTTTTGTTGAGGAGCAAGCTTCATGTTAATAATTACTGGTTTTCCATTTTTAAGAAATGCTGCATATAGGAATCTATGTATATCTGTCACTTGTACACACTAGTTTCATGCAGGAAATGTTAAACATTGTACAAACCATGACTTTTATATGCAATTACACCTTGTTTCACTGTAACCGATGCATGGAACTTTCTTCTTCTCGATCTTTTTAAATATATTTTCCTTTGATATTTCTAGGGAAAGATCATGGATTCCTAGGCACATGTTAATTGTGCTTAGCCATGCTCTTCCCATTATAATTGGGAAGTCCTTCTTACCATTGTTCACATGAATCACTAGGAAGTTAGCTGGATATGACCAGGCACAAATAGTGGTGACAATGTCATCCACTAGTCCCAATAGGATAGTGATGGACCGGTCAGCCAACTCTAAATGAATATTACTCTTTTTTAGTGGAGGTAGGTTCCAGGCCTTGTACATTTCTTGAGAAATCAAGTTAACACTAGAACCTAAATCCAAAAGAGCTTTGCATGGCTCATTTCCAATGATTTTTAGATATATCATAGGACTCCAAGGATCATAGAATTTCCTAGGAAGATGGCCAACTTTTATCCAATCAGTGATAGCATGAGTTAACATGATCATATGCATTAAGCGCAGTTTTTGGGTTGAAGGGAGATCTAAAGCTCTAAGTGATAGTGAGGTGGTAGGAGAATCAGATGCTTATGGTTGCAAGGGCTTAGTTTGACTGTTGGTTCAAAAGAAAGGTCTTTTCTTCATGTGGTTATCAAAACCAACAGTAGGTTGAGGGGTAATAGCCTTTGTGAAGTTATGTTGCTATGGCTAAGTAGGGATTTCACCCTGGATAGCTAGAGTAGGTGGTAATGTAGTTAAGGGTGGAAGAGATGCAGCTGGATGAGAAGGATGGTATGTTTGTGGAACATCATCCCTAGGAGAAGGAGTCCTATAATACTCACGAGCTTGGTAGTAAGGTTGAGAAGTAACGTGACTAGTAGAGTCACATGAAGAGATTGGCTACTGCACGTAATATCCATACAGGTCAGGTTACTGGTAAGGATATTGTTGTCGTGGTGGTGGCATTCCCCATGATTGTGGTTATTTCCACTTTTCATATTACTCGATTGGTTATGGTGGAGTTCCACTTGGATAATATGTTAAGGGTTGGTGGAACTGCCTTGGGTTACCTTGAGGATAAGGTAACCTTCGAGGTGTTTTCCTTTTGTTTAATTATGGATTAAGTGCATACATCCCAGAGTCCTCTAGATGTGAGATTATAGGGAAAAATCCCTTAGGATGGTCATATTGGCATATTTTGCATCCACTATCATTGTCTGTATCTGAATCAATAACCTCTTCGATGATGGCAACTTTGCCTTTACCCTTGATATGTGCATGTTCAGTTTCTCTCCTTTTTCTTTTTTTGTGATCACTACCTTTCTCTCTAGACTCCTCTACTATTTTAAGAATGGTTTAAAATATATCATCTAGGAAATCCCACATTTGATCTACCTTTGCCGATACTTCCGATGCTAATTTCTGGATAGGCAAGGTTTTCCTATTCACCATCTCTTTGAGTGGTGACTCTTCTTCATCCTCACAGAATCTTACTTCCCTCTTTCAGAGGGAAGGATTTCTGTTATATTCTTCTACACTCTCTCTTTTCCTTAGCTCACATTCTTCTTTAGTAGCTTACTTCAATAATCTTTGAACTTGATGGGTCCTAAGCTTAGATAGCCTCCCTTGGGCATATGTCCTAAGGGTTCTTCACATTTCATGTCTAAGCCCATCTATGAGATGGCATAGTTGATCCCTCTATGAATAACCATGGCTAGGACAATGATGTAATAGTGCATAATATCAACCCATGGCAACATCCAAAGGTTCATGTCCTCCTTGTTTCCAGCCTTGGATTTGCTTTCCTAGGTTGGACACTTGAGAGTACATTTGGTACTTATCATTGAACAATTCTAACATGGTACTCCACCTATGAATGGATTATGGTTCTAAGGACCAGTACTAGCTCTCTACTTCTTTGACTAGTGTCTGTTGGAACAACTTTAGTTTTTGTTATTCACTTTCTATATTTTCTAAGGCACATGCTTCATGAAATGCTTGTAGATAATTTTGAGGATCAACATTGTACCCCCCTTTAAATTGTGGAATGTTGTTTATGTCTAATCTCTTGATCCTACTATCTTTTTGGTGCCTTTTTGGGATTCTAACAGCCTCAGTTATGTCTAGCATACTTCGAGTAGAGAGTAGGGGTTCATCATGATCGTCCTTCTTGTGGCATCTATGATGCCTATGTTGTTCCCTACTTTCCCTTCTTTCATGGTGTGTTTCTCTAGAGTGCCCTCGTCCACTTTCTTAACTATTTTATCTATGACTCCCATTTCACTTACCCTTCTCCTCATGGTATTTTTCTTTGACTGCATCCAGATCTTGAAGGGAAGGGTGAAAGAGATGATGAAGGTGAAGAAGGAGGAGGACTATCACCTTGTCAGTACCTGCTTCCTTCTCTTTGGTGATCATGGCCTCGATCACAATTATGATCGGAATGTCCATTTTTGTCATGTGATTGTGTTCCTTTTTTAGACCCTTTGTGTCTGTCAATACTAGAATCTAGCTTATGGATAATTGAGAAATGATTCTGATACACAACCCCTTAATAGAAGTCAACAAGAGGAACATCATTGTGTGGGCAACTACCTAAGGTAGGTTCACCACCCTCATTTTCACTTAGGACATGTGGGACGTTCTGCGACAAATTTTCCTTCATGGATTCATGATGTCTCTCCTATTGTAAATCTCTTTAACGTTGTGCATCCATGGGTTGATACTCTCTTGAGTCATGATCATGCACAACGTACTCTTCCTGTAAGTGTTGCATGCCAATTCGTGTGAGATCACGAAGAAGCATGCCTGGGACTGAACGATTGGGAAGTAACACTATGTTACCTTCTAAATCTCACCAACACACTTGTTCATCCTAGTGGAGGATAAAGGTAAATTTTGGTATATATTCATCAAGATGAACATATACCACATGAAACTATTGAGGGACTGGCGGATTATCATGTGTACTACACCTACAATTGTTCCTTGTATCAAACCTAGGTAGTGGAACACTTTCGTACGAAGAAGGAGACATGATTTTCTATTCAGTGTGCAATGTATTATTATTTATTATTTTTCTTTAACCAACCCCAAGGGTTCATTCCAATGATGTGAAAGATCTCCTATGTTCTGGTTAGCAAACAAACAACAAAATCCCTAGAAATGGTGCCAATGATGAGTGACAAGGTATCCCTACGCTCAACCATATGAATACGAGTGTCCATGCATGATCTGGTCGAATTCCAATGACTAAGTGCTTATGCACATTTTTGAAATAAGAATGGGTTGATCAATCATTGTCTTTCCAAGCTTACTTGTATGTCACAATTGTATGGTTAAGTAAACTTGAGGCATATGATTTTTATACTTTTTGTGTTTTTAGGTCCTGCTGCTAATAAAGGAGGAGAGAGATAACTAAGTAACTAATTTAATTTGACTACTTATTAACTAGGCTCTAACTGATCCTAACAGCATTATTCATTCTCACTTTCCGTACACATCCTGAACTAGTGCAACACTACTGGGATTACAAAACGCTAGTCATTACTAGGTTACCAAGTGTTACACACATGCTTGAAGTGATCGTATTGTGTGTGCTTACTTACGAGAGTTGTAGGGTGAGAGAGAATCATTAATTAACTAAGGAAAGCATTAAGTAATGGTAATTGACATTAATTAATCTATTTTGAATGCTGCAAGATTTATCACAAAGTTTGTCTTTATATCGTACACAAGGTGTGCTCAAGTACACAATGCTCAAATAAAGATCCGTTCACTTTATGACTCCTACTATGGGCACACAGAAATAATTCTAACTCTAAGAGGGAGAAAAGGCAAGAGTTTGGGTAAGGAACTAAGACTAACTATGCAAACCAAGTGCACCCGCCTCTTATTTATAGGCAACAAGGTAGGCCATGATATCACGTACATGATATCGCATGGAAGGCCACGATATCGTAGCTCATCAAAGAAGAAAGAGAAATGTTCATGCATGACTCAAAAGCTAAAAATTGTTTATATTATGCATTGAATAAATCTGAATTTAATAGAGTAGTTGGATGTAAAATGGCCAAAGAAATTTGGAAAAAATTAGAGGCTATGTATGAGGAAACTTCAATAGTTAAGTAATCTAAATTATTAGTCTTGCAAAGTGAGTATGACAAGCTTAAAATGAGAGAAGGAGAGAAAATAAAAGATTATTTTTTAGAGAAAATGATCTTGTTGTGGGCATTGGAGGTATAGCTTAAGATCTACTAGAGACCGATGTCATAATAAAGATGATTAAAACTTTTCAATTGAAATTTAGACCCAAGGTTATTGCTATGGAGGAAATTAGAGGTTTTTCAATCCTTAAATTGAAGAACTTCAAAGTGCTCTCATTTTCATAAGAAAATGAGATATTCAAAAGAAGCTTTCCATTGCCCTTAAATTAGCCACCAAGGAGAAGGAGCCTAATGAACTAAATGAGGGTAGTAAAGAGGAGATAGCCTTTCTCTCAAGAAAGCTGCAAAGACTTCTAGTAAAGAGGGCTAAAAGCTCCAATAAGCAAAGATCAAATCCATTCAAAGGTAAAGAGAGAAGTAAAAATTTTTCAAGTTCTACTTTTGATTCTTCTTCTATAGAATGTTGGGTTTGTAATGGAAAAGGCCATGTGGCCTTGGAATGTCCTAGTAATAGTAGGTTATAGAGAAAGTACAAAGATAATGAAGAGATGAAAAAGATTAATTTCTACACATGTTGGAACAATGGGAAGCA
This sequence comes from Gnetum montanum, assembly GCA_015680685.1. Lineage (NCBI taxonomy): Eukaryota > Viridiplantae > Streptophyta > Gnetopsida > Gnetales > Gnetaceae > Gnetum > Gnetum montanum. The sequence goes on from MNCI01007203.1 coordinate 686,530, forward strand.
AAGTGAAGAAGAGGTGGAAGACGACATAAAAATTTTATATTTCATCTATATGGTTCTCACAGATGATAATGTTGACACCCTGGATGATGAACTCAATGAGGAAGAAAGGTTTAATTTATCATGTAATGAATTATTATCTTTTCAAAATCTTTATGCAAAATTAAATAAGTAAGTTAAAACAAAGGATCAAGAAATTTATCTATTGAATTCAACAATTTATAATTTACTAAAGAACTCTTAGACCTAAGGGCTAAGAATGAAAAACTAACCTTGTCCTATGAGCAAACTAAAGTAGAAATTGCAAATGTCAAACTTCTAAACAAAAGGTTGGTAAAGGGAAAACAATCCCTTAAGATGGTATTAGGACAATGAATAAGTCCTCATGAAAAGAGTTGGCTTGGATGTTGTACATAAGATGAATCACCTTCACCATCTCCATCTCAACTAAATGCTATTCCAAGTGACAAAGCTACTACATCCTAATCAAAAGAAGCTCCCATCTGTTAGAAGGATCCTCAACGGTTTGATCTTTCTAATCACTCTTACTACAATAGGAAGGTTAAATGTTATCATTGTCATAAACTTGGGCACAAGCAATGGGAATGCAACTTAAATTTTTATCATATGAATAGCTGGACATACCATAAGACTTCTTGGTCTTACCAAAATGTACTGGGAAGGGAATTTATGTAGGATAATAGGAGGAATTGGACTACTCAAAAAACCAAAGGGATTAAGAAAGAATGAAGAGATAAAAGGAAAGAACATGAAAATGAGGAGACTCTCTTTAAAAAATTCAAGAGAGGAAGTTTGTGCAAGACAAGAAACCTTGAAGGAGGAATCTTATTCTCTAGCATTATAAGCACATTCACTCTCTTAGGTAAGAAAGGTAAGTAGAGATAATTTTTTCTTTTACTAATGTGTATTTTTAAGACTATAGTCCATGATAGCCTATCCCAAACCTCAATATGTTGAGCCTCTTCTAGAGGATATGTCTTCTTGAAGACGTCTACTAGGAGATTTCTACCTTTGACAAGAGACATCTACTACAAGATGTCTACTCCAAGTAAAAGATGTCTTTTTGACATCACCTTCAATGCTGCAAAGACATCTACTGTGAAAAGAAGACATCTACCTAAGGTTTTTAGCACGAAAGAGATGTCTCTTTTAGATGGAAGACATCTTCTTTCTCATCAAAAAACCCTTGTTGGCATAGTTATAAAAGATTAAAACCCTCATTTTGTTCTTATTCTTTGAAGACTACCATACATAGATGACAAGGGCTCCAGTAGGAATAACAATTTTAGTAGCAATGGCCCACAAAATTATAGTTACGTCCAAGCCATTACCAACAAAGAGATCTAGAGGGAGTTCCAATAGCAATCCAAGCTCCTACATGCTCCAATTTAGAAGCATTAATTCCCAACATAGGTTTGAGGTGACTTAGACCATGAACATCATCTTTGAGCACTCCTTGTCATTTCCTTTGTACAAGTAGCAAACTTTGATGAGTTATTTCCAAATGTTGAATAGGGCTACCTTCATTACTATGGATTTCTTGGTGTCTGAGGTCCTTATTAGAGAATTCTATTGTAATATTGTAATTATTGATGCTATTTTTGGGGAAATTACTTCTATTGTTGGAGGTTTAGTGATTGATGTGTCATCCCAAATAGTAAATGCTTTTCTTGGAATTTCTTCTTCTAATGTTTTTTAGGTTACCATTCATTCTATGAAAGATATTTATACAAATGGTATAATTCTTATCAATCATGATGAGTTTTTTGATGCCCTATTTGAAGAGGCTATGTCTTTTGATAAAGGTTGAATGCATAGGAATAGGGTGTCTCCTAATGCTTCCAATTTTTTCCTTATTTTTCTCTATAACATTATTGTATAAGGAAAAATCTATAGCTATCTACTACCACCCTAAGCTTTTTTGCTCTATTACCTTCTTATAGGATAGCTGCTAGATTTGGGGCATACTCTCTACTAGGATATGCTAAGTTTGTACTCCAAGGAGAGAATACTTGGACACCCTTACCTCATCAATTGGCTCATTTGTTAGAGGGATGTTTCTATTTCTGAGATGCCTTCCAAGGAAAGAGGAGCCTTAGCGAGTATGCTAAAAAGAGGAGTCATTCACATGCAGATGCAGTAGGACCAATCACTAGGCCACCTAAATCAAAAAATAAGAAGAAAGTGGTATCCTCCTCCAAGGCCTCTCCTTAGTTGAGTAGGTTCAAATCTACGACTAGATCACAACTCATATCATCCCTAAAGAAGCTCCTTAGATTATTTTCTTGTGCTATTGAGATACTTGCGAGGAATCACTCTTACTTTCGTAAGAGAATGGATGCTACTGGCACACCTCTTCCTCTAGATGAGCAATAGTTTGTGAAGGTCACTACTCCTTCTATCTCTGATAGCGAGACAAAAATTCTTACACCATCAAGGCATTCCATAGTAGTTGAACCTTCTCATGTATATGAATTAGGGATGAAGTTAGATTCTAATCCTGATGCACCATTGTCTTGTATTCAGGGGAAGCATCATAATCCCATGTAGTTTGAGCATCATGATCCCTTATAGCATGGTCATGATGTTTTAGAGGAATGAAGCTTCCTCATCATCTCAGCAAGCTCTAGCTCAGCTTAATCTACTAGCCTCATCTTGGTTTTGAGTGAAGCTTTGTCCATGAAGGGTCCATATTAAATAGATATAGTCTTCAGATGATGATGAGTAGTGTTCCACTAGCTCCAACACTAGTAGTACCGATGATGACATGATGTGGTTGTAGTGTATGGATAGTTTGAGGAAAAATTTATGATATAGATTGATGGTAAGTATTTTGATTATTTTTGTGTGGTTCACTTCTTGGAGACAGGTTTTACTTTTTCATCGTATCATATTCAATTTCATCATCCTTCCCTATGCCTTTGAATTACCTTGAACCTTAGAGATTTTATCCTAGTCATTGGCTATCATTAGTATTTATGTCTTAACACTTTAATATTATTATTAGTATTTATTAGTTTATCATCTCACCCATTTTCTTAAGTTTATTGAAATCACCAAAAAGGGTGAGATTTTTGACCTTTTGGTATGTCAAAACCTTAAGAAAAATGGAGAATATAGAATGTTGTGGATGTAACGTTTTTGTAGGCATAAATGAGGACTCATGAAATGAAAGAGTTTTCATATTGGGAATAGTAAGTACTTAAGGATAACAAGATGAAGGTGAAGACTATAGTAAAATGAAGAAGGTCCTAAGATCAGGGATGAGCCAAATCAACAAAAGGAAGCCGTTGAAAGCAAAGGCCTAAAGCTGAGAAGACGTCTTCTGGAACTAGAAGACATCTTGGCCAAAGTGAAGAAGATCTAGGGAATAGTTCGTTTGAAAATAGTACACATCTTCTATCTAAAGAATATGTCTCCATGAAGATGTCTTCACAAAGACATCTTCTTTGGTGGAGATATGTCTCCCTTGAATTGAAGTCTATGTAGTGATACATCTCAATCTCGAAGAAGACATATCCTCTAGCCATTAGATAGTCATTGCATTAATTCCAAGGTGATTTTTGAAAACTTCAAGACCATAAGAAAACTTTATTTTCTTTGGCAAAATTCAAGTTCTTGAGCAAGCAAGTGTCAACATTAAGCAATCATTGTGTACTTCATTCTATTGTATTTGTGTACCTCATTGTAACATCATTTGTACTATTGTAGTGACTATATTGTATTGTGCCTCAAAGTACAAGGACAAAAAAATTAGTTACATCATTTCCTTGTAATTTTTATATTTCTTTCTTGTTGCCCCACTAGGGTTGATGTGCTTCTTATGAGAAGGCATTGTCATTGAGCATGTCTGGACCTAGTTAGGTTGAGTGGTTGGTGCAACATCACAATACTTTGAAGTGGATCTCAACTTATAAATGTTGTAGAATCCTAGAAACCACATTCTAAGCTTTTTAGGACCTTGTGGGATTAAGTGGATTTGTGGTGATGAATCACTCTAGAGAAAAGCTTAGAGCTATATAGGGCATGATACCCTTCAAGCCACATTTTGAGAGAAACAAAGTCTAGAGGCATGCAAGCAATCTACCCTCTAAGTATGGAGTATATAAGTTGGAGAACACATGGAATTTGGTATGATTTTTTTCGTTGTAAATTTTAATTTGGGGAACTTATTCATTTCCCCACCCCCTCCTCCTTCTAAGTTCTATGATCCTCAAAGAAAAAGGTATTGGGACCATGACAAGGAAGAACAAAGGACTCATGATTGTTATGACCATTGCCCAAGGCATTCTAACATGGAAGATGAAGATTATGAACCAAGAAGACATAGGGATATTCATGAAGATAAAGAAAGGTATAAGCACCAAAGGAGGCATTGCTATAATAGAGCTTATGAACTTGATCACAATGAAGAACCCTTGTTGGCACCTATAGCATGATCAATATTAGGAAAGCTATCTACATAACAACCAAGAATATAAGGGACATTCGTGTAAAGTAGCTAAACATGAACAACATGTCCAAATTTGAGGGTGGTTATAATGCTGATCCACAACACCACCTTCAAGCATTCCATGATGCCTATGCCCTATAAAACATAGAAACTAACTAGTAGAAATTTAAGTTGTTCCCAAGGACACTTGTGAAAAAAGCTAAAAGTTTGTATAGATCACTGGAACTAGAATCAATAAAGAGATAAGGTACCATGCTGGAACTTTTTAATGATAAATATCATACTTATTCCCAAGAGTTCAATCTTTGGAAACAATCCAAGGATAGAAGCAAGGAACCCATGAATCCCTTGATGTGGCAATGGGCTAATACTACTCACAGTTGCATAGGTGCCTAGGCCATGGATTTTCTCAATAGAAGCAACTAAGGAAAATTGTTGATGGCCTAAGAAACAAGACCAAAGAGACCCTTAGAGTATATGCCCAAGGTTGATTATTAGAAATGTCTACCCATTAGATACAAAGAATAATTGATCAAGTAGCAAAGGAGGAAGATGAACTAATGAAAAGAGAATTGGTGGAGGAGTACAATAGAGATCCATCCATTTGTAAAAAGGATGTAAGAGTATGCAATCCATAAGAAGAAGAAATCTTGGACCAAGTAATCTAGAAGAAGACTTTACCTATTTAGAAATATATTACTGACATAGTAATTGAAGTAGAAAAGATGTGGGATTTAGTAGATGAAAAGTTTAGAACAACTTTAAAAATTATGGAGGAGAAAATTGAGCAAGCCTTTAACAAAGGTAAGGACAAAAAGAAGAAAAGAGATTTTGGACAAAAAGGAAAAGTAGCTTTAGTGGCCAAATGTTCAAAAACAAGCTTTGAGGATGAGGAAGGATGTGTAGTATGCCAATATGAACATCCTAAGGAAAGTTGTCCTGTGATGGCACATTTATAAGAAACAAGGCATATGCACTTAACCCTATGTTCATCAAGAAGAAAATGCCCAAAAAATTATGTTACCCTCAAGGTAACTATCGGTAAGCCTTCCAACCAACATATTATCCTAATGGAGCCTATTTGCAACCATAGGAGCAATACCACTAGTAATGATAGCAGCCTAAATTGTGGGTCATGCCACCATCACAACAATAGTACCCATATCAATTACTAGATCCATATGGATACTATGTTCAATGTCTAATTTCTCCAAGTAATGCAGCTATTCAAGCTTCGTAATACTATCCACCTAAATACCATAGACCTACATTGCTAGGTACATACTCCAATTCATACATGCATCCACAAGTAGTTGGTTCACTATGTCAACATTCTAATCCTTTACCACTAGTGCCACCACCTATAATGTAGGGGGAATTACCATCACAACCCCAATAGAAAAATGCAACTAGGGTAGTTAATATGCAAGAGGAAGTGACCATTCAAGAAGCATAACCCAGGAAATGACTATCCTTTTGAATGAGCCTAGAAAAGGTTCAAAGGATGAGGAACATATCCACTTCTACTTCATCTAGATTTGGTCCTCTTAAAAACAATAAGCTTTTAATGTTAGCCAATGAAAATATCATGACGATCATGTTAACTTAAAAAATTACTCATTGGATTAAGGAAGAAGCACTTCCATAGAAACAAATAGATCCAAGGAGTCCCTTAGTATAGCTTAAAGTAGTAGGTTAAAAATCATGCAAGGATCTACTCGATTCTAGATTAGGGATGAACCTGATATCATAGGATATGTATCAAGCCTAGAATTTATTACCATTAAGGAAAAGTAATATTTGACTAGAGCTTGTAGACCAATTGATCATAGTTCCACTATGATAAGTGGATGATATGACTATTATCAATGGCTAGTCTTACCCTATTGATTTTCTAGATATTCATGTAGGTAAAAATATGAAAATATTCTTGATCATAATGGGAAGAGCTTGGCTTATCATAGTTGATGCTAAGCTTGGTATTTGAGATTTTTCCTTAGAAATTTTCAAGGAAGATTAAGTAGGAATCATTCAGAGATGCAAAGTTCCATGTATTACATACAATGATAATGGATGTAGTTTTCTGCAGAAGATTTGGGCAATCAAACAAGAAGAGAATACATCATGTAGCAAACATATTGAAGAAATGTGTGTGCAAAAGTTCTTTTATGTCATAGCCACCTAAAAAAAAGGCAACTAGTGGTTGACTATAGATAATGAAATTGAATCAGATATATACGTGGAACCAGTAAATAAAATCATAAGTTTCTATGTAGTGGAAGTTGATAAGCTAGAACAACTAAGAATAAAACATCCCTACTCACATGAAGATTAAGAAGAAGAAATAGAATGGGGATAGTTAGAAATCCCAAATTAGGTTGAACTTGAACCACTAGAACTAAAGGCCCTACTTACAATACTTGAATATGCTTCTCGCAATAATCAAAAGTTAGTTATAATCAATTTCAACCTAGACAAAGAATAAAAAGAGAAGTTGTTAGGAGTAGTCAATAAGTGGGCAAAAAAATTGGTGTGATCTTACAATAAGATCATAGGAATTGATCTAAGAATTTTTCAACATTGGATATATACTGATCTAGTAGTCAAACTACAACACCAACCAAAAAGAAGGCTATACTTAAAACTTAAAGAGGTAGTCTAGTAAGAGTTGGAGAAATTCCTAAAGGTCGAATTCATATATCGCATTGTGAATAGTGAATGGTTTAGTCCTTTGGTGATCATTTCAAAGAAGGGAGGCAAGTGGTGAGTGTGCATTGATTTTTGACTATTTAATTTTGCAACATTCAAGCATCATTTTTCTATACCATTTGTTGATCAAGTCTTAGATACTATTGTAGAACATGAGTACTATAGTTTTCTGGATGGATACAATGGATACAACCAAATTTGCATTGCACTTAAGAACCTAGAGAAGACAATGTTCACTAGTCCATGGGGAATGTTTGCCTATAAGTAAATGCCTTTCGACCTTTGCAATACACTAACCATCTTCGAGAGACTTGTACTTAGCATCTTCCAAAAACAAATAGGGAATGGTATTGAAGTATTTATGAATGATTTTTCTACATATGTGCTAAATTTTAAATAAGCACTAGACCATCTTAAGCATGTATTAAAGAGATGTGTAGAGACTAATCTTAAGTTTAATTAGCAAAAAAGCCATCTCATGGTCTATGATGGGATCATGTTAGGACACAAAGTTTTCCATAAGGGAATAGAGGTGGATCTTGATAAATTCTAAGTCATATATAATATCACCCAAAGGCCCAAAACCATTAAGGATGTTTGATTAATTTTGGACCATAAAGGGTATTATAGAAGGTTCATAGAAAATTTTTCCAAGATAGAAAACCTGTTAGTTAAATTAACTAAGAAGGATGCATCCTTTCAATGGACTAAGTCATGCAAAAAGGCCTTTGAAACCTTGAAACAGAAGCTGATTAAGATACCAATCCTTTTTTGATTGATTCAAACCTTTTCATATCATGAACAATGATTCGAGTTACGTACTAGGCATAGTACTGACACAACCAGATGAAAAAAAGAGGCCATATTATATTCATTGTGCCAAAAGAAGCATCACCAAGGCATAGCTAAATTAAATCACAATGCAAAAGGAACTAATGGTAGTGGTGTATGCACTTGAAAAGTTCAAACATTATGTTCTTAGATACCCAATATTCATCCATACTAATCATAGCACCATCTATTTTATTATGAACAAATAAGTAGTTAGTCCTCGAGTGGCTTGTTATCTTACAAGAATTTGACATAACAATGATTAACAAAAAGGACATAGAAAATGTTATAGCTGATCATTTTTCAAGGCTTAATGGGGATTCCAAGGATCATGAAGAACCATTATCCGACTAGTTCTATGATGAAAATTTGTTTACTCAAATAGTGATGACTATAGAATCAATGGGGAAGTCATGGATAATTGATTACATGACTTACTTAACAACACAATAACTTCCCATTGAATGGAGCAAAAAGAAAAAAGAGAAATTTCTTCACAAGGTAAAAAGATACATGAAAATCAATGAAAACCTATACAAGATTTGTGAAGATGCATTAGTCAAATGGTGTGTGCTAGAATGTGATTAGCAAAAAATATTACAAGATTCCCATGAAGGTTCATGTGGGGATCAATAACTAGAGAAAATAATGACACTAAAATTACTGATGATAGACTACTTCTTACCTACCTTGTTCATAGATGCCCACAACTTTGCATAGTCTTATGAAAGGTGCCAGAAAGATGGAGGAATAATAGCTAGAAATGAAGGGCTACAGTAATGGATGCAACCATTGGAGTTTTTTGATATATGGGAAATTCATGTTATGGGACCCATAACACCTATGTCAAATGGGAAAGCATATATAATCATAATCATGGATTATTGTACAAAGTGGGTAGAGGTAGCAGTAGTTAAAGATTGCACAAAAAATCTTTAAAAAATATCATTAGAATTAAACCCATGATTTTCTATCTGATGTGAAAATTTTTGTAACAAAATTTTTTTTAGTATTTTAAAGCACATGAGTGGTAAGACCCTTTTGAAAGATCAAAGGAGATTAAAGGGGGTTAGTGGTTAAGGCCTATTAAAATATTTTAGAGTTAAATAAAGTTGCCAAAAGTTGAGAGAAAATGTTTCCAAATACTAAAATATAGTGAAGGTGAAGTCAATTTTTTTGGACAACTTGAAACCCTTTTCCAAAGTGTTCTATAGTTTAATCTTATTTAATTTGGGTTACTTTTTTTCTAATTTAATAATGTCTTCCAGAGGATGTGCTAGCAAACTCCATAGATAATCATTTTTATTTCAATTTAAGGTACTTTATTTCTTTCTTAGGAAAGTTTATACAACTCAAGCACTCTTATTATTATCCATTCATTCATTCACAAGAGTAGCAGTACATACCTTCTTGTGCTTGTGCTTCTTCTTCTTCTGTTGTTTCTCCTGCACTTTATCTATTTGTCTCTTTGTAGTTGCTTGAGGCCCTACCTTTGCCTAAGTTGTTGCTATTCTTCATAAATCAATAATGGCTCCTATATGATTAGATACCCAATCTCTTGAATGCAACTTCTTCTTCTTTTAAACATAGTGAAGAAAAAGATCTCAGCATTTATGGTCATTGCTCCAAGATTTGCTGAACAACTTATTCACTTCTTTCACTCCAAATTTCCCAGCCCTAACCAAAGCAAAAATTAAGTAAGGACTTCCATTATACTCCTCTGTATTTAATTCAACATCATCAATATTCACATTTTGTAGTCAACCTTTAATTTTTTTTTTAATTTTTAAAAATATTTATCTATCAAAATCCTATAATTCAGGGTCAACCTGGCACAAAACCAAACTTTTTAGAGAGAGAGCTAAACCATGGGTGCGAACATTAGGGAACATGGCTATAGACAAGGTAAGTAGGGTTAATCCTTGCAATATTTCAAGTATATTAGACATTCATAGAAAGTTGATAGATTCATAGTTTTGCTTTTTATTTTCTAGGATCTAACCAAAATAGCGTCAGAAACTCTTAAGATTGTTGGAGCTTCCAAATCAGTTTTATGTGCCCTAATTTTTGTGGGAGTGGCATTAGAAAGGATTTTTTTGGTAAACCCAAATGAAGAAAAATGTTTAAAACTTTTGGCTATGATGGGTACCAGCTGTTATAAGCCTAAACGATGTGAGGAAATATTTTCATCATAACAATAAATATGTTTTAGAATCAAACATCTTTTGACACTCCTTGTTCTAGATGAAAGAGTTACATTTATGAAGAAAATGTGTTAAAAGATGAAGAAAATTAGTGAGATAAGAGATGAAATGAATAATCGATTGAAGATGCCCTTGTTGAATATGCATATCCCAAATGTCTTTAGAAGATGCAAGAACTAGAATAGCTTTAACATCTATACCATCTTGGGGGGCATGATAATCAAGGTTAATATCTATACCATCTTGGGGGGCATGATAATCAAACATCTTACTTGTGAGGATCCCAAAAATGCATTTCTTGGAATTAAGATGTAGTTTAAAATTGTCAGATTATAGTTGTACAATTATTAACTACAGTTTCTTCTACCCACTTGGTGCAATCACTATAATATATGATTTCCCATCGGACATTAGCATGATGGGTTCCATAAAATCAATTTTCCAAATATGAAAGGGCTCCAATGGCTATATCCACTATTGTGAAACTTTATTTCTAGTCTTGAGTCCTCCGTCACATTGACATCTCTCTAAAGATTAGCTGAACCAATGTGCATCTCTAAATATGGTAGGCCAAAAATAGCCTGCCATCATCAGTTTGAGTGCTATCCTTCATCTTACATAGTGACCACTACATGATCCTTCATGTGCATCTTTTAAGGTTTTTTTCTAGTCTTCTTCAAGAACACACCATTTGGTTAGCCCATTAATAAAAATCTTATAAAGGTTTCCATTAATTTCCATATACTATTTGTCTTGGTGGAGGAATTTCTCCTTTTGTTTCTTGTCCCACTTAATAGGAAGTTTTTATGCAATGAGATAGGTCACATAATCATAAATCCATGACTTATTTGTTAAGGTTGTAGCCATTGTTATTCTTATGAATAGAGTTTCATTGAGAAAGTGGTATGATAATGGTTCATCATTATCTTGCAGTTCTCATCTAAGTCTGGATAGATGATCAACTACAACGTTTTCAATTTCCTTTTATCTATAATTATGATATTGAATTCCTGTAATATCACAAGCCCTCTTATCACCCTTGGATTGAATGTTGGGTTATTCATTAGAAATCTGATAACACTATGATATGTGTGGACGTAAGTAGAATACCCAAGCACATAATGCCTAAATTTCTCAAGTGCATACACTATGACCATAAGCTCCTAATTTGTAGTGATGTAATTAAGTTATGCCTAGTGATGCTTGAAATGTCATAGTGTATGTAATAGGGTTGTCTTTGATCATTTAGGTGAGTGAGTACTACTCCTAGTGCATAGTTTGAAGCATATGTCATAATGTGGAATAGTTTTGACCAATCCGAAGCTCAAAGGGTTGGTGTTTTGAGCAGTTTTAGCTTTAAGTTCTCAAAATCCTTCTCACATAGTTCTGTTCAATGGAATGTTGCATCTTTCTTTGTGAGTTTTGGTAATGATTTTACAATCTTTGAGAAATTTTCAATAAATCTTCTATAATATCTTGTGTGGCCAAGAAATGATATAACATACTTAATGGTTTGTGGCCTTTAAGTGATGTTCTAGATGACTCTAATATTCTTTGGATCTACTTCTATTCCTTTATCAGATACTCTATGCTTCATAACTATACCATATTAAGCCATTAAATGGATTTTCTACACATCTTTTTCAGTACCTACTCTAAATGATCGAAGGTATGTTTAAAATCTAGCCCATATGTGGAGAATTTATCCATAAAGACTTCAAACCCATTACAAATTTTCTTTTAAAAGATGCTGAGTACAAGTCTTTGAAAAATAGCAAGTTCATTACATGGGCTAAAGAACATTTGTGTGTATGCAAACATCATCCATGGACTAGTGAATGTGGTGTTTTCTTAGTCTTTTAGTGCAATGTGGATTTGGTTATACCCATTGTACCCATCAAGAACTATAGCACTGATGTCCTACAATGGTGTCTAGGACCTAATCAACAAATGGAAAAGGAAATTGATCCTCGAATGTTACTAAATTCAATAATCAACAGTTGATGCAAACCCTCCACTTACCATCTTTCTTTAATGACTAAGGAACTAACCCATTCATTGTCTGCTATAAGATATATGAATCCTACTGATGAGTGGTGAGGTACCCCTACACTCAACCATACGAAACGAGCATAGCACGTGTGATCTAGTTGAACTCTATAGACTAAATTCCTAAATGCCCCATGGAACACTTGGGGTTAATCATTCGTTGTCTTCCCAGACTTACTTGTTGTTGTCATGGTGTATGGTTAAGTAAGTCCGAGGTATATCATTTTTTTGGTCTTTTATGGTTTTTCTCCTATGCTAAAGGGTGAAGGGTTGAGAGAGCTAACTAACTCTAACTAAGGACTAAGTCTAAATTAACTAGCATTAGCATCCATTCCCACTTACCGTACACACCCTGAACTATGCAACTATGGCTACCAAACGCTAATCGTTACTGGGATCACCACATGTAATGTACATGCTCAAAGTGGTCGTGCTAAGGCACCTAACTAGCCTAAGCGTGATGAGCAACTGATTCCTTAACTAGCCGTACACATCCGTAGATTCTCGTAATCAAGTCATACTCATCCCATGTTCTAGGAGACAAGGGTGAGAGAATCTAATTGTGATGAGTAGCCAATTCCTTGGTTAGCCGTACACATTCGTCAATGCTCGTAACCAAGTCATACTCATGTTGTGCTAGTGTAGGTAATAAATAACATGTAATAAAACCTATTCCATGCACTGCAAGGTTTATCCACAAAGCTTGTCTTTATTGTTGTACACAACTTGCATTCAGGTACAAAGCTACTCAAATAAAGATCCGTTCACTTGGGGACTCCTACTGTGGGCACATGGAAAATAATCTATCTCTGGAGTGATCAAACTGCTAGAGTTTCCCTACTTCTAGCCTAGGATGAGAAATGAGGGGAGTGTCGCCTCTTATTTATAGATTTGACGACGGATTGCGATATCACATACATGATATCGTAGGGACGACACAATATCACGTCTCATCACCTACTTTTAGCAATTTTACTAGCTCTTGTTTGAAAACTTCTTTAGGTTTGTAATTCAATCTTCTTTGAGGTTAGTAGTGTGGTTTGATAGTTGGATTTGTATAGATTTGGTGTTTACATATGCATGAATCTATACCAATTATCTCATCATAGGACCATGAAAACATAGTAGGCCATTTATTTACCACTTCTAATAACTACCTCTTTTGGTCTTTATCAAGATTAACATTACTGATTACCAATTTTTTGTTATTTGAAAAAGCATATTCTAGTTTTTCTAAAGGTTATGGTTCATGCTCTTCTTGTATCTCTAATTGTCCCCATTCAATATTTTCTTCTTGATGTGATTGTACATAGAAATGTTTCCTTTTGAACTATTCCAACTTATTATTTTCTTCAATGTAGGCACTTCTAATTTTGTTTAATGATTCCATGCATATATTGGATTCTATTTCTTTGTTAGTGATTAGCCACTAGGTGTCTTCTTGTTGTGTGGATTTTACATATATACATTTTTATACACACATATCCTCCATACATCAATTGCATGCTATATTGATGTCTTATTTTATGACCCAAATTTTCTACACATAATTGTATCCATTATCGATGGATGTGATACATGGAACTCTGCATCTATGTATGATTCTAGCTTCATCTTCCTTGGAGATTTCTAAGGACAAGTCTTTGATTCCTAGCTTAGCATCCATAATACTAAGCCATGATCTTCCCATAATTATATAAAATTCCCTTTTTTTTCCACATGTAGAACTAAGAAATTAGTAGGGTAAGACTAGTCACTTATGATGATGATGACATCTTCCACCTATACAAGTGGAACAACAATTGAATGGTTCACAAGCTCTAATTAGATATTTTTATTTTTCAGCAGAGGTAGGTTTATAACTTTGTACATGTCTTGCAAATTTAGATTTACTCCTAATCCAAAATCTAGTAGAGCCTTCCTTGGTTTATGACTTGCTATTTGGAGATATATTAAGGGACTTCTAGGATTTGTTCTCTTCTTGGGAAGTGCTCTTTCTTTAATCAACTGCATTACAATTTGGGTGAGCATAACCATTATTAAATGCTTATTGGTAGATTTTTAAAGCATAATGTTCTCTGGAAGAGTATGTGTGAATGGGTTAGAGTCAGGTGAAGTTCCCATCCTTTGAATCTTTTTGGGACTTGTCCTGAAAAAAGGACGTTTCTTAGATCTAGGTTCATTTATCATTACATTCTCTTGTATATTAACTACCCTAGCAACACTCTCTTGTTGCAATTGTGTTAGTAGCTCTCCTTGCATAAATGGTGGTAGCACTCATGGTAGGGATTTAGGAGTTTGAACTAATGAACCAACTATTGGTTTGTGTGCATAAGAATTTGGATCCATTCACAAAGTAGCAGTTCTATGATATTCCAATGGATAATAGTAAGAGGAGGTATGGATTGAAGCATTCCCCAAAGAGATTGGATGTTAAACATAATATCCATAAGGATCTAGTTGCTTATATGGATATTGCTACCTTGGTGGTGGCATTCCCTATGCTTGTAGTTGTTTCCACTATTACTAGTGTTATTCCCATAGTTGAGGATAGGGTTCACTTGGATAATATAATAGTTGTTAAGGTTGTCAAAAGTTACCTTGTGGGTAAGATAATTGTCTTAGCATCTATTTTCTGAAAAATCTTGGATTAAGTGCATATGCCTCAAACTCTTGCAAATGTGCTATAATAGGACAACATTCTTTAGGATGTGCATATTGGCACAATTTGCATCCTTCCTTGTCTTTTGAACTAGAGCTTGTTAATCCTTCAATTGTAGCAAATTTTCCTTTATTTTTGTAGTTTTCTTAATTGTTGTCTCTTATTTTCTTTGTTTTTTTTAGGCCTTTTCAGTCTTTTCTTCTACTATCTTGAGTACAGTAGCAAATTTTTCATCCATAGAATTCCACATTTCTATACATTAGTTGTAATATCATTACTTGATTTTTGGATAGATATAATCTTCCACTAAATTGTATCCTCTAAAGTTTCTTATTTTTGCCTTCACATATTCTCACATCCCTATTCCTCATTCTAGGATCTTGATTGTATTCGTCAGCTGATTCTCTCTTCTTTAATTCACCTTCTTCTTTTGCAA
The DNA here is from genome assembly GCA_015680685.1 of Gnetum montanum. Taxonomy (NCBI): domain Eukaryota; kingdom Viridiplantae; phylum Streptophyta; class Gnetopsida; order Gnetales; family Gnetaceae; genus Gnetum; species Gnetum montanum. Next base: position 701,892 of record MNCI01007203.1, read on the forward strand.
CTTGGTCAATGAGTCTCTAAATGTGATGATCTATCATCTCTATTAACCTACCTTAGGCATATACCCCAAGAGCTTATCTTATCTTATTTCATAGCCCATCGATGATCTGTCATAGTTTCTCCCTTTAACAAAATCCATGGCTTGGATACCTATGTAACCATGAATAATATTTTCTCATTGTTACATCAAGGGATTCATATGTCTCGTGTTTCCATCCTTGAATTTGTTTGATCAAGTTGGACACTTTAAAATAAGTTTGATATTTGTCATTGAAGAGCTTTAGCATGGTAATCCATCTGTAAATGGATTCCAATTCTAAGGATATGTGTCAATTTCTCTACATTCTTAATGAGTGTTCTTAGAAACAACTTTAGTTTCTGCCAATTGTTTTTAATATTTTATAGGGCATAGGCATTGTAGAAGGCTCGAATATGGTGTTGTGGGTCTACATTGTATCCATCTTCAAATATTGGGATATTGTTTATATCTAATCACTTGATATGACTATCCTTTGCATGACTGGTAAGAATATATACTACTATCCTAATGTTGATCCTATTGCAAGTGGCTAGTAGGGGTTATTCATAGTCTTTGGATTCATAAGCTCTATTGTAGTGGTGACTCCTTTGATGTTCATAACACACACTCCCTTCATGCTTGATTCTTTCTCTTCTTTGTTCATAATTATCTTCTTCATCATCAAGATGTCTTCTTCGATGCTCATACCTCTCAAGATCCATTCATCTTTTCCTATCATGATCTCTTATTCATCTTTCTCTCTTGTCATACTCTCAAGAGGAGGAAGAAGTTGGAGAATGGTGACTCCTTGATTCATCCATTTTTTGATTTAGTGGAGGTTCTAGATCTTATGTTCCTCCTAACTATGGAGTCTTCCTTGTCTCTTTTGGGTGTTTTCATAAGAGCTTAATGCAGTTTTATCTTAAAAAGATATTCAATATAGATGTTTGACGTTTGAGATTGAGATCCATGGGTTTGAAAGAATTTCTCTATGTGGAACATAGCATCGTTTCTTTCTTCTATAATAATCATTTATGGTACTTTCTTTCCTTTATCAAGCTCATGTCTCCATAGCAACATCCCTTCTTACCTAGGCTTCTGTTGGTTGGTAAGGCCTAGTCATGTACTTTGTGATATGGTACCCTTCCTGTATGTGACTAAGATTTGATCTTAAAAGGATTGCTTGCAGCATAGACAATGCATAATCTTCTGTAGGAAAAACATTAGTACCTTGTAAATCTTTCCACCTTAGTTATTCATCTTGATGAAAGACAAATGTGAAATCAAGATAATATGACTTAAAGTAAGCATAGGAAATCTTGGTTTGCATGGACACTGTCTAGTCTTCTTTATCATATCCTTTGTCGTGACTCATAAATTTCATTGGCATGTGGTGATTTCTCCTTAAGTGTAGAAGTTGTATTACATTTTTGATACTTTTATGTATGTATGTGTGTTAAAAGAATTGATTCAAGTATGAAAGATAGACTATGTAATTCTTAATACAACAAACTCTTATAAAATCAACTACTAAGCAAACATTAACACATCCCTAACAATGACATAAATGATGAGTGGCTAGGTATTCCAACACTTCACCATACAGGTCACAAGCATTTATGCACAATGAGATCATAATTTGTGATTTGATAATGTAAATATGTGTGGTTGATAGTTGGTTCGTGATCATTATCTTCTCATGTTATGTTAGTGAAGTGCAAGTAGCATGGTTTAACTCTCAATGAGGTATATGATATCATGATGTTATGGGCTCAAATTAATCCTAAGAATTTTCATAATGAAAATGAGAATAAAATTTAAATTAAGATTATAATAGAAATGTAGATCTATCCTAGCCTATGGTAATAAGCATCCATTCTTGGCTTGATATACATGCCTTGGGCTCATGTAACCATCATTGGGATTACTAAGTGAACTCGCTACTGAGCGAATCAAGTGAAGCCACTATTGGTTACCAAATGATTACACTTAACGCTCAAAACTAGTCGTACTTACTCTGCTTACTAATGAACATTGGAAAAGTAATGTACTTAGAAAATATAAAGAACTTAATTAAAGTAAACATATTAGAAAATAAAAGTAAACTAAGTAAGATGCTACAATGGTAAGAAACAATCTCAATCTTTATAACTAGTCATGAATTGTGTCCACATACAATCTACTTGAATAAAGACTCTATACAACTATGAGTTACCACATTGCGGGCATTCACTTCTAACTCTACCTGTAACTCATAGAAAGAAACTACAAGAATTTCACTAAGTGTTGCACAAAAGTTGTTTGAGTGACGTGATTGTGGATTGGTATTTATAGTGATGACCAAAACCCACTACATCATATCTATGATGACATAAGTAGAACTATGATATCATAGATACGATATTGCATTTAATGACTAATATGATTTTATCATGGAGCATCACCAAAAACCATGTCATTCATGTTTAGAATCAACTCAACAAATGATTGAGTATCAGAGCACAAAGGTTTTAAAGATAATTTACTATAAATTATTTTATTCATAATCAATTCAATGAACCCTTGACCATTATCATTAGCAAGAGGGATTGATTTACTATGTATTCATTAGTAAATTAGCAAACCACATATTTCAACATCTTTCAATTCAATGATTAGGTGTGGTGTCTTTTTTTCGCATCAACAAAGTCTAACATGTGAAGGTGTACATGTATTTAAGTGAATGCTATGGTATGAGGAGTATCACCAAAAACTAATGGTATTCATATTCAAAATCAACTCAATAAATGCTTGAGTATCATCATTAGCAAAAAAAGATTTAAAGGTAAATTACTATACATTATTTTGTTTATAATCAATTCAATGAACCCTGAACCATAATTATTAGCTGAAAGGATTTAAAGATGATTTACTATATACCCATTAGTAAACTAGCAAACCACACGTTTTAACATATGTTAATTTAATGATTAAGCATGGTGTCTTTTATTGCATTAACAAAGTCTAACTTGTCAAGTTATACAAGTATTTTAGTAAATGCTATTGCATGAGGAGCATCACCAAAACCAATGTTATTCATGTTTATAATTATCTTAGCAAACACATAAGCATCATTATAAGTAGAATGGATTTAAAGATAATTTACTATACATTATTTTGTTCATTACCAATTCAATGAAACCTCGACCATAAGTATTAGCCAAAGGCATTTAAAGATTATTTACTATGTACCCATTAGGAAACTAGCAAACTAGATGTTACAACGAAGCAATGTATCACTTATATGAAATTGAAATTTTTTACTTATATCTACATATCAAACCAAATTTTGAATTCCTTTTATGATTTTTTGAAAAAATTTATAACTCAATAAAATCAAACTTGTGCTATAGGATTACAACACCAAGACCCTTACCACTAAGCTAATACCTCATTCAATAATGTAAAAGAAAACAAGTAAAAACAAAAGAAAATGTGAAAACTTAGCTTTATCCAACAAAATGAAGTACGTATTATGAAAAGCTATGAATTTCTAATATCTAGAATATTTCCTATCAAATACTCTAAAGTCTTATCTTAACAAAGCCAAGTAAAAATACATTTAGCGGTTATCGAGTCTTGTCTCAACAAAGCCAAATTTAAGCGAAAAAGCATCTACTTCTTCTTCAGAACATGTTTGACAACACCAGGAAAGTGGACGGTAACAAGATACAACTCCCACGCCATTTCTTTGACGTCGAACGCAACGTTAGTTTTCTTGTCGTTGTGCAAACCTTCAAATAGATCTCGGATACCTTCGCTATCAAACCTGCAAATAATTTATTCTCCGTAAATACCTTATCGAATAATATCAAGGAAAAAAACACATATTTCATCCATTGTTTGTTTTGGTCTCTGCAGTTCACCTGGCCTTACAACAAGTGAAAGGCTCAAAGAACTCTGCCATAAGCAAAGCCATGTGATACGCCTTCCGCCATGCCTCGTATGTCTTTCCCCATGCATTAAATGCCAGTACATTGCAGACCCTGAAAGCCTGTACATAAGAAGAATTTAGAAATTTTAAAGTTTTCAAAAAGAAGTGAGAAAATATACTGTTAGGCGTGCAGGGAAAAAAAATTAAAGTTTGCTAACGTTCATAATGGCAAGTGTTCCATGGGCAAGATGAAGATAGAGGAGCTTTTATCTTGCCTGAAGAAAGATTCCTTTTGTCATTCTCAAGTCTTTTACGAATCGTTTGCGGGTCACCAGATTAAGTTTCCTGCAAACCATCACCGGATTCCCGTGTCTATCTATCAGAGGATGGTCTTTAAAATACTTGTATAAACTCTCGACGAAAACAGCAGATGACAGAGGATTCTGTGCAGATGATGATACGTGGTAGATTCTCACATTGTTTTCTTTGCAGTGCTTGTAAACGGCTGCCACTATCACATTCACCACGTAATCTGCCGGAATCTTCATCCATCCAGAAACAGCTTATCAAAAACAAGGGAAAAAAGGGTAGTGTCCATGTATAGGAATTGAGAAAGCCATTCATTCATTAGGATCATAAACAAAATGCACAATAATTTTTTGGGGGAAAAAAGTTCAAGCAGTGAAGGGCCTACATACAATGTCAACGATGGCCTCAGGATCCGCCGGAACAGTCTTGAGCAATCCCTTGCCGTAGGGAATTGTGAACGAGTATAAGGCTCTGTTAATTTATTTATTCATTGTATTTTCAGTTATTTATGAATTTGTTCAACCCAATAAAACATGAAATTCTAAATCAAATACAACATAGATAGATAATTTGTGGCACCTGCTGTTGCCTTGGTTCCAACCAGGGAAGGGCTCACGCAGAGTGCTCTCCACCATGGTCGGACGGATTATGACTAATGGAATGTCTCCCCTATGATACGTCACCAATATTTCTGCCATGGCCTTAGTCAACGCGTATGTATTTGGCCACCCCAATTGTTTGGCCCTGCAACACCGGTCACCGTTAATTAGTATCCTTAATTCACTCCAAACTTACAGGGCAGCAAAATATGTGCCCAGGTCTTACTCTTGACCCACAAGCATACAAACATACCTTTGCATGCCCAATTTTTTAAGAACTTCCGTCTTGCGCTTTTCTGTGAAACCATCATGATCCAGCCCGCGTATGGTTTCTTGCAACAAGCAGAATTCGCTCTCGATTTGAGAAACGTCTGTGCGTTGTTGCTGGCCTTGGGTTTGCAGATGTAGAGGCACCTCCTTCACCACGTCGGTTGCTAAATTTCCACAGGCATATGCTGCAAAAACATAAACCCTTTAGTTTCCGATCAAAATCATGATCCAGATCAGAAAAAGAATATGAGGGAGGGAGAGAGAGAGTGGAAGCCAAGAATTAAAAGAAAAGCTGACCGGTGGAAACATGAACGAGAAGATGAAGGTGCTTGCATTTGTGAGCGAGCTGCAAAACGTGAAGGGCTCCTCTGGTGTTGGTGGCCAAAGCCATGTGATAAGGCTCGTTGAATTTGATGGTTGCCGCACAGTTGATGATTACACCCACCGTTCCTGTGATTTGGCTCAGAATCCGTTGGTCTGCAATGCCCAGACTTTCATCCGTCGAAATATCGCCGGCCACGGCCACCACTTTGTCCTCCACAAAACTCTGGAACAATGCAGCCGTCCCATGGATATTTCGCAGCGGATCGAACAGCCTACAGCTTAGAACCTGGTTGTCGAATAAAATTACCACGTTAGAATTTCATATTCAAATTGATCATCGATGTTATGAATGGCGCTTTTTCCTTTGCTTTTGTTTGCATTTCTGTGGTACTCGGCTTAATAAGTTTACTTGGTGAATAAGTCGGAGCTTCGCAGACTGCGAATCAGCTGCACGAATTAGCACGAAAATCCGATGAACTTTGGGCAGAGTCCGTAGAATCTTCTCCAGCACAACTGCGACACACAACACACAAGTGAGCCACGTTAGTTATTCATACCAGGGCAATGGCGAACTTAGGTTAAGAGAGGGGAAGGCGTGTTGCAGGTACGTTTGCCGATGAATCCAGTGCATCCAGTGATGAGCAATGTCTTCCCTTCGTAACAATGTTGCAAGTCCATCGTTACAACTTGTGATGATGTTAGAGAACTGGTGTTATGTGTATTTATGGTGTTTCTACGCTTTAACAGTGTTGATTCCTTCCAGCCCACAGTCGACATTTCAACAGAGTTGGTTCCTTCCAGCCCCACAGTCCACATTTCAACAGTGTTGGTTCCTTCAGCTCAGTCCACATTTCAACATCTGCATTTATAGTGTTCCCACTCTTGAGTAATATGAATGCTTCGTAGGCTTCAACAACAGACGATTAGTGCCATGTCAGGCTAAACTGTAGAGGTAGAGACAGTCATAAAAGTAGCATAGTTACAGAATTCAATTTGTACAGGTGGTGGATGTTTAAAGGATAAAAAAGTCGGTGGTCGTAATTAAAAGTCGGAAAAATGCCCACTGAACTTTTCTCAGCTGAAATTACAATACTACGAAAAATTGTCAAACCCCTACAGCACTACCATAATAAATAATGTTGCTTTGGTCGCTTTCTAATTTATAGATTATACTATTTTTCCAGTAGAGTGCTTGATAGCCACACTTGCAAGAATGTCCAGGACCATGCAAAACAGTACACTCTTAACCCATTTTGTCAACTAGAATATATCGGCAACTAACGTTTTTGAAAACACTAACAAGCAACCAAGGCGATGTGTGTTAACCCATTTTGTCAACTACAATGTATTATCAACATTAAATTAGCGTTATGTGTTATTGCCCCACAGTCCACATTTCAACAGTGTTGGTTCCTTCAGCTCAGTCCACATTTCAACGTCTGCATTTATAGTGTTCCCACTCTTGAGTAATATGAATGCCTCGTAGGCTTCCACAACAGACGATTAGTGCCATGTCAGGCTAAACTGTAGATGTAGAGACAATCATAAAAGTAGTATAGTTACATAATTCAATTTGTACGGGTGGTGGATGTTTAAAGGATAAAAAAGTCAGTAGTCGTAATTAAAAGTCGAAAAAATGCCACTGAACTTTTCTCAGGTTGTCAAACCCCTACAGCACTACCATAATAAATAATGTTACTTTGGTCACTTTCTAATTTATAGATTTTACTATTTTTCCTGTGTAGAGTGCTAACTATTTCCAAGCACTTGATAGCCACAATTGCAAGAATGTTTGAGACCATGCAAAACAGTACATTCTTAACCCATTTTGTCGGCAACTAACTTTTTTGAAAACACTAACCCATTTTGTCAACTACAATGTACACTAACCCATTTTGTCAACAGCAATGTATTATCAACATTAAATTAACAAGCAACCACGGCGATGTGTGTTAACCCATTTTGTCAACTACAATGTATTATCAACATTAAATTAGCAAAAACCAAGGCATTGTGTGTTAACGTTATGTGTTATTGCACGCCGCTGTATTCATGACACGTCCACGCTCGAATTCAAGAGTGATAAAGCAAAGGCGGTAACATCGTTGCCCAGCGCCGAAATTAAAGAACGTAATGGCATTCATAATTTCTCGGCCAGAGTCTTTCAAAGGTGACGTATTTGTTTGTCTGCTGGTATTCTAACAATATCTTTACATCAAAGATGCACTCAATCCAGGCAAGATTTCTCTGCAAAATCACGTGGTAGAAATGCAATGGCGCCAAGAAAAGCATCTTCTTCGAGACCATAAAAACATATCTCATACTACGAGACCATAAAAACATATCTCATACTACGAGACCATAAAAAAACACAATGCTCCTTTCTCCGCTGATTTTGACGTAATAACGGAGAAAGAGGAAGCTTGAAGTTTTGTCACTCCTCATGAATGAATTTGGTACTTCTTGAGTGGAAATAAATGAAAATGAACGCTCCTAACACCGCCAAACCTGTGCAGGTGGTGTGGAACCCGTGAACCAGTGGTGGTTCCCGTCACCTTACCCATCTATAAATGATGATCCCAGTTCAAACCCCAACAAGCGCGCAAAGCAGAGATCCCTAAAAAAACAAAAGCAAAGATAGTGGTAGTGCTATTCTTTAACCCTCTGCCGTATTAAGGCCTCTGCCGTATTAAGGCAAATGGGTACATTAGTGGGGCACGTATCCCCAGGGATAGGCCTCCTGCTACTGGGACTCTGGCATGGCTACAACACAATGGCACTCTACGCCCGCGCGCCTGCCCAGTTCAGGACGCGTCTCTGGTTCGAACCGCGGAATGCGCGGGGCGTTTTCCGCTACGCGGAGCTGCTCCTCATAATCATGGGCTGCTGCTTATCGCTGCTGGGGGAGCTGTTCATATCGCCTGCATCGCATCTGCCATTGGAGAAGGATCTGTCCATCCCTGTACATAATCTCAACAACATGGAGCACAGCATGATCTTCTTCTTCATCATAATCTACAACTTCATCCTGCTGTACGTGGACGCCAGCGGAGCCAGGGTCCCTGAAGGATTTCTGCAAGTGCTGGCCACGGCGATGCTGGGCGTTGTGGCGCTGGTGTTCCACTTCCACAGCAGCGACCACGCCGGCGTAGAGGGACGCTTTCACTGGTTCTTTCAGCTGCTGGTTCTGCTCACCATGGCTTGCACTTTGATTGAGATAGGCTGCCCCGCATCATTTGTGGTCACGCTGGTGCGATCGCTGTCGTTCGTGTTTCAGGGCGTCTGGATGATTCACATGGGAGTGGTGTTGTTCGTGCCGGCGTTCGTGGCCAAGGGTTGCAACATTGGGGATCCTGATAATGAATCCGATGTGCTCGTCTGCGACGGACCCAAGGCCGTCCTGCACGCCAAGGCTTTGGCCAACCTGCAGTTCTGCCTCTACCTGGCCATCCTTCTTATTGCAACTGTGGCGTTCGTCCTGAAAATGACCTCTGCCACCGCCGCTGCTGCTGACTACCAATCTCTGCATCCGAGAAAGGCTGCTTTTACGCTGCACGCTGAGCACGACGACGAAGAGGCCGGCCGCACTGTGCACGCCCTCAATGTGCAGTCTTCAGTTTAGTAATCCTATCATTTCTTTGCTAAAACTCTTGTTAGCAAGAACTGGTTTTTGTTTTAGCATTGTACTTTGATTGTCATATATTGTGCAACTGCACCGCATCATCATCATCAATATATTGTGGTTGTCTGTTCTTGTGTGTCTGCGTTTGTTCACGTCGATTCTCTACGCTTCACCGTAAATCCCGTTATTCTCTAATGCACCAGGATCATCAAATGCTTTACCGGCTTCTCATCTTCCTTTTAATAAAGCATCACCTGCAAATTAATTAATGCCAATTAACTAAATAAAGTAAAAAGTGTGCATAATATCATTGTTGACATGCCAATCCTGCAAATTTTTCCAAGGCATGTGCACTCACAATGAAATTAGTAAATTGTATGCGTGTTTTGCTACAAAATGTCGTGTTAGAAATATTACTAATATATCTTACTTCTATACTAACCTATTTTAAATTTTCAATGGAATTTTGTCAATTAATATCTTAAACTTTTAGCTTATTAATTTATTTTTCTATTTTCTATCTTTATTCTTAATTCCTATATATAAATTTATTCTTATTTCCTATATATAAATTTATTCTTAATTCATCGATGTAATTTTTAAGATAAAACAATTCTTCACGGAGCATTAGTGGTTGAAAAGGAAGCTGGTTGTAACTACATGGATTTTGGGCCAACTCATATTAAGTCAGCCCCATGTTAAAAACATTGTTGGTGTAATGCCCCAAGTTCAAAATATCATTGAGGTTTTTTGGAGTTCTTTTTTTAATCTTTCTTGTAACACTTTCTAAAACATAGTATTTTACCTAAATTAAGTTATTTCTATCTTTGTAAGCTTTAGACTTTTAGTATACTTCATTTGCAACATTTCAAGAGATGATGTTGTGAGATACTAAAACCATTCCTATTAACTTGCTAGACTTATCAACTATAACCTTTGTTCGAATGCTCACCCATGATTGAGTTGCGAAGATTTCGATAGCAGAAGAGCTAAGTTTACAATTTCATGTTTAGGAAATATCACCAATAGCAACATGTTTTTCAACAAAGTCACTCATTCCATCTAATTGGACAAGGGATTGTAGAAATGAAGAAGCCATATTTAAGAAAGGCCAAAAAGGAAGGTCTCTAGCTATGAACAAGGCATTATAAAAGTCATCTTCCACTTCTAGCACCAAGAAGCATGACAACTTTCAATATAAGTGGTATGAGTTTTCATTTAGAGATGAATATTTTGGTAGATTAATTGAAACAATCATTTTTGATGAGTTATCATTTTGTTGGCCACAATATCGTGTATGCGATATCGCAGCCTGTCTCCTCATCTATAAACAAGAGGTAGATAGATATGATAGGTAATTTTTTAGTTCTTAGTTTTAAGTGTTTAGTTTCAAGTAGTTCTTCTCTTAACCCTTTCCTCCCAGTGCATGCCCGCAGTGTGGTGATTGTAATTGTACGACATCCTTATTCAAGTGTGACGTACTTGGACATGCACATGATAGGAAATAAAGATCGAGATTACTTCATCATTGCAGCATTCACTTAGTTTAATTAATTTTTAATTGTTATTTACCATTTCGTAGTTAATATCTCTTCACCCTAAACTCTTGTTAAACGTGGAATGAGTACGACTTGATTACGAGCATTTAAGTGTGACTACTTGGTAACCCAGTAACGTACCTTGGATCTACACTTGGTAATGCCAATGGTAGTCGTGCACGAGGTCTAAGATGTGTACGGATGCTTATCGCACTTAGGCTAGCTTAGATTCTCTCTCACCCTCTCTCCCTTAGCTTAGTTAATATCATTTTCCATTACACCTAGGAGTAGCATTAGTATAGGAACACATCATACACCTCATTCTGGACTAAACCATATGTGACAAAGTTAACACTAGTCTAGATGGGAAGACAATGAACTGCGACCTAAGGATAACTATCTTGATACCACGATTAGTCCGTCTGCAGAGTTCGACTAGATCATGCGTGAAATGCTCGTATTCGTATGGTTGAGTGCAGGGGTACCTTGCCACTCATCATTGACATCATTGTTTGGTATCGAACCCGGGTCACCCGTGTGACAAGCAGAAATACCCACTACTATACTACAACGACTATAATAATGTCACAACTAGTGAGGCAGTTCATTGGAGAACCAACGAACTATATGACAATGAAGATTGGAGTATGCAACCCGAGGTGGAGGTTTCTTATAAACATAAATGAATGCAACATCATCCCAACGCATGAAAGCATGACTTACCTGATGATGATGAACCCCTACTAGCCACTACAAGCCTAATGCAAATACAAGAGGTTGTTTGAATCTCCCGTAGGCATCGTAAAGAAAGTCGTCTATCCAGGCTCAATTTAAACAACTTTCTCAATTTCGTAGGAGGCTATGACTTAGATCCACAACAACATTTAAAAGCCTTCTTCGATGCCTGTGCATGGAACAACATTGATAACGGTTGACAAAAACTCAAGCTCTTTCCTATGACACTTGTTGGCCAAGCAAAAGTATGGTATAGATTGTTAAAACAAAATTCAATACGATGTTGGCCAACAATGGTAGAACTCTTTAATGAAAGATATCAAACCTACGTGAGAGTGTTGGCCTTGAGGATACAAATCCAACAAATCCAAGAGTGGAAACAAGCACAACATGAACCCTTGGACATTACCTTAGAAAGATATTATGCACTGTTAAAGAACTTTCTAGGCCATGAGTTCTACGAAGAAAGGCTAATGTACCACATCATTGATGGGCTTCGTAATGAAACAAAAGAGACCCTAGGGATGTATGCCCAAGGTCAACTATATGAACTACGAACCCATTAATTCCAAGAGCTTATTAAGCGGGTAGCAAAAGAAGAAGGAGAAATGGCTAGCTGGGAGAGTGTTGAAAAACATCAATGGAACTAGAATCTCAACTTAACAGAGGTCCATAATCAAAAAAAGGAGAAATCAACCTATCTCAAGGAGGAAGAACCATCTTTTCCAGTACAGCAATTAGTAGATGAAATCGAGGAAAAGATCAATAAGAGGCTGGAATGGATGCATAAAAAGTGTGGAGAATATATCAATATTATTGGAGATAGAGTTTTGACAACCTGAGAAGCAAGAAAAAGTATCATTAGATAATTGGAAAGAAGGGATGAGAAAAATAAGAGCTCAACTGCCGATCATATGTATGAATGCAACATTTTCCTATACGATTACCCCAAGGGCCAATGCCTAGTCTTGTTACATTTATATGAGCATTGGGGAAACATGTTACACCTAGAGTTCATACAGAGATACTGTGTTCGATCACAATGGTAGGAATCCCAGTCATGGAGGAATCCATCCCTAAACTGGAGACACCCTTCATATCATCCGAATCCAAATGCTTATTTAGTCCAACATCCTGTTTCCCCAACTGGGTCAACATACTCTATCTCACCACATTATAATTCTCCTTGGTACTATCAGCCCATGTCCTCAGCACAACCACTGCCTTGTGTACCTTACACTTCTCGTAAATTTCAACATTCTCATCATTTTTCTCCTACATCACCACCAACTGTTCCTGAAATGTCTACACCACAGCAATAATCCATGAACGTTACTTGTGCTACTATTGCCAATAGCAGTGAGAGACCTCCTCAACGTCAGAGACATCCCTTCTTTAGACATGACCATGGGAAGGGAAAACACAATTCCAAGGCCACTGCATTCTCCAACTTAGCACAAGTCCAACACTATGGTGCATCCTTCTCTTCGAACCCAACGCCTCATGTCACCTCATTAGGGCCACCAATTAACACTCCAACAACCATATGGCCCAATGAATATAGCCATGGAGAGCGACATCCTGATCCTTACATACCAGCTTATGATTCCAAGTATCATTGTGGGGTAACTCTTTATCCAGGAACCATATCTTATAAATTTCCCCACTATGTTTACTATAATCAAGTGTGTGAACCCCAATGGGGTAAGTATGATCGGGTCCCAATATTTCCAACATGCAAGGATCCTAACCTTTCATTTATTAATTCTAGCCATGCTCAATTGTTTAGTTATGGGGGGTATCGTCCATTCTAACAATACAAAATTAATAAATGTTTTTCTGTTTCTTTAATTTTTTAACTTTTTCTTTTCCAGTTTTTCACCTTTTAATTTATTGTTTTATCATTTTGTCTTTTTATCTTTTTGTGAGTAATCCCATCTACGAATAAGACACTCATGTGGCTTGTTGGTTGAGGTGTGTTCTATGTTATCGAGTCTCAAGTGATCAATTATTTGGATAGTGAGCCCATTACACCCACTCATCCACTCTACAAATAAGAGGTTCTGTTCGAGGGTACAGTGATACTATTGAAATTTTTAAAATTAAAATTAATTTTATGTTGATTGTACCTAAAATGAATAAGGATGGATCAAGAGGGAATGATTAAGGTGTGACATTAAGAGGAGTTGAGGATTCTGTTTGGTGACATTTGTGAGAGTTATCAGGCAATGTGGTTGTACTAAGATCCTTGTAGATCTAACGTAAAATGGGAGTAAGAGTAATCAAAAGGCACTCAAAAATCCAATCCTGTTCTAAGGGGTTCCATTGGAAAGACATGAACCCATGCCTAAAGGTTGGTAGCTTCTCTGGATTCAGCAATCGAAAAAGAAAAAAAAACAAAGGAAGTGCTACAAAGAAAAAATCACTCCTCCCTTGAACAAAATGCCAAGTGATCGTATGCCTTTTTTTTTGGTACTCTCATAATCACTCATCATGGGATGAAACAATGCGGTGTCATTGATCAAAGGAATATACTTGGTCATGATCTTGGAACGATGGGTTAATGACACATTAATCATGCTTTACATGTAGGATTCACTGTACCCTAGGTTAGTTACCTCATGTCCCAATCTCTACAATCCCTTCTGCCATTCGTCTCATCTCGCTGTCCATGTAATTGTTTCTTGTGTCTTGTATAGTGTAGAATTCTTACAATATTTCGGTGATACTCACATGTGTGTGTTTTGTGGAACTAGTGTGGATTACATTTAACTCTTCTAGTGCCCATGGACACTTTTCAATGTGATTACGCAAGGGCATTATAGGTTGGAACCTGCTTTGGGGAGGACCCACTTGCATAATTTTTGTAATTTTCACTCATAACCCATATTCCACACACCATTTATTACCATCAACATATTGTCAATAATTTTCTTTCCCTTATTACTATCCCTCTGAATTCCAACGTTCCTATGAACCATCACATGGCCTTTTTCTCTCCCTTACCACTCGAAGCCTTTAACGATCAATTCCACCCACATATCATTATTCGTGCCTTCAAAACTAACTAAATTACCCTCGAACCCTTTAACACTTGCCCGCATGTCCTTAATTTACATTGTTAATTTTAGAAAAACCTTCAAAATTTAGTATTTTCCCTCAGGCCTAAACATCGATAGGTCGTAATATTGCTTACCCGATATCACGTACGCGATATCACATCACATAAAACATATAAATATGTGACCCTCCACACCACTTACCATCATTTTCAACTATTCACATGGGGGAGTTTTTCAAATTTCTCTCTACGACTTACGATTGCGCGTCCCTTGCTTTCATACCTATATCTCGTAGGTCCTCCGATTTACATTCTGTCTGAACCTACTTGAACCTGGAGTGTTCAGCTTAGTCATGGGGGAGGGACACATGCTGAATAGCGCATAACTTTTTTGGAATTTTTCATTGCCCAAAGGACATTATCAAGGGTAATTAGTTATAACATTAAATATAATTATGCCAAAAATAATTTCATCCCTTTAGGAATACCTGAAAACTAAATTTGAAACCACCTAAGTAAAAAGGACTCATTATTATAATCTTTCGGGAAACATCACATGGAGATAAAATAAATTAACTAAGGCAAGCAGTAAGGTATAACCTAACTTTGGAAATAACCTTACTAATGATTGGCCCTGTGTGATTGCAGATGGCCCCAAAACATAAACAACAGGAAAGTCCTACTCAAGGGGGAAGTAAACGACCTAGGAGAGGCGAAGGACAAGTCTCTGCTGGACAACATGCAGAGCAGGAGGAACAATCATTTAGCATTCACCGAGAAGACCCTACTACAGTACAATCAAGGTAGGTAGAAGAAGGAGCTAATGCAGTGCCTGAACAAGGATAATGTCTCATGTTGTCCCAGGATTGTGTTTAGGCTATCCATGAAAGGTCCACATTCACTACGGTGATTGTGGAATTAAATTTTGAACCTTTCACAGAGTTTGCTCTAGAGGCTATTAGGGACCATGTCAAAGGATCTCCCTTATGGCCTATCTGAAAACAGTGCCTGGTACCTAGGAGAAATGTACCACTTTTGGCAAAACATAGAACAAGGTACCATAGTTAACATTTGTGGTGTGACAGTTGATTTCTCTATGTAAGCCATTTCAAAAGTATTAAACCTTCCAAATATAGGGCCAAAGGTTGCTCAGTTATCTACCCATTTAGACCCTAATGCACGATGAGTTTGGTTGGAAAGGACGTATGGCAAGGATAAGACGTTTGGGGAGTTGACGACAAAAAAGAGGATCTATTTCACCTCTTCCCCATGAAGGGCTTAAAAATGATTTTAACATATGTGGCAAGGGGATGTGCAGTGTTGATGGGAAAGGTTAATGTTAACCTACCTCATCTATACTTTACAGAGCTCCTGAGGTGGTTCGAATAATGGAAGACAGGAAATATTGTGTTGCCCTTCCCTTGCCTTATCAAGAAGCTATGTCAATGTGCTGGTATTAGGGGATACACTAATGATGTCCTTTGAAAAGCCCAAAATGCTTCATATGCTGAATTGTTAAAGCCACTAGCCACAAGGAAAATCACTAGTGAGATGCTAGGATCAGAACAAGAAAAGGAACAGATGGTAGGGCCAACTGCAACTCAACTTGTAGGGCCTAGCAAACTTCCAAGCACGAGACCTAGCCAACAACAAGAAGCAGGGCCTAGCATGGGCCAAGATCAACCACCGCTGTTGTAAGATTACAGACCATTGATGAGCCATCTCAGGGCCATCGCTGAGATGGTCAATTGGGGAAGTCGTGATGCAAATCTCTTTCGGGTCATCGACAATGCCATACAACCCACAGTTTCTTTGAATCATGCAAGGGATGAAGTGTCCATCCATACAGGAGGAGAGAAGAGCATTTGGTCACAACAGATCTCGAGGAACGCTACATCATTCCAAGGGAAATTAGAAACTAGTGAAGGGGCCATAGTGGTGGTCATTCAACATCAGGATGCAGAAGGAGTCACAAAAGTGGTTGTACACCACATTAAAGAATCATTCAATGTACCTTTTGTGCCACTAGTAGATCTCACAAGAGCACAGTATGCTCAAACTTTGGTCGGAACCTCAATGACTCCTACGAAACATGAGGATGTATTGGATCAATTGCTATAAATAGGACAAGTAATGACTTCCTTGTTTGACATCCATCAAGATGTTACGGCAATTCAATCAGACCTCATTTCTATCAAAGAGAAGCTAGTC
Source organism: Gnetum montanum (assembly GCA_015680685.1). Lineage (NCBI taxonomy): Eukaryota > Viridiplantae > Streptophyta > Gnetopsida > Gnetales > Gnetaceae > Gnetum > Gnetum montanum. The sequence continues at coordinate 718,492 of MNCI01007203.1, forward strand.
TTCAAAAAGATGAGGGTCGAGCATGCTGAAGCAGAGGTGCAAAAATTTCAAGAAAGGCTCGTGACCCTACAAGCAGCACAGTAGGACTAGCTGGATAGTTTCAAAATTGAGCAACTGACCAACCTACTAACGGAGAATAAGAAGGTAGTAGAAGAAAAAGAGAAGGCTATTTGGGATACCTCTGTAGCACAGGTAAAAACTTATGCGCATACTAAGGCACTTAAGGCCTTATATGAGGAAAATAAGTAGCTAGTTGCTGACAACCTTCAGTTGACCTTTGTGTAAAAGAAAAATAATGTTCTTGAAGAACATTTCCATTAGTTGCGAGAATAATTCATCTAGGTCAACCAAGACATGAACCCTTTTAGCTAGGGAGAATCGAACCCTCTCAATGGAGGAGGTACGTGCCATCTGCCAGAAGATGGCTATCGAAATAAGTTCATGGAAAAATGAGGCTAAATGACATGAAAAGCTCAAGGAGAACTTCTAGGACCAGGTGGGGATGTACAAACAAATCATTGAGAAGGAGATCCATATGGCCAAGGCCCACATCAATGCTATTAGTGCTCAACACACTAATTGGCGAGCCATATTGGACACAGATGCATTTGCCCACCAGGCGAAAGTTAAGAACCGGGACTTGCAGATTCAAGATCTTATAGAATACATGGAGTTGGCAAACCTGCGGTATGCTAACCTTTCCATATTAATAGCAAGGTACTTGAGAATAGAGATTGAGAAATAGGTAGCCACCACCTATAGCAAATATGAAACAGAATTTGAAGAATGCAAGAAGATATTGCAAAAACTAGAGATTGCAAATTTTGAACTTGAGGTGGTTAAAGTAAGCTACTAGGGATAAAACGATGTCACAATAGATTTGGTTTGATAGTTTGTAGATTTCCAAGAATACAGAGACAAAGCCAGAGCCTACGAGGAGGAATGATGGGTGTTTGCGGCTTGGTATGTCAAGGCAAATCAAATGTTTCCACAGCTACCCTACGCATGGAAAGTGTTGACTCCATCAAACATAGGAACATTAACATGGATGATGCAAGACCCTCGAACCGAAGAGGAGAAACTCCAGGCCATAATTCAACACCATCAAGTCCCAAGACCTAAAGCACAAGACAAGGGAAAGGCACCTATGGAGGTGCCACCGCCACTAAGAACTACATGAGTTCCATCAATTTTTGTAGCTATAGGATTTTCTCTCGCATTTTTTGTGTTGTGTCTCAATTTTGTTCTGATTCCACACTACGGCATGCACCCATTCTCACCATTCAATAATCCCATACCTATCCACTATGTAATCAACGAAGCTTGTTCTCACTATAACTTGAGGACGAGTTTTCATTCAGTCGTGGGGGTATGATGAGTTATCATTTCGTTGGCCGCGATATAGCATATGCAGTATCACAACCTGTCTCCTCATCTATAAATAAGAGGTAGAAAAATTTGATAGGAAGTTTTTTAGTTCTTAGTTTTAAGTGTTTAGTTTCAAGTAGTTCTTCTCTTAACCCTTTCCTCCTAGTGCATGCCTGCAGTGTGGTGATTGTAATTGTATGACATCCTTATTCGAGTGTGATGTACTTGGACACATACATGACTAGAAATAAAGATCGAGATTACTTCATCATTGCAACATTCACTTAGTTTAATTAATTTTTTATTTATTATTTACTACTTTCTTAGTTAATATATCTTCACCCTAAACTCATGTTAAATGCAGAATGAGTACGACTTGATTATGAGAATTTAAGTGTGACTACTTGGTAACCCAGTAGCGTACCTAGGATTTGTATTTGGTAATCCCAGTGGTAGTTGTGCACGAGGTCTAAGATGTGTACGGATGATTGAGGAATGGATGCTCATCGCACTTAGGCTAGCTTAGATTCTCTCTCACCCTCTCTCCCTTAGCTTAGTTAATATCATTTTCCATTACACCCAGGAGTAGCATTAGTATAGGAACACATCATACACCTCATTCTGGACTAAATCATACGTGAAAAAGTTAACACTAGTCCAGATGGGAAGACAACAACCTGCAACCTAAGGATAACTATCTTGATACCACAACTAGTTCGTCTACAGAGTTTGACTGGATCATGCGTGAAACGCTTATATTCATATGGTTGAGTGTAGGGGTACCTCGCCACTCATCAATTTTCATCATCATCCTAGCCTTGTCCCAACATAATGGAGTCAGCTACATGAGTTCTTTCATTATAAAAGAATTGTTCCCTACCTTGAAAATAAAGATACAAAAATTATTTTAATGTATCAAAATGCACACTAGTTATCTTAAAGGATGATGTCTTAGACAAGGTTTAGATGGTTGAGCTTATTGCCAAAATCAACAGTCCTTTGGTCACTTGAATCATCCTTTGGTTGATTGAATGATCTAATAGATTGACTAACCTCACCTAAGGTTGACTGACTTAAGAACTCATCAATTTTAAATGGAAAAAAGTGCATGATAGGTCACCTAACCCTGATTGAAAAAAAATTTAGAACTAAGAAAAAAACATGCTTAAGGTTAAACAACCTAGGCATAAGTCAAGTGACCTTAGTTAAGGTCAACCTTTTAGGGGAAAATGACAAAAATAAAATAGATCAAAAAGCTAAAAATCCTCTCAAACATTATGAGACAAGTAAAGAATTAAAGAGTGAAGGTTGCTATTTATCTCTAAGGGTGGAGCATTGATCTAAGGATAACATAGCACTCATGGTTGTTGTTGCATAGGTGGATATGGATTGTTAGACTAACATTGGTATATTAGTAGTAGTAATCAAAGTAGGAAGAGAAAAAAGCTTGAATGTATAGGTAAAAAAGATGTATTGGGAAAAATAATATTTTATAATGTGTCTATGGTCTTACTATTGTATCTCTTGCATGATTTATGCTTGTATTTGATGCTATATGATTTCTTGTGAAATTCCAAAAGAATTGTTTCATTTTTCTTTATGTTAAGATCTAGTTTATGGATTTTAGCCTTAAAATATTAGTTGTAAGGAAGGAAGACTAGAAGCCCTTGAAAATAGTATTTTTTTTCAATAATTTGAAGATTGGAAGAGAACCCATGGGTAGAAGAGATTGGATAGTCTTAAAAAGTAGACTAGGCCCAAGGCAAGCTACCATAAATCTTGGTATGTACTATCCATTCTACTTTATTTCTTGTATTGTTTATCTTAACTTAAATATATTTATACCCATTTATCTAAATTTTTGCAAAATTAGTTTGGTTGATAGATATATTTTGATTGTGAAAATTTTATTAGGACACCCTATTCACATCCCTGCTCATCCATTTTCCCCCGAGCCCCCCACCAACCTATTCCTCTATCCATTAGGGTATGTCATTTGATCCACAATATACATACTTATAGATAAAATCAGCTTTATAACTAACTCTTATAAAACATTCATAATATTCTCATAGAGATATTTTCCAAATCAAGTGATGAGCTAACATTGAGGTGTTAACCTAGTGATATGAGTCTTGTCCTCATAACCCTAAGTCATAGGTTTAATTCTACTAGCTAGTACAGAGTTATAAACTTCTATAAATATTTGGGTGTACATATGTTTCAATTATTTTGGGTTCCAATATCCCTTCCTTCTGCTTTGTCCCATCCCCCATACCCCACTCCCCACACACACCACACCCCCATCCCCATCCTCCACCCCTATCACCCCACCAACCCCCACCCCACCCGTAGCTACCTACCCCCACCCCATACACACCCCTTGCCCACAACACACACACACACACACAAAATCAAGTAATGAGCTATTGGAAGGGTTAGCTATGATGCTTATATGCAACCTAACCTAGATATGCACCATACAAAGACAAAGGAATTCTATGTTAATTATGGAAGAGTTTATAGGATAGCATTGTATTTTACATGATATCAAATAGTTCGTATATATGAATCATGTAAACATTTATGCTTAGATGTACAAGGAAGTGGATGCTACTATGGCATGTGAGATATGGATGGTTAGGTATGTTATTATATTATGGATATGATATATGTATGGGTTTATAAATTTTTCTAAGAAGCTTTTTTATGGATATTATTTGTTGGTTTTGGAAGCATTTAATAATATTTCAAGAAATAAAGTCAAATTTAGAGTTTTTTCAAGAAATTCTAACTTAAATGATCACATTAACTTGTTTTGACATATATATTTTGGTTAAAAGAAAAATTTTTCCATAGTGTTGATACATTGAACATATAGAAAAATGAAATCACAAAAGGTATGAAGCATATTATTAATCTAAGCATCTTCAAATGTAACTACAGATACTTTTAATTATTAGAAGTTTTGGATGTCCATGTTTCAATATGTTATTCTAACATTGTATGTAATTGGACCACACCTGGTATACATAGGTGCTTATAATATCTTAAAATGTTTCCATCAAAGCTAGTACTAAATAATCATTAATGAATTAATACTAGTTCCCATCCTTCTACATTATTATTCTAGCACTAATTGACTAATTGAATGATATCTTTTATCATCACTCTAATATTAGTACATTATGTGTGAAAAACTCATATGAATAAAATGATGATATTGTGTATGTAAGCTATTATTTTGAAGGAACGCAACCCAAAACCCTTAGTTACTTTACATTAATCAACTCATTTATGTAATTACAATGTATATGTAACAGATGTTTTGATGCTAGCTCACATCAGTGATGCTGCATGGACTATGTATGATCCCTAGACTAAGGAGGAGAATATCAAAGCATTGTTGGATGCTTTTCATATTTCACCAAAAGTAGCAGTTGTAGCTGGATAGCCACAACCACCTCAGGTTCAAGCACCATATGCACTAGAGGCAAGGAAAGATCATTCAACACCTTAGGAGCCTCCATCTTCTAGGATCACTTAATCTTCTTCTCATCTAGCTATCAATTTTTGTAAAGGTGTTCAATTTTTTTCATGAACATCCATTTTTGTAATCATTGTGAATATGTACACATGGGCACTTAAAGTTAGTTTTTGAATCAGTTAGTCGATTGATGGTTCCATACCTTCCCAAGTTTTTTAAGAAGCTCTATCCTTCTTTTATTCACTCAAGAATAATTTTTTAGTCAATTGTGGATGTATGATGAATTTTCATCAATTGGCTGCATTGATGCATCCCCATCGACGTAGTTCCATTGATGCATGATTTGATGCATTGATGCATGTGCATCAACGTGATGTCTAAGTTTGCCTATATAAATGCATGCACCCACTACATTTATGGAATTAGTTAGTTAGTAACTTAGGAAAGTTCTTGTAGTTCATTTCCATGATAGTTAAAATATTTTCTAAGTGCCTATAGTAGGAGTCAAGAAGTGTGCAAATCCTTATTAGAGCATTGGTATACCTAGACACTTTGATGTGATAACAATAAAGACAAACATCTTGAAATACCTTGTAGCATTTGGAAATTGTTTAATATTTACTTTAATTCACCTTAATATTCATGCAATTTACTTCCATGTCCTTAATTAATTAAATACTATTAATTAATGCACATAAGTGTGACCACCTCCACCATAACATTAATGCTTGGTAATCCTAGTAGTGCTAGCACTTGGTATACCAACAGCATTGTAATGCATTCAAGATGTGTATGGTAGGTGGGGTCAGATACTTGTGTTAGGAGATAGCTTAAGACACTAGATAGCTTATTAGATTAATTAATACTTAATTACTTTGTTTTACACTTAGGCTAAAATCAATAGAAATATAAAACTATGCAAAACATGTGCCTTGGTTACCCTTAACCATAAACCTGCACTTACACAAGTGTAGCCAAGAAGACAACGATCATGCCTATAAGTCACTATCTTTGCTATTGGCATTTAGAGAACTAAAGTCCATGGAATCTGACCGAAACACTAGTGAATGCTTGTGATTCATATGGTTGGGCATAGGGTCTACTCTGCTGCTCATCAATGTCTAAAAAGTGCTTTATTTTTATATTTCATTTGAAATGTGCCACCTTTTAAAAGGTTAGAGTAGACTTTAAGCCTTATAGTTCTTGAAAAAATAATAATTTGATAGTTTTTTATATTATTTTTTAAATGTTTAACTCCTACACATGAGTGTATATATATAGTTATGAGAAGTTAATTTAAGTAGATCATTGCTAGATACTCTTTTGTATAAAAAAATACATATAATTATGCATCAAAATCATGTATATTAGTAAATTTATCCTATTAACACCTAATTTCTTACTCTTTGTGCAATTATTCTTATATCATGAAATAAGTTTAGTATTTATTAAATACATGTGTACATCCAAATCATAAATCATAGTAAATTCATCCTATTATAATGTATATTGGTAGAATAGATGTTCCACCATGTTAATTATTTGTATTTTTTTATCATTTATTATCACCATGGATGATTCAATGTTGAAATTTGAAAATAGCTAATGATGTATACAACCATGTCATGTACCTAAAAACCATTAAATAATTTACATTACCCTTGCACCTATACAAGAGGCCATCTTTATTATTTATTATGAGCTGACGAATCATTAAATGATTTATACCTTTTCATGCAATTAGTAGGTATAATTTTCTTTATTAAATGCTTAATACATTTATGTCAGAACCAGAAGGTGGGGATATTTTGTTTTAAAAAAAAAAGCATTAATGTGCAGCAACAAGAGGTTGGCTAGGAAAAATCCCATTCATGTTATGTTGTTATTTATAAGTTGTATTTCATGTTTCATTAGGTGCTTTTGTGCTTATTGATATGTATGTTGGGATTTGAAATGTATTGAAACTTAAAATTTTAGCAAACCTATGAATTTGCAATGCACTAGTTACACTTGATACAAAAGTCCTTTCATAGGATAGACATGGAAGAAGGAAAAATCATTATTTTGTATTTTCTTTATGAGATGTGCAATAATGGCTCTAACATTTATGAATTTATAATATTTCAAACACATTTGGAATCCTAAAGAAATTTTCTAATGATGAGATCTACAAGAACTTAAATAATCATTTTTCATGACTTTGAAAATGGATCTAGGTGACAAAATCATAAAGTGATTTAAGTTCAAAAAGTGGAATATAAAAAAAAATTAATTATAGTTGTGATGTATTATCAAATGATGGAAAAAATTAAAGATTTCTCTTTATGTGTGAAGAAATTGTGTCAAAAGATCATTGCATTGGAAGTCAAGTTTACTACTTGGGAAGCTAGGACCAAAGTAAATCTAAATGATGATAAGCTAAAAGAAATTATTAAAGAAAAGCCTACATGAAATTAAAAATCAGTGCATTGGAAGCTTGTATTGAGAAAATTGTTAAAGAAGCTCACTTGGATTTGGAGATATGTAATCTTATTAGTGCAGAAAGAGAAATGAATGAAAAAACTTATAACCTTTATTTGGTTGGGATACAAGTACAAGAAAAAGAAAAAGAAAAAGAAAATCTAGTTCAAGAAGTGACAATAGTGATAAATAACATCATGCATATTAAACCACCTAAAATAAATGATGCAATTTATTCTTCATCTAAAAATGATAAAGCTAGGCATATTATTGCCAAATTTTATAATACAAATGAAAGATCCAAAATCAAGAAACATGTTAGTTGCTTAAAGGGTTGTCAAATTTGGATTAATAAAGACCTCACCAAAAGAAAACTTGTAAAAGGATCTATAAAATAGTGGAAAGTGAAAGAAGTAAGAATAGAAGATTTTATAGTTTTTTTTGTTGCAAGAGATAATGTAATTATTACTAAAAGTAAATATTCATAAAACTTCATAAAGAAAATATAAAATATTATTATTGTAGATTTTAAATATTAATGTGAAGGTGACATAACATATATCTTTCTTTAATAAATATGACATTTTATATTGTTAAGACATGGTAATCTAAAGACTGTTTAGAGGTTTTTGTCTCAAATTTTTTTGTTTTTTCTTATCCTTGCAAAAGAAATGTAGATCGTGGAAGACCTTTTAAAGGTTTGACTATTTTATGTTGGAATTCTCTTCATAACCAAATCCAAATTGAAGATGTAAATGAATAAAATTAGTATGTTTGTCTAAAATATTATAACAAAATTTTATTTTATCTTTAACTTTTTGCTACTTTGGATCTAGAGAAGAAACTCTCTATGAATGAGAAGGTTTATCAAGAGATTTTTTCTTTCAATTCCTTGGCATGGATATTGGTAGTGTTGATTTAAAAATAAACATTTACATATGTGGTGACTTTAATGCTCGAATTAGTTCTAATCAAATTCCTATTAGTTACTAGGATCCTTGAGGATTTTAGAATATGAGAAAAGTACAAAATGGAATCGATGCTCTAAAGATAAACAATATAATCATAGGAAAAAAAATTGTTAGAATAAGGACAAAGACTATATATATTGGTTTTTATGGTATTAATAAATAGACTATATCTATTAGTTCTTATGGTATCAATAAATGTCCAAAACTAGATGCCTTCACTTTTATAGGACCATAAGGTAGCTCTAGGATTGATTTTTTTCTAGTGCAAACAATGTTAGCAGCATCAAATGTTTTTAGGCATATGAAGAAATATTTGAATTCTATATTTTTCCTTTATACTTTATTTTAGTAATGGATATACATCATGTTAGATATTCTAACAGGCAAAAACACTTCAAAATAAGTATAAAAATGAAATAAAATTTTCAACATGAAATTCAAGAGATTTGGAATTCAAGTGTGAGTCTTAAAAAAACTCTAATTACACCTATCCTAAATATTTATAAGGGCCAAAATACAAACAAAAGACAATGTTTTGATGAAGAATGTAAAATAGCTAAACTTTTATTGAAGACTCAAAAGTTACGAAAGACTATCAAGGCATATAAGACTATAATTTTAACTAAGAGAAAATTTTCTAAATAAAGACAAAATATTTTATTAGAAATAATAAAGAAAGGTTCTAAATATTTTTGGCATTCATTTCAAAAAAAAGATAAAAACAAACTATGCTTTCTCACTGAAACATATTAAAAATTTTTATCAAGCTTTGTTGCATAGCAATAATAGAATAAAATATTTTCACAACAACAGTAATACATTATTAATTTCTTTCGATGATAAAATTTAGGAATAAAAATATAGTATCAAGAAGATATTCTAATGTAAATAACTTATATGGAGAAATACTTTATGGAGAGGGCTACTAATATGGAATGCCACTTTAAAGAAGTTAAATTTGGTTGTGCAAGTGGGGTTAGATAAAGAATAATGCATTAATAAAGTAGTTAAGCTATTCAAGAAAACAAGATAAAAATATAAATAGTTATAGAGTGTTTCTAATCAGCAATATTTTTGCTAAGCTTCTAGGAATAATTCTAGATTTATGCTTGGAAGATGGGTTAAAGAAAATTAGATGCATGCAAGTTCTTAGAAAAGATTTAGGCCACAACATTATACTATAGCTCATCACATCACTTTAAAATATCTCATTGATGAAGCAAAAGATCCATATAAGAAAACTTTTATCTACTTTGTAGATTTTTCTAAGGTCTGTTATCCAAAGTAAGTTATGGAGATTCTTGCAAAATTTAGAAGTTCCCAACATACTATTCTCAACTATCTGAAAAATTTACAAATAGGTATACATTTAGTTTACAAATGGATAAGAAATAATTTTATTTAATAGTTTTTTTTATGTTAAACAATGATATCCTCTTTCTTCTACTTTATTTGGTCTTTTTATCGATGAACTTGAAGAGAACACTAGCTCATTTTGTAAGTGCAATTGGAAGTAGTCCTGTCAAACTCTTACTCTATGTTGATGTTGTTACCTTAATTTTAAATTCAATGGAAAGATTACAACAAATGCATAATACTCTTAAAGACTTTTACTGATATTTATGAATGAAAGTTAATATCCAAAAAACAAAAAATAGAATTTATGGCATACAAAATAAAATATATAATTATTATAGTAGATGAACATATGGATATAATTTTTTCTTATAAATATCTTGGCTTAGAATGCTTCTATAATTATAAATTGGATAAGTGCATCACTTAAAGAGTTGCAAATGGTATGAATGCCTTATTTGCTTTAAAACAAAAATATAAGAAAGAATCTACTCTAGTTTGGGATATCCAAAAACATCTTTATGATGCCATTGTTCAACTTACTATTTGTTATAGATGTTTTGTATTAGGCCCTACTCTATTACATAAATATTGGAAATAAATAGAAGAAATTCATAATTATTTTTTGCTTGGTGATTTTAAAGTGAAGAGATAAACACAATATGATATTGTACTTTTTAAAGTAGAAATGATTTCATTAGAGATTGAAGTTGTTTGTGAGTTTATAGCCTACACTCATAATCTTTCTGCATCTTCATTACATAAATATTCCAAAAACTAAGGATGGCTTCATGAGGGAGTTCTATGGCTTAATAAATAGAATATTCAAGAGTACATCCTTCATTCAAATCCTAACCAAGTTCAAAATATGGTAAATTAAGTAACATATCAAAAATTTTAGGGAAATGTAGAAAGCAAAAAAAAATCTAATTAACTAGCATCAAGGGAGGTCTTAATTCAAAGGAAAATTTTTTATCTAATGTTATTCCTTATTAGTTATAATATAATATTATTATATTACCAATAGGATCTCATCATTTAAGAGTTGAAAGAGGTAGATGGTAAAAAATTCCTTATGAAGACAAATATGTTGATTGTAAAATACAAATAGCATTGAAGATGAATACCACATTTTCTTGCAATGTCCTAAATTAAAGCACATTAGACAAAGATGGAATATGACCAAGAATACTTAGTAATTTCCTTAATGATATTTTCAAAACTTATAGCATGTATATGTTTATTGTTTGATAGGATGTACTAAAATTTTGGTTTTAATTTTAGTTTCAACATTCACTTTAGATTATTCTTGTTTTCATTGTTAAGTGAAGTCTCTATTCATGTACCCAATGTTCTTATAGAATGAGACATCCATAAAATGTTTAACAAAGAAGAAAAACTACATCAAGTTGTTGTAAAGTTAGTGCATGCATGTATGAAGAAGAATAGGAGAGCTAGAATGAGCATGAGCATGAGCATGATAAGGTTCTAACTTATTTTGTTAATCTTGTAGATTGCAGATATAATACAAATTTGAAAATAATAATTCAAATAGAATAAAAAATTTTTACTTTAGATTTGGAGATTTTTCAATTTTTCTCAGGATTAGAGATTTGGAAATTTTAACATAGGATTATATTAAAAATATTCTTTTATGAATAAAAAAATCAAAGTGTAAAGTAAATATTTACAAGTAATTTTTTAAATATAATTTTAAGATCATGTTATAAAAAAATTCATGACATGCAAGTTTAGATGTCAAATTCATACCCTTAACATAATTAAAAAGGTCAATATAATTAAAAAAGGCCAATAATAATAATAATAACACTTTCCATGATAATGTCAGCAATAATTGCACAAACAGTGATAATAAGATCACTTTTTGTTCTCTTAACATTAGTTACAATAGGAAAAATAAGGAATTGCTAAATAACTAAAAATTTAGTTTTCCTTTCAAAATAAATATAAAATAATATTTTTACAATAAAAAGTGAACTCTCTCTTAACTATAATACTTATTTATCATATCAGAGTAACAATGTTGATTATAATGGCAGATATGGTAGTGATGAAATTAGTTTCCTTTGACTCATAACATTATTTACAATGGTAGAAATAATGTGAGTTACAATTGCAAAGAAATTAGCAATGATACCTACAATTGCAAAGAAATTAGCAATGATACTACTTTCCACAACCTCTCAATATTATCATTATTAACAATGCTTCGTTCTCTCTCATGTACAATGATTAGGTATGTCAAATGTAAGCAATAATTGCAACCTACAAGCATTTATGTGTGTAGGTCTATTTAAATAAGTGATGCATTATTTTAACCTATTACATTAGCTAAATATCTTAGGTATATTTATAATCAAATTATTTTAAGTTCTAACATCCTTCTAATCTTAATTACCAAATACAAGCAAACATATAGAACTCATTATCATCTAAACCTTGTTTTGAACTTGGAGGCTATTTATTTCCATTCCCTCATTTGATCTATTTATACCCTTACTAGCCACTTTATGTGAAATTTACCTAAATATAAAATTACTATGATTCGAATTCATGAGATGAATAGAATAAACATAGATTTCGAAGATGAATTATAATTTACATAAATTGCATTAACTCTCTTCCATTTGGCTATCAACGATGGCTTTTTTCACATGATATTATCAAAAATGACTACTAGAAGTTGGCAGCATTTTGTAGATGGGAAGAAGTCCATTTCATACATGTGATAAGGGTAATTGTCAAGTATGATGTTGACATTGATTATTTTATGTTTTAGTAGTAGTAGTATGACAGCCAATAAATAAATGACAAATGTTATCTCTAGCTTCATTAGGTAATACCACATCTTTGCATATTGATGAGCAGTGGAGCAATCCAAGACCCAACCATACAAGTCATGAGTGTTCATGCATGACTTGATCATAATTTGTGGATGAACAATGTTATTATGTTTAGTAATTGAGTTAAGCTCATGACCGTTGTCTTCCCACATAGAGCTAGTGAAGTATAAGTGTATGGTTTAGCTCACTGTGAGGCATATGATAATTAATATCATGTGGTTTAAATAACTCTTAAGCATAGACATAATGGAGATGAAAATAGTTGCTAAGTCTAAGTAATAACAAGTGAGTGAATCTATTCTATCCTAAGAAAGAGGTATTCATTTCTAGTCCTTTAGTCACATCTTTGACTTATGAAGTTGCCAATGGGATTACCAAGTGGGATTATCATTGAGTGAATCAAGTAATACCACTATTGGGATTACTAGACAACTACACTTAATTTTTGGAACTAGTTGTACCCATGCTTATGTACTAACTACACATGTAAAGTAAAGTGCTTGAGAAAATAAAGTGTTAACTAAGAAAACATGGAAAATTATTCAAAGTAAACATAAAGTAAACTAAGTGATGCTGCAATGATGTAAAATAGCTTTGATCTTTATTTCCATTCACAAATTGTGTCCACATAGAATTTTCTCAAATAAAGACTTTGTTCACTATCTAACATCACATTGTAGACATTCACTTCTATCGCTAAGTTACAAAAATAAATTGCAAGAGTATACCTAAGAGTGTAATGAATTGTGTATTAGATTGTGCATCCAAGTGAAGTATTTATAGGGATAAATAAATCCCCAAACAAAAATTGAAGAAGCTTGATGTAGCTTATGTGCTCGATGACGATGGCTCTTCCATTGGCTGCTTCCCCTTCTTGTTAGGATTTTTAAATTGATATCTATTTTGTAGTGCCTAAAGCTTCTCCTTCTCTGTCCTGGGGTCATGAACCATCCATGCCTATTATGTAATGTGTGATAGGACTGGTACATCCCATGAGCATGGTAGCTATAGGAACATTTGATTTTCCTTGATGTATTATCCTACAAACTACCACCTTTCATACTCAAATGCCCTAGCCATATTTCGTAATTCTTAATAATCTATCATTCTCTTGGCAAGGTTAGTTACAACATCTTTCTAGTCCTAATAGCTAGCCTTGACCACTTCTAATTCTAAGTTTGCTATGTGTAACTTTTGCAGTGCACCTTTTCTGTCAGTAAACTCCTCCTCATACATAGCATACATGATCACTACTTGATATTATAACTCATTCTTGGGCTTTCCTACTATTAACATGGCTAGGTTAGCATAATAAAGATTTTCTAACCCTACGTACTTTACACAATCCTCAACCTATAGATCTTTATTTTTAATCTCTACCTAGTGGACATGGGCAAGACTATTCAAAATGGGTTTCCAATCATGATTTTGTGTTGAAATGCTGCTGATCTTATCCTTTTCCATCTAGATTTCTTTTTCATTAATTTTCTTGTACATGCCCACCTACACTCTAAAGTTTTTCTTGAGTTGTTCATGCTTCTTAGCCTCATTTTGCCACACGCTAATCTCAATTGTAGATTTGTGTCTTATTACATGGACTTCTTTAATTGATAGGGTCATATTTTCTTTGGTTAAGTGGCTCATGTCTTGGTTGACTTGAACTAATTGCTCTCCAAGTTGCTAGATGCTCTCCTTGAGGACATTTTTTTGCTTCTTCACATTGGTCAACCTTGCATTATTTGTAGCTAACTATTTATTTTCTTCTTATAGAGCAGTGAGTACCTAGGCATGTGTATAAGTGTATGCTTCAATCACTAAGACATCCCAAAGTGCTTTCTCTTTCTCAAACTCCATCTTCATGTTGTGGTTTATAAGGTGATTAATGTGGTTTATTCAAAATTGATCAAGTTGGTTAGGTGTAATGAACTATGTTGAATCCCTTTTCTCTTCCCTCAGGGTTACAAGCTCTTCTTGTAGTCTATAGAGCAATGATATCTTTAGGAATATCAAACCAATTCTACATAACTTTTCTTATCTACAGTAGTCTATAGAGCACATCCTCATATTTAGCAATGATCATTAAGATTATTAAGATTATTAAGATGTTCATATCATAATCAAGATTTAAGATTATTAAGATTTAAGATTATTAAGATGTTCATATCATAATTTAATAGTCCTTTACCTTTCTCATAGCCTTAGTTAGATCAAGTGTTTATTATATTATGATTGCAGAGTTAGAGAAATTTTCAAAAAGAAACCCTTTAGATGTTATGTACTTTAGCTTCCATGACCTCTCACACTTATTATATTTTTGGCTTATAATACCTTAGAATTGGTTGGAATGATTTATTAGAAAAATTTATTAAATCATTTAGCTTCAATGTACTAAATTAATGATAATATCCTTTATGTTTTATCTTACCCATCCTTAAACTATCTTCCAAAGCTAGGTAATTTTTCTAAACATTTGGCTTAAATTTTCTTTAATGTCAACCCCCACGACTAAGTTGAGTGCTTTATGATCAATAGGATTCAAGAATTTTGGACATTGGAGGTGTAGGAGCAAAGTTATGGCTTGCAAAAGTTAGGATGTTAGAGCTCAAAAGAAGAAAAGCAAAAACTCCCCTTATGAAAAATGACAAGAATGAAAAATCTTTCTAACTCCCTAAACCTATATATAATATGTTTGTCATGTGACATCATAGATACAACATTGAATCAACAACACATGAGGGGCTCATACATCGCATCAATGATGTCACCTTGAAAATTTTTAGTTTTTTTATGTATTTTTAATCAACAAAATGAGTTAAATTGAATGGTAGGAAGACAGTAAGCATTCCTAGAGGACCTTAGAATAGCCAAGATGGTGAGAGTTCAAAAATTGAATGGTTAAAGTTCATAAAGAAAGAATTCCTGGTTATGAAAGCTGATTAAGGGTATATAATATGGATGAGAGATAGGTTAGGAATGTTTGTTATATAGACGGATTAATGAATGGTAAGGGAAGTTTGTACTAGTATTTTGATTATTCTAGAAGGCACAAGATAATGTGGGATTTCATTCCAAGTATGAAATACGAGAGTTATACAAGTGGATCCTCTCCAAAGTAGGCTCAAATCCTTAGTGCCCTTATGTGACCACGCCTAAAAGTATCCTTAGGTGCTCTATGAGTTGAATGTAAAGCATACTTGTCTACCAAAATGCACATGTTAACATGGTCAAATTGGAAAAATAATGATATATTACATGAAACCACAAGTCATGATTAATCATATAGTGAGATGAGATGAATTGTAGAAGGGATTGTTGGAATTGGCACATGAGTTATCTTACCATAGGCATAATGAATCCTTGTATGTTATTAATTATTAAAGTAATCATTAGCCCTTATTTTGAAGAGTCAAACTAAGTCCAAATCACATTACAGTGACATCACATTTTTTCAACCCTAGGATTCACAACCATTAGACTACCACTATTACAAGGAGTATTGCCCAAGGGAGGAATTTATTCATTGTACTTTTTATTTTCTAGATTCTTGACAGGGTGCCTACTTTCAAGCATGGGTAACATGTTTTTCTAGTGAGACCCCTAGAAATTTATTCTTGTGCATGGATTTTATTTTTGACTATATCAACCTTACCAAAGGACTACCTTTAGGCATGGGTAACATGTCTTTTCAATGACATGGAAAGACAACACTTATTATACTCTTACTTCCATTTTTCATTATATCTACAAGGATATAATACATCCTTAACAACAGGATAGAACTTACAAAAATTATCAAAAAGATTTCACAAATCCCCTTGATATCACACCCTTCACATTCCCACTTGGTTCTTCACTTTTCTATCTAAGCATAATAGTCACAAGCTTATGCTTAGTTTTATTAGGGAAAGAATATCATGATGGCCATGGTAAGAACCTCTTATTGTTGGAATGAGTTTATGGATGTTGTGGTCTCCCTATACAAATAATTAGTTTCTTATGATTTGATAATATAGAGAAATCTTCATCCTATTAGACTACATCTTGTCTTATTTCTAGTGTTTTATTAATAATCAAAAATATGTACTAGGAAAATGAAGACAAAGTATGAAAAATTGTAAAATATATGAAGAATGAAAAGATGAAAAGAATAAAAAATGTTAAAAGAATTAAAAATCATCAAATAATTAAAAAATTATCAAGAAATTGAAAAGTATAAAAGAATAGGAAAAATGTATCAAGAAATATAAAAATAAAATAAAAATGAAAACTTAACAAGGTACCTACATGTCCATATGAACACCCCCAAAACTATTATTAGGACTAGTCAATTCAAAGAGAGAACAAGTTGAGGATGTATAGACAGAATGGGTAGACTCTTGAAAAACATTGGGATACTTATGATAGAGTTTGACCTGCTAGATGTTGACAAGGTTGAGCTCATGTGGATTAGACAGGTAATGAATATCTAAGGCACTTAAATGATAAGTTTCTTGGATAATGTAATGTCCCTCCAAATTGTTTGAAATGTATTCTTTTTTTGGAGATTATTGGGGTTGCAATAGAGGACCTTATCCCCTAGTTTTATTAAGATTTCCCTTATCTATGTGTCATGCCTATGTTTGGAGTAATCTTTGTGAAGTTCATTATGCATAAGTGGTACTAGCCTATTTTCTTCTAAGAGATTTAGATCCATTAATTTTTCCTTTTGGGTAAAGCTCAAGTTTAAGTCATGTTGGCTAGTAGTAGCTAAAGCTCAAAACTTTGCTTAGATAGGGAGCCTTAGTAGTTTTTCATAAACTAGCTCATATGGTGAATATCCAACAAGTAATTTTCATATCATCTTATAGGCCCATAGAGCATCATTAAGATTAGTGCTCCAATCCTTTCTAAATTTACTAACTATCCTAGTTAAAATTATTGTAATTTCATAGTTAGTAACCTCTATTTGACCATTTGTTTGGGGGTGATATGGTGTAGTTAGTTTAGGTTTCCCCTAGGTGTTGCATGAGCTTTCTAAAGGTAGCACTAGTAAAATGGGTTCCATTATCTAATATAAGCATTTTGGACACTCCAAATCTATTCACCACATGTTGTTGAAAAAACTTGATAGCTATCTTGGTAGTGCAATCTTTGACTGATGCTACCTTTGGCCACTTTTTATAGTAATCTAGGATCATGATTATAAATTCGTTTCCATTTGACATAGGTTTTATAGATTCCATAACATCAATTTCCAATATATCAAATAGCTCCAATGGTTGTATCCATTACCACAACCCTTCATTTCTAACCATCATTCCTCCATCTTTTTGGCACCTTTTGCAAGAATGTGCAAACTTGTGGGGGTGTCTCTAAACAAGGTAGACCAAAAGTAGCTTATCATCATTAATTTTAGTGTCATTATTCGCCCTTCATAATGACCCCCACATGGACCTTCATGGGCATCTTGTAAGATTTTTTGTTGATCACATTCTAGCACACACCATCTAACTAATCCATTTGCACAAATCTTGTACAAGTTTCCATTGATTTCCATGTTGATGAGACGCCATATGCACTAGGCCGCGATATCGTGTACGCGATATCGCG
>MNCI01007203.1:738631-896782 GCA_015680685.1 Gnetum montanum
ACGTCATTAGTGAAATAGGAGACGAGGAACCCCTCACAACGGGTTTCTTAGGAAATGATGTTCCTCCTCCTCACTCTGGTGAAGAGGTTAGGCATCAGGGCCTTAGATCAACGATACATATTTTAGGCTCTTATACCCGTGAGCACCAGCTGTTCACTGCAGGAACAATCACTCGCACTAAGGACGGACTCGTTGATCGTCGCAACGATCGGGGCCGAAGCAGCCGAAGAGAAGGCAAGAAACATCACCATGGTGATGCATCCCCTTCTTCTTCCCCTTCATCACATCATTCATCCTCTCCTTCCACATCTGGGCGTAGCCACCATGAGCATAACGCGGAAAGTAAAGGTAGAAGAGATGAAATGCCTCGACAAGAAAGTCGAGAGGAGTTAGGACAAGGACAAGGACATAGGGAGAATAGGGAACCACAACGTAGACATCACAGACGTCATGAAAGAGATGATCATGACGAACCCCTATTTGCAACCCGAAGCATGCTTAACATTCGAGAGGCAGTTAGGATTCCCACAAGGCATCTAAAAGATAGCAGGACCAAGCGTTTGGATATAAATAATATCCCACGTTTTGAAGGGGGATACAACGCTGATCCTCAACATCATCTACAGGCATTCCACGACGCCTGTGCCTTGCAGAACATAGACAATGAGTGGCAGAAACTCAAGTTGTTCCCAAGGACACTCACTAAAGAAGCGGAAAGCTGGTACCGGTCCTTAGAACCGGAAACCATCAGGAGGTGGAGTACGATGCTCGAATTGTTCAACAACAAATATCAAACGTACTCCAGAGTGTCTAACTTGCGTAAGCAGATCCAAGGCTGGAAACAAGGAGCTCATGAATCCTTGGATGCTGCCATGGCCCGTTACTACACATTGCTACATCGTTGCCCGGGCCATGGGTACGCTAAGCGGGATCAACTTCGCCACCTCGTGGATGGGCTACGAAATGAAACGAGAAGAACTCTTGGGACTTACGCCCAAGGGAGACTCTCCCAACTAAGAGCCCATGAAGTTGAAGTATTGTTGGAACAAGTAGCGCAAGAAGAGGGTGAGCTACGGAAAAGAGAAAGTGCGGAGGAATACAACCGTGATCCCTCCCTTCGTAAGAAGGGAGTGAAATTCTGTGATGAGGAGGATGAGTCACCACTCGAAGAGTTGGTGAACAGGAAAACCGTGCCGATCCAAAAGTTAACAACGGAGGTATCGGCTAAGGTAGACCAAATGTGGGATTCCTTAGACTCACGAATAGAAACAGTTTTGAAAATCGTAGAAGAGTCTAAGGATGAGCAAAGTAGTGATAAAAGCAAAAACATGCGGAGAAACTTTAACCCTGCACATAACAAGGGTAAGGGAAAAATCTCTAACTCCGATGAGGCTGAAAATTCTGATTCAGACAATGACGGTGGATGTGAGGTCTGCTATTATGACCATCCTAAGGGATGTTGTCCAATTATCTCACATCTGCAGGAGTCTGGGGTGTATGCATTAAATCCAAGACTTAATCAACGGCAAACACCCAGAAGGTTACCTTATCCACAAGGTAACCCGAGGCAGTTCCACCAACCCTTGACGTATTATCCAAGTGGAACACCTCCGCAGCCCATCGAGCAACATCAGCAGTGGCAATACCCACAGTCATGGGGGATGCCACAGCCAACACATCGATACCCTTACCGGCAGCCTGATCCTTATGGTTATTATGTGCAGCAGCCAGTTTCTCCAGGTGACGCTATGAGTCACACTCCACGCCGTCACTACTACGCTCGGGAGTACTTCAGAAGGACTCCTTCTCCTCCGGGAGACATTCCACATTCTGTCCATCCTCTAACTCCACCCGCACCTTTTCCTCAAGTAGTTCCCATAACACCTCCTGCTCCAACAATGCAAGGGGAATTACCTACCCAACCGCAGCAACGTCACGCCGCGAGATCTGTAAATATTCAGAGTGTAAATATCCAACCGGACACTAGTTCTGGCGATAACTGTACAAAAAAGAGACCCTTTTTCAGAACTAGGAGCCCGGATAGGCTCTCGCAACAACAAGCGGACGGGTATATGTATAGGCCTCTAACTACTAACACTTCGGAGCACCCTTCAGTCCAAGGGAATGTAACGCATACGGTTATGCTAACACATACCGTAACTGACTGGATCAAGGTAGGCCACCTTCCCAGGAAACTAACTGATCCTGGGAGTCCCTTTATTCATTTGCAGATCGCTGGGAATGCACCACATCGAGCTCTTCTTGACTCAGGTTCCGGAGTCAACTTAATTTCGCGAAAGATGTATCACGCCTGGAACCTGCCCCAACTTAAGAAGAGCAACATCCAACTAGAGCTGGCAGACCAGTCCATCACTATTCCCTTGGGTTTGGTGGAGGACGTTATTACCACTGTGTGTGGTTGGTCCTACCCAGCGGATTTCCTAGTGATCGATGTTAACAACAACGAAGGGGACTTCCCAATTATAATGGGAAGGGCATGGCTAAGCACAGTAGATGCATGCCTTAGGATCCGTGATCTTTCCTTGGAAATCTCCAAGATAAACATATGTGGAAAGATCGAGAAGAGGATAGTTCCATGCATCACATACAGTGATTCATCGGGTGATGACACGGAGGAAATGTCTCCATGTCACAGGTGTGCCCAGGAAACTCTGCAACAAAGATGCCTGTATGTAGCAACCACACAAGAAGTAGTAGACACCCCGTGGTTGACAGCTTCTCATAAGAGCAAACAAATATGCATGGAACGAACTGAGGCAACTCATGCCAACAACCGTGGCATAGACACATTGGAACGTGAGCGTCGCCAACTTCCAACCCTGAATTTAAGATCATCAATTGGGAGAAGTTGGGCACTGCTTAGAAATTCAAATAGGCGCTCACTACTTCGGATCTCTCCCTCACAACTCAGTCATGGGGGAGATGGCCACCTATGCTAATCATATGGGGCCCTCAGTTCTTTTTCAGTTTTTGTTTTACACGTTTTTGTTTTACAACGTTTTTGTTTTTCACATTTTTGTTTTACAATTTCTTTAACTTTTCTAATTTTTGTTTTACAACTTTCTTTAACTTTTCTTGTTTTTGTTTTACAACATCGTTATATTTTTCTATCTTTTTGTGTGTGTGTGTGTGTGTGTCATCCATCATGTAAATTCGTCACCCAATAAGTGTTCGGGCCGATGGGATGAACTGTTTTTCATTAATTGCTAATGTTTGGTTTTTACCTTTAAGTTACATTGTTGATACTAAGGTATGTTCTTTTGATATGGCAGGCAATGAGATCACTTCATCCATCCATCCATCAAGTCTATGGTTTCCCTTGGCTTGGAAATGTACAGTTCCCTTCCAATAAGAACTTTAACGAACCGGTGACTGGGCATTTCTCAAACTAAGGACGGACTCAAGGATTTGAAACGGGTGTGACTTCAAGGGAACTTGGTGCTCTTGTGTTGGTCATTCACTTGGGTGCTTGGATGTTTTCTTCTTGGGTTTTCTTACCGTTCCGATGTAACCCAATAATCGGAAGCTGAGACAATAAAAATAAAGAAGTCTTTGCATGGTGTGGTCCCCACGCATAAAAACACAAAACAAAAAAAAGAAGAAAAAAAATGGAAAAACAGAAAAAAGAGAAGAAGAAAAAGCTAAAAAGCTAAAAGTGAGGATTCAAAGCACACCCCTTAGACGGAATAAATTTGGGCTGCAAGCACTGGTTATGGAACCAAAGTGTTCCCTCTAACTAAGGCCCTTCTCGCTTCCCATTCTCTCTGTTGTTTCGTCGGAATGGTGGTGGCTTCTCGAAGTTGCATCCTTGTTACCCAAGTGGATGATTTAACCAACTGCATTGATGCGAAGTCACTGGAAGTGGTTGGTTTGAGCCCAGAGTTGGAATGAGATTCGCCAAGTCACATTAATCATGTAACACACAAGGGGCTGTACACCACCTTGTTCTTGGGATTCCATTCCACTTCTCTTCTTCCCATCCTTCTCTCCATTGTTCACCTCATTGCCGGTTGTATCATTGTATATACTTTGGTTGATGCTTTGTTTTCTTTTTGGTAAATTCTTCCGGTTAAGACTTTAACTCTTGTTTCCAAAGGACATTCCCCGAGCCTACGGACTCTTTGAATGTGGGATTGTCAGGGCATTAAGGGCATGAGCCTGCTTTGGGGAGGACCCACTGACATTCCTATTTGGAACATTAGTTAACTTCTTTTCCTTAACGTTTTGCAATTAATTAACATTTTTGTTCATTTCCATCATGACATCCTTTTTATCGATGCCATAGTTGTCCCTTTTTACCTATCATTCCTATTCCTTTTCTCTCTCCATTCTAACGCTACCGGAGGTTCGCGATTAGTCATGGGGGTACGGGGCCTGATTTTTCGATTTTTATCCTAAGCCCCGGATTTTTTCGTTTTTCTTCCTTACCCCTATGCCTTCGGTAGTCATCATCTATATTTTCCCAGATCCATATCAGCCATACCACACCTTAGCCAGTGAACCTAAACCGAAGCAAGGTATGCTTTACTTAATGATTCAATTACCCTTGCTAATATATGATGGTGTTGTGTGTGCAGATGGCAATCATACAACAACAGAATGGATCTGGAGCAGACACTTGGAATGGAGCAGCGCTGAAGCAGCATGCAAGGAGTGGAATTGATAATGCGCTTACAGATGGACAACGAAAGGCGCAATCTAGGCGTTGGCAGCAACAAGACTCTTCTCTTTTCTTCTCTTCTATTCTCTCTCCTCTTTTCTCTCAGCTGCCAACTGTGGCCTGATGTCATTGTAATAAGGTGTTCACCCATGTTGTCATGAACACCAGTTTTTGTCAAGTCTTGTAATAAAGACCGTTCACATGTCATCCCATTAGTTCCATTTTCCCTAATAATCCCATACCTACCTGATATTATTGTAAGGAACTCGAGGACGAGTTTTCATTCAGTCATGGGGGTATGATGAGACGCGGTTTTCACTAGGCCGCGATATCGCGGACGCGATATCGCGTCTTCTCCTGCGATATCGCGTACGCGATATCGCGTCCCGCCGCCATATCTATAAATAAGAGGCGGCACTCCCTTCATTTCCCAATCCTGGCTAGTGTAGCGAAGCTCTGGCAGATTGATCACTCCAGAGTTAGAATTTTTCCCCATGTGCCCGCAGTAGGAGTCCTAGAGTGAACGGCTCTTTATTCGAGCAGCTTGTAACCTGAACCCAAGTTGTGTACGGCAATAAAGACGAACTTGTTTGGATAAACCTTGCAGCACGTGGTTTCATTTATTGCTTTATTTCCTGCTTTCCTAGTGCGTTCAAGTACGACTTGATTACGAGCGTCTACGGACGTGTACGGCTAGTCAAGGAATCGGCTGCTTGACGCAATGCATGAGTACGACTCAATTACGAGCATTGGATGCTTGGTAACCCAGTAGCGTATTCCAGGATTCTGCGCTTGGTAACTCCCGGGTCTGATGTGTACGGCTAGTTGAGGAATCGGCTGCTCATTGCTAGGCTAGATCGTGTGATAAGTACGACTTAGTTACGAGCACCCACGGGTGTGTACGGCTGGCTAAGGAATCGGCTGCTTATCACACGTAGGCTAAATAGGTGCCTCAGTACGACCACTTCGAGCACTTGCGTTACGTGTGGCGATCCCAGTAACGATTAGCGTTTGGTAAGCTGCAGTTGCATAGTTCAGGGTGTGTCCGGTAAGTGGGAACGGATGCTGACGCTAGTTAATTTAGACTTAGATCTTAGTTAGAGTTAGTTTAGTTTTCTCAACCCTTCTCCTGGTAGCCTAGAAGATAAGCCGAAAATACCAAAAAAATCACATACCTCAGACTTGCTTAACCATACACCGTGACACTTACAAGCAAGCCTGGGAAGACAACGAACGATTAACCCCAAGTGTTTCTTGTGGCGTTAAGGCATTTAGTCTGTGGAGTTCGACCGGATCGTTGAGGTGTATGATGAGGTCCACTCATCACATGTATCTTTATACCTTGTGAAGGAATTGCTATTTCTGTTTTTTGCTTCATTTAATGGGAAGTTCTTATATTATTAAGTAAGTCATGTAATCAGTTATCCATGACTTCCCTATTGATTCAACAACCATCACTATTTGAGTAAACAAATTTTCATAAGGGAATTGGCCAAATAATGGTTCTTCATGATCCTGGGAATTCCATATGAGCCTTGACAAATGACCACAACATTTTCTATGTCCTTTTTATCAATCATTATTACATTAAATTTTTGTATGATAAGGAGCCATCAAATTAATTAGGGACTAACCACTACTTTTTTCAAAAGAAAATGGATGGCAGTATGATCAATATGGACAAAGATTGGATATCTGAGAACATAATGTCTAAAATTTTCCAGTGCATACACCGTTTACATTAGCTCCTTTTCTATTGTGGTGTAATTTAGCTATACCTCAATGATGCTTTTGTTGGTGCAACGAATATAATATGGCCTCTTTTGGTCATCTATCTATGTTAGTACTACACCTAGTGATAACTTGAAGCATCAATCATGATATGAAAAGGCTTGGATCAATTCAGAGCTTATAGGATTGGTGTCTCAGTCAGCTTCAATTTCAAAGTTTCAAAGGCCTTTTTTCATGACCTAGTCCACTGAAAGGATGTATCCTTCTTAGTTAATTTAACCAGTGGTTTTTCTATCTTAAAAAAATTTTCCATGAACATTCTATAATAGCCTTTATAGTCCAAATTTCATCAAACATCCTTAATGGTTTGGGGCCTTTGGATGATATTCTATATGACTCAAACTTTATCAGGATCCATCTTTATTCCCTGATGGAAAATTTTGTGTCCCAACATGAACCCATCTTGGACCATGAGATTACTTTTCTACCAATGGAACTTAATATTAGCCTTACACATATCTTTAACAATTGCTCAAGATGGTCTAGTGCTTGTTCAAAATCTAACTTGTATGTAGAAAAATCATCCATAAATACTTCAATATCATTCCCTATTTGTTTTTGGAAGATGCTAAGTACAAGTGTCTGGAAGGTGGTTGGTGCATTGTAAAGGCCAAAAGCCATTTCCTTATAGGCAAACATTCCCCATGGACTAGTAAATGTTGTCTTCTCTAGGTTCTCAAGTGTAATGTGGATCTACTTGTACTAGATATACTCATTTAGAAGAATATAGTACTCATGTCCTACAATAGTATCTAGGACTTGATCAACAAATTTTGGAGGAAAAGGATCCTTGAATGTGGAAAAATTCAATAGTTGAAAATCAATGCACATTCACCACTTCATTCTTTAGAAAAATTACCAAAGGACTGATCCATTCAATATCTGTAATGGGATATATGAATCTGGCCTTTAGCAAATTTTCCAACTCTTACTTGACTACCTCTTTAAGTTTTGAGTATAGCCTTCTTTATGGTTGTCTACGTGGTTTGATTACTGATTCAATATATATCCGATGTTGAGAAATTCTCAAATCAATTCTTGTGATCTCATTATAAGACCATACAAATGTTGTTAGTCACTTGTTAACTACCTTCAGCAACTTCTCTTTCCATTCTTTATCTAGGTTGGCATTGATTATAACCAATTTTTGATTATTTAGAAAAGCATATTTAAGTGTTACATGTAGGACCTTTAGTTCTAATGGTTCTGGTTCCACCTAATCTAGGATTTCTAACTGTTCCCATTCTATTTCTTCTTCTTAATCTTCATGTGAGTAGAGATGTTTTATTCTTAGCTCTTCTAGCTTATCAACTATCCCTATGTAGGCACTTATGATTTGATTTACTGGTTCCATGTATATATTTGATTGAATTTTGTTATTTGTAATTAGTCACTGGGTGCCTTCTTTTTGGGTGGCTACCACATATAACAACTTTTTCACACACATTTATTCAATACATTTATTACATGCTATATTCTCTTCTTATTCCAACTACACCCATTATCGTTGTATGTAATACATGAAACTTTACATCTCTAAATGATTCCTACTTCATCTTCCTTGGAAATTTCCAAAGACAAATCTCAAATAGGAAGCTTAGCATCAACCGTGCTATGCCAAGCTCTTTATATTATGATTGGAAATTCTTCCTTTTTTTTAACTACATTAATAACTAAAAAATCAGCAAGATAAGACTAGCCACTAATAATAGTCATATCATCCACTTGTCCTAGTCGAATGATGATTGACTAGTTTACAAGCTCTAGTCAAATGTTACTTTTCTTTAATGATGGTAGATTTTAGGCCTAATACATATCCTATGATATTAGATTCACCACTGATCTAGAATCAAGTAGAGACTTACATGGTTTTTGACCTACTACATGAAGGTATACCAAGGAACTTCCTAGTTTTGTTCGTTCTCGTGGAAGCACTCCTGCCTTACTACAATGATTAATCATTTGAGTTAACATGATAGTCATGACATTTGCATTAGCTAATGCTGGAAACTTGTTTTTTTTAAGAGGAGTATATGTGGATGAGTAGAAATGAATATGTTCCCCATCCTTCAAACTTTTTCTAGGCTTGTTCAAAACAACAATTTTTTCCTAGGTTGTGGTTCTTGAGTGGTTACTTTCTCCTGCATATTAACTATCCTAGTTGCATTTTTCTACTAGGGTTGTGATGGAAATTCCCCTTGCATTACAGGTGGTAAGTGAGTAGAATGTTAACTTAGTGAACCAACTTCTTATAGATTCATGTATGAATTAGAGTTTATCCTTGGCGATGTAGGTATATGATATTCAAGTGGATAGAATTATAGAGCTTGAATAACTGCATTACCTAGAGAAATTTGACATCAAACATAGTATCCATATGGATTGTTGTCAATATGGATACTGTTTTCATGGTCATGGCATGGCCCATGATTGAGGCTATTGCCACTACTAGTGGTACTACTCATGTGGCCAAGAATAAGCTCCACTAGGATACTACATTGGTTGAAAGACTTACCTGTAGTTACCTTTAGGGTAAGGTAACTATTTGGGCATTTTCTTCTTGATAAACATGGGATTAAGTGCATATGCCCCTATTTCTTATTAATGTGCCATCATAGGTCAACTTTCCTTAGGATGTTCATATTGGTATATTGCACATCCTTCCTCATCTACAGAGCTCATTTTTGAACATTTGGCCACTGAAGCTACTTTCCTCTTTCATCCAAAATCTCTTTTCTTCTTTTTATTCTTACCTTTGTTAAAGGATTGCTCAGTTTTCACCTTCATAATTTTTAAAGTTACTGTAAACTTTTCATCTACTAAATCCCACTTCTTTTCTACTTTAGCTTCTATGTCAATAATAGATTCTAAATAGGTAGCATCTTCTTCTAGATTACCTGGTATGGGTTGCATAATCTTACATCCCTTTTACAAATGGATGGATCTCTATTGTACCCCTCCACCGATTCTCTTTTTTTTTAGTTCACCTTCATTCTGTACCACTTGATGAATTAGTCTTTGTATCTAATGGATAGACATTTCTGATAATCAACCTTGGGCATAAACCCTAAAGGTCTCTTTAGTCTTGTTTCTTAGCCCATCGACAATGTGCCTTAGTTGCTCCCATTGAGAAAATCCATGGCTTCGACACCTATGCAATAGTGAGTAGTATTGGCCCATTGCCACATTAAGGGATTCATGGGTTCCTTGCTTCCATCTTTGGATCTATTTTTGAAGATTGGATACGCAAGAACAAATTTGATATTTATCATTAAAAGGTTCCAGCATGGTACTCTATCTCTTTATTAATTTTCATTCTAGTGATCTATATCAACTTTTACCTTCTTTCACAAGTATCCTTAGGAACAACTTCAATTTCTGCTAGTCACTTTCTATGTTCTATAGGACACAGGCATCATGGAACACTTGAAAGTGGTGTTGTGCATCATCATTGTAACCAGCCTCAAATCTGGGCATGTTGTTCATGTATAACTACTTTATGTGGTTGTTCCTTGAAGACTAGCAAGGTACCCCTATGACCAACCATATGCATCACAAAGCATTCCTGTGTGATCTAGTCGAATTCTGTGGACTTTATCGTTTTCGATGCACTAGTCTTTTAGTAAGTGAATCTTTACCTTAAGGTTAATCGTTGTCTTCCCAATTACACTTTTGATGTACACTGGTATGGTTAAGTGTAATTGAGGTATCTAATTTTTATCATTTTGTATTCTATGGTTTTAGTACTTAAAGAGAAATAAAGTGGTTGGACTAACTAATTTAATTTAGCTAATTAACGAATGTCTAGCTAGTCCTAACATAAGTAGGTGGTCCCACTTTCTCTACACATCTTGAACTCACATATCCACTACTGGGCAACCAAGCACTATGCTATTGGACATACCAAGTGATAATGCTGCTAGAATTACCAAGCGAATATGTGTTATGCTCAAAGTGGTTGTACTTATGTGTTTAATCTATCTTGTTTAATTGCTTCATTAACTTAATTACTAGAAACATTTAACAAATAATTGAAAAACATTTAATAAATAATTAGAAATATTAAATGAATGAATAAAATATTTAATCTATCCAAAGTGTTGTAAGGTTTATTAGAAATCTCATCTTTATTACTACACACATTGTCATGCTCAAGTACAACAATGCTTGAATAAAGATCTGTACACTCAATAACTCCTATTGTGGGAACTCGAGAGGAAATTTCCAACTTTCAAATGGAAAAATTGCAAGAAATTAACTACAACTACTATCTCTCTTGCCATAAATGTGGTTGATGGATGTGTATTTATAGTCAAGTACAGACATTGAATCAACAGGGCCATGTCGATGCATGATATGATGCATCAACTAGGCCTCATCGACAAGACCCCATTGACGAGGCCATGTCAACGAGGTCTTGTTGATGCAGCCAATAGAAGTGCAACTCATCATACCCCCATGATTGAATTGAAACTTTTCCTCAAGATCTTTTACAAAATTGGGAAGGTATGGGATTATTGATTGACTTTTCTTAAAAAAAAAATAGATTGACTGACTTGACAAAAAATGGAGTGCTTGGGTGTATGAATTAACACATTATAAAAAATGGTGGTGTTTAGGACATAAAATTAACCACTATTATAGGACTCTTTAAAATTGAATAGCATGTTCCTTAATGGCATGAAGTTTATGGAGAAGATCAAATAGTCACAGGAAGTGGTGGTTCTTTAGGCTTTAAGGGAGCTTCACCAGCTTCACGCATAGGTGACGATTGAGGTGGCTGTTATTATCCTACTACTGCTAAAACTTTAGGTAGGAGGTAGAAAGCATCTAGTAATGCTTTCATTTTTTTCCTACTTACTTTTGGGATCATGCACCATCCATGTAGCTTCACCAATGTGGGTTGGAATAGGAACATCCTAGGGACATGGGATTGCTAGAAATAGCTCCTTAACATTGATGAACTAGGTAGAAAATTGTTTGCATTCAATGTTGAATGCCCTGACTATGTCCTTCAGCTCCTGGTAGTCATTCATCCTTTTGGCTAGGTTCTTAGTGATTGATCGTTGATCTCTGAACTATGCTCTAAGAACTTTGAGTTTAGCGTTTGTAGTCTCAAGCTTCTACTTGGTGTTTTTGTGGTGCATGAAGTTAATCTTGTATAAAAAATAAAAACTAGCCACTTAATTTTCTAACTTTTACCATGGTCATCCAATAGTCAGCATTACTAGGTTTGCATCAAAGATTGGTCAACTCCATATATTTTTTCATTTATTCAATTTGCAACTCCTTTAAGTAGATCTCCACTTTGTTGTAGGCATTGATCTCATCAATGATGGGTTGCGAAACTTCTCTTCCATATTGGAGTTGTTGGAGGGCTTCATTCATTTTCATTTTCATCATCTAAATGTGTTTTTGGTTTACTTCCTTCTACAAGACAACCTAGTTTCTATAGTGATTCTTCACTTTTTTGAACTTAAGGGCTTAATTCTTCTAGGCAATGATCTTGATGGTAGATGTTTGGCACAAGGCATGCACTTTCTTCATGGATAGTTTTTGATTTTCTATGGTCAATCTCCTCAATGTAGTATTCAACCTGGCAAGCTACTCCTACTGTTAATGAATAAATTCCTCCTTTAGATTCTTCTGAGCATCAACATTGCATAGGCAATGATTTTGTGTGGTCAAGGTCTTGTTCTCCTAGTGCATCTATGCCAAGTCCTCCTAAATTAAGTACATTTTTGCTTCAACTATGGACTAGTTGAAGATGGCTGTAACTACCTCCTTATTAGCCTTCTAGAATCATTCTTGAAGCTATTTGAATGCTTCATCTCTTGTTACTATTCGGTTGAGGATCATAGGATCAACAAGTTGGGCACATAGTTTGACAACCTTCATAGCTAAGTGTTGATTTCATTCTTGAGCCATTTTGAGTTGCACCTCCAAAATAATGCATTTTCCCCTTGTGTTTAGTAGCTTTGACTAGGTTCCAGTGATATCTTCTAGAAAATTGAAGATATCTAGAATTGCTTGCCTGGTTCCCACTAGTCATTCCAATATCTCTTCATGCTAGGCTACATTAAACCTTCTATTGACCATGCCTATAGGCATCTACATGTCTTGAAGTGTAGATATGTTTGGTATGGATGTTTTGGGTGCATTTAATGCTTCAATGACATAGTTAGCAATAACCACTATCTCCTACCCTTTGTACACATCACCAAGATAATTGCTCCTTCACCTTCCTCCAAATGCATTGAGAAGGTGGTAGCATTATCAAAGATTCTTGGGAGTAAATGGTGTAAAGATAAAGACATTGGCACCTCCTGAGCATTGGAATTCAACCTTGTAAGTAGCTACGTTCTTGGGTAGAGAAAATTGGTCCACCCTTTTTGATCTGGGTAATTGTTCAAGCCACTTAATTAAGGTGACTCATTATTGGTCAGTATATAGATGGATCTACCCCACTCATTCCTACATGTTGCTCTTGTTCAATTAAGAGCTGCTCTCGAATTTTGTGTAGGTGCTCAATGGTTGTGCAGGCCTCTAGCATTATTTCTTGAGTGGGTGGTGATTGTGGCTACTCCTCTTCTTTGGTCATCAGTAGCATCTTTTCTTTCATGATTTCAAACCATGAGGCCAAAGGAGTATAATTGAGTGTATCATTGGAGTAGCAAACAATTCCTACCCTTTTGAACAGCTTTCAGATGAGGCATGTAAAGGGTAGGGTTTTCCTTCCATGTTCATTTTCTTTGGAATGCTTCTTGATCGCCAGGTAGAGTAGTTGTGGAAGGTCAAAAAAAACTTTATGGCTTAGAGTGATACATGCTCAAACAGAGAAGGTAGTCACCTTGCTTGGCCTCACCGTTGGATTGAGGTAATAGGCCATGATTTTGTAATAGATGCGCTCCATCGATGTGAGCACGTCATTCTCCTTACAATCAACCCTGTAGCATCACTAGGTCCACTATTTCTTGGCTTCAAGATCACCTTGCATTAGTTCTGTCAACTATGTTCCAATGTCAGGCAACTCAAGTGCCTATATGATAGCTTCTACCAAGTAAGATACTTGAATATCCTTAATTTTGATAGTGGATGCTAGCCTTTTATTATTATACAAGATATATGTCTCTCCCATGTACCATTCCCCATTGGATGTGATTATTGGCCATATGGGAGAGGTTTGTAGTTGAGTTCTAAAATTTGTTAGAGCTTTCTCAAGGAATGGCCTAAAGATGATCTCCTGAAGGACTAATCTTTGAATTTCTTAGGACCTGATAATGTCAAGGCAAGCCCAAGTCAAAGTGATCTCAAGCCTTGGTGTAGGTCCAGGCACTTCTCCTCACTATGATTGTTCAGTAAGCACTTCTTATTTTAGAATTTGTCAAACAAATTCCACTTCCAGCTCCTCTTGAAGAGGTCCCATTACATGGGTTAGCTCCAATGGTTCTTGGACTTGTTCTTGTTGGTCCCTTCTACCTTTGGGCCATTTTTCTTATGGTTAAGAGGGTTTTCCTTCCCGTAGGTGTTTCTATTTTGGTGCTATCTATAATTTCAAGGAAACCATGGGTTAGCAGTCATTGTGTAACATGAAGCAATTGTGATACCTTTATCTCTTAAGGATAGTTACACATGACCAGGTTCTGATTATGGCTAACTTAATTACTCCAAGTGTTATTTGATTTATATGTTATCATTAATAAATCATTTTTGAGGTTGGTGGAAGGTTTAACTATCAAAAAAGTTGATTTTTATATGTGGTTAAGGTTATTAATCCTTTGGGGAGTTGCTAAAATATTTCAAAAATAATTTCATCAATTTTTTAGGAAACCTTAAGGTTTGTGGCCCCCATGATAAAGATCTTACCTCCAATAAGTGTAGAATCAGAAAACAGAGTGATTTGGACAAACAATTAGAAAGTTATGGGCTCCTAAAGGTTTTGGGCTCTGAAAAATTGCAAAAATTCCCGTTATGTTATGAGTAAATGACAAAAAAATTCTAAGTGCATGGCCATATATATAGGATTTTTGTGCTATGTTGACAAGACCCATTCTTTGCCTATGCCATCAAATCTAATCCCAACATAATAAAAATACAAGGAGCAATGGTGAAAGCCATTGAGTTAGAACAAATTACGCTCATGAATAGTATTCAAACTGAATTTGGGATGATGAGCATTAGTAATCCTATGCAATCTAATCCTCTACCTTTACCAACATTCCCAATGACCAATACCATGTTTCAAACTCCAACTCCCCTTCAACTAACTCAACCTTTAAACAATTATTTTCAAAGTTCAATGTCTTCCTCATTTCTACCACCTAACACTACTTTGAATGATGACCAATTGAATGTCTTAATTCAATCCATCATAAATCCAAATGGGATATCTAATCCTGTTAAAGCCCCAACTCAAACCCAAAATCAAATGATGTAGATATTTACTTCACTTCAAAAACTTTTAAATCAAGTAGTTAAATTAAAGAGGAACAATAACAAGGATCCTATACAACTAGAAAACATTAATCAATGACAAATATTTTCATCTCCATAACATGAGGCAACATTTTGAGAAAACTTGTTTATAGTTTTTAGCACTATATGGTGAAAATACCCATAGTCAACAAAATGGAAAACCCCCTGTTATGGTCCTTAATGTACCCCATGAAAAAAAAATGAAGAGGTTTCCTCATTTGAACAAGTCATGGTAAGTGATCCCAACCCACATAACACTCACTACCATAGATTTAGGAACATTATGAATAACACATACCAAAAAACTAGGAATAATCCTTATACTCCAAAAAGAAGAGCTCCTAGTCAAAATAACCAAACTAGGCCATCCCAAGTAAACACCCCACAATAACCAAACCCCCCTTCCATAGAAGAACTCCACCTGAACAAGAAGCCAAAGATGAGCATAAGACTTATGACCTAGTTGAGGATTTGAATTAAAGTCAACATTTCAATCCATGACCTTTTACACTTTAATGAAATGGAAGATGTGATCCAAAGGATAGGTCATACACCTAAAACTAAAAAAGAAAAATCCCCAATTCTTGAAAGGAAACTTCACTTCACAAAAAGTCCTAACACACTATCAGTACAGAACACAAATAATTCCATGTCAAGCAAGAAAGATCAACCTTCTTTCTTGATGACTTTGATTATTTTAGGAAAGAATCTCCATAATTGTTTAATGGATTTTGAAGCAACCATTAGTGTGATGCCACTTGAGGTATGCAAGACTTTAGAAGCACAAATGATGGCACAAATGAAAAGTTTAATACGACTTGATGGATCTAATGTTCCTGTAGTAGGGTCATTAAAAGGAGTGAAAGTGCAACTTAAATAATGCCCTACATTTACATGTTACATGGATAACTTAGTAGTTGACATGTCATCCACTTATGTTGTGCTGTTACCTAGGACTTTTGAAGCCAAGTTTGGAGGCTTCTTTAGGTCAAATTCCTCAAGACTATTAATTCCTATCAAAGGAAAATATAAATATATAGTCATACCAAGAGAGCCTTTCTACAAAAAAGTAGTTACAATATTTGATTAGCAAAATATATCTTTGGAAAATTGAAACACTAACCTTTATGTTGGAGTTATTGAGGTTGAGCATGGCAAACAAATTATAAATGACCATGTGAATGAAATTACAAAAAAAAAAAAAATCCTTTTCCTCATACAAATTACACCCAACCTTATCAAAATTCTAGAGAATGTGAAGAAATCTATGAAGATACTTTGCCTCATCATCAACATAATGGAAAGCAATTTCTTCTAGATGATCCACCACCTTTAAGGGAGGAAAAATATATAAATGAAACCCTATCCCTTAAAACATTAGAAGCTGTACCAAATTTTGACGACACATCTAGTGAACATGTTCCTAGAGAAGTTGAATTCAATGACTTACCAAGACCTAGACATAAGATTGAAACCTGTATGAAAGGAAACCTTGATGAACTTATAATATCTAAAATTATTCATCTTATGAAACATTCAAATTTAGTGCCTAATAGAAAATGAACAAGCGAATTATGATTATGTTTTGATTTTTGAAATATTAATCATTGACAAATTATTAAAAGATGGTCTAACAAGAAACATGTAGATAAAGCCTTTAAGATAGGAGATCTAGTCTTTAATAGAGATAGAGCATATGGTCAAACAGATCCTCAAAGTAAGTTCTCCCCTATGTGGTTTAGCCCATTTTGAGTTAAGGACATCATTGACCCCAATGTTCACAAAACTGCTAATTTGCAAGGATATAAGCTACCTAGGAACTTTAATGCACTTCATTTGAAGAATTTCTACTTAAGTGCCTCATGTGGACACATGGTAGATCCTTACTTGAATGTATTTTTTCCCTTGACATGCATTTCATTTGTATATAATTGCATTTGCATATTTTCTTTCCATTTCCATCATCTTCTCCTTAGCATATTAGCTTTGGTTTGATTTGTGCTTATCATATGATTTTAATAATCATTATGGTCTTTTGAGTTACTACGTGTTGGGTCAACATAACACCGTAGGAAAATAATGTGAGTGTAATGCTATATATATATATATTACATAAAGTCCCATTTATATTATACATTTCAATAATGTTGCAATCCTTTCCAGTCTTTTCAAGGTTTTAGTTTTATTTATTATGTCAAATTATGGAGCATGGGATTTATGCTACTTATCATGTAATCATCATGATCATGTGAGTGTATAATATGTGACATTGGAGAATGGTTAGCCATAATCACTAGGTGACCTTGGAAAATTCCATTCTTGCCTCTCCTAAGCCCCAGCCCTTAAGTGTGATGATTCATGGCTATCTTATGATCCACAAGGTGAAGTGTATTCATCTCCAACTGAAAACCCTTAGCCACCCAGAAGACCTGCTATGCTACCATTAGATTGTAATTAAAGGCACATACATGAGGGTTAAACTACACCATGGGCAAAGTTTTGAAAGGACCATGTTCTTTGGTAGTGTAGCTAATTAACTAGACTCATGTTGGAATTCCTACCTTAAAAATGAAGTACATCATGAGCAAAGTTTCTTGAAAGAAAAAGAAAGAAAAACAAAGAGAATGAGGACCATGTTCATTAGCAGTGTAATAAGTTCTTGAGTATGATGGGGTTTGGTAGCTATCCTCACCATAACCTCCATTTCTCCTTTTGAACCTATTTTCCAAAAATTCAAAAAAAATGAAGACAAATAATACCTTTCATTCATTCTCTTTCTCAAAAAAAAAAAAAAAAAAGTTCCAAAGAAAAATATAAAAGTTGTAACTAGCCATGATCTAACATGAGCCTGTCCTCATTAATTTTAGTATAGGTCTTGTGCTCAAAGTAGTCCACATTCCTTTTTTTACTTTTACCTTGTGAGAAGATTGGGAATGAGATCTTAATCATATATTTTAATTATATATATAGATCAACGTAGTAAAAATAATAAAAATTATATGGTTTAATCTTAATTAATTAATATGGTGTGGTAAGGGTGGCCCACGTTTAGTTCTCTCTTGATTATATGGTTATTTTTAATCATGTTTAGATTAGTATAGTTTACTTTCAAGTTTTGATTTTTTTAATGTTTTATGATGTTTTTTATTTTCTATATTTTACATCATTTTAAAATATTTGGGTCTCTGTTGTCCTTGCACTTGCATGCAATTAAAAGTTTGGGGGCTAAGTGTTGATGCCAACATCACCCATGCTAGGCATGGGTTCATGATTAACAACATCAATATTCAACAAATAGTAATTCATAGATGTATCAAGATAGGTCAAAATAAGAAAAACTGTTACCAAAATTTTCTCAAGTCATGGTGAAAGTACTAGTAATGACTATGCTAGAATTAGGATGGTAGCAATAACTTTGTATTCATGGACATCATATAACATTGGTAAAAAAAACATATGTGCATGTAATTATGTTTCTCAGGAGGCTAGGCTACAAACTTCTTAATCCAAAGTCAACACATCAAATTTATCATCGGTTTATTTTTTCATTCCCAACATATACTGTTTCCATGCATCATGCCATGGCATATGTATCTTAGCAATCTGGCATCATGTATTAAAGTTAAAGAAATGGAAAACCTAAGGTTGCATGCCAGGAGTGGGGTTTTTTTCAAGTAATCCTTTTTTATTCATAATTTGGAACTCTTATGATAGAATAATCAATTTCATATCTCACAAACATTGTTATAATTGATTGCCTCTATTTTTCCCTTATAATCTAGAAATATGTTAATTTTATCCAACTCATGAATTCTTGAAATTAGATCTTGATTTTGGGTGTACTATTTTTGATTTAGATTGTAAACCATGGAATTTAGTTGAATCTTAATGAGTTATTATTTTTTTTTGCTGTGATATCGCATACGGGATATTGCGTACTTGATATCGTAGCCTATCTCCTCATCTATAAATAAGAGGTAGACAAATCTAGTAGGAAGTTTTTTCATTAGTTCTTAGATTTTATTGTAAGTTTTTAAGTTTAAGTTCCTCTCAACCCTTTCCTCCCAATGCATGCCCACAATGTGGTGATTGTTATTGTACGACATCCTTATTTGAGTGTGATGTACTTGGACACACACATGATTGGCAATAAAGATCGAGATTAGTTCACCATTGCAGCATCCACTTAGCTTACTTATTTATTTAACTATTATTTACTGATTTCTTAGTTAATATCTCTTCACCCTTATCTCCTAGTAACGCGGAATGAGTACGACTTAATCACGAGCATTCAAGTGTGACTACTTGGTAATCCAGTAGCGTACTTAGGCCATGTGCTTGGTAATCCTAGTGGCAGTAATGCATGAGGTCCAAGATGTGTACGAATGATTAAGGAACGGATGCTCATCACACTTAAGCTATCTTAGAATCTCTCTCTCTCTCTCCTAGTTTAATTAATATTATTTTCCATCATACTCAGGAGTAGTACTAGTGTAGAAACACATCATACACCTCACTCTAGACTAAACCATACGTGACAAAGCTAACAATAGTCCAAGTGGGAAGATCACAAACTATGACCTACAAGTAACTGTCTAGATACCACAACTAGCCCATCTACGGAGTTCGACCGGATTGTGCGTGAAATGCTCGTATTTGTATGGTTGAGTGTAGGGGTACCTCGCCACTCATCAGATCTCTTGGAAAGAGTGAAAGCAATGGCAAGAGGATTCTTTGATATTCCATTATAGGAGAAGCTCAAGTACAGAGGAGAGAGCAGTAATGGCTATGGCCAAGCACTTGTTTTCTCAAAACAAAAGTTGTTGAAATGGAGCATCATTTTTAAAGTTCATGCTATGCCTAAGCACCAATGATATTTAAAATTGTGGCCAGAGTTCCCCTTGAATTTTAGATAAAGCATGGAGTAGTACCTCAATGAAATACATCTGCACAAAGGTTGCAGTAGTGATGTGGTTATGGTTATGTAGACATGCGATGGTGGTGGTGACCATAATTGTCAATGATGGGTGTTATGTTGAGATGTAGGACATAGGCATTGCGAGCACAAGTGGTGGTCGTCGTGGCAGGAGTTACGAGTGATGCATGCATTACAAAGGTGGATGACATTGTAACTGATATGATGATGGTGAATGGTGGTTATGAGAAGTAGTTGTGGATGTTACATAGGTAGACCATGGTGGCAAGTGACTATAAGAGAGGGCACATCATGGAAATTAGGAGGCAAAAATTTTCTTCCTTTTTTTCTACTTGTGCCCCAGTAGGCAACCTTCTCTCTTTCCTAGGGTCATAGGCAAGGCACACAATGGCTACAATGATGGTAGATGCATGTAAACAATAGGCACTGATAGCAGCAGTAGTGATCTCACAAGTGGGTGTAGTGTTGCACGTTAGCATGGTAGTGCATAAGTAGTTAGAGTAGTAGGCCCTTAACTGATAGCAATCATTGACTACTATGCATCTATAACGACATAGACAGGAATAGGGGATCTCAATTTTCTAACATCAAATAGTATTGACAAGAGGATTCGACAGCCTTCTCCCCTTCCTAACATTAGTGAGTGCCATCAGTGTAGTAGTCAATAGGCGACGGAAACCAGGTGAACACATAGCCTCGAAGAGCATTTGTAGGCAACTAGACAACACATGATGGTGGCACTTGGCAGTAGTCTACGACAAGGGTTTTTCTCTTCCTTTTCTCCATGGCATGCATTAGAGATCTCTATGGAAATAGCATCTGCAATAATGAGCAGTTTCTCTCTTCTTCCTTCCCTTTTTACATGATGACTGTGACACATTCTGACAACATATGTGTAGCAGGTGATTGGTGGGTGATTAGAGCATATCTCTTTCTCTCCCTTTCACTATTTCCTTCTCTATTTGGCAACAATGAAGTTATAACAGGTGAATTCCTTAGGTTTTCTGCCATCAATGATAGGTTACATGGTAGGTGATGATGAGGTGCATGATTGTAGAACACTGTACAGATCTCTTTCTCTCCCTCTTCTAGTAGCTACGGGTAGTCTTGGCTACAATAGTGTCTGCAATGATAAGATGACACGTACAATGGTAGTAATAGAGGATCAAGGAAAATTTAATTTTTCTAGTCAATTACTGCATTTTCATTAAGTGTTGGAATTCAAGTTGCCCGAGACTATTCCCAAGTTTCCATATCAGGAGGCATCCTAGGCAGTAATCTCCTCAAACTAGCTTTTTTCTAGTGTTAGTGCATTCAAAAGTTATGCATCAACAATACGATCCTAGCTTATCATCTCTACCATCCACTATGATCCAACCATGCCATCTCCACAGTGAATTATGGAAGCCTTGCAACGAACTGTGCAATCACAATCCACTACTATCTCTAGAATCATAGCTATTTGTTGCACCATCCTTGCCACCTTTGCATAGCCTGTATTAGGCTATAGAGGCCTAACTGACATGCCACATCATAAATTTTGCTATGGTGCCATCATTCTTACCACCACTCTACTATTGTGCTCCATTCATCTACTACACAATGGTGTAGAAGGTCATTGTTGTCTCTCCCTTTGCTTCTGTTAGAAACCTTTGATTCTTGTGCCTCCTTTTATGTTGCACCATTGCTATTGCACCTACCTCACACATCACTAAAATTCTCCATCATCGTTGATGCATTGAAAGCCCTGTGTTGTTCATTATGCAACTAAAACCCTCGTTGCCCTTGACTACGTCACTCATTTGTTACTAATTGTTGCCATGCTATGCATGTTCCACATTTGCTATAGGAAACCCTTGCACATGAACCTGTTGATGTCTCTACCTTGCACTACTATTGGTGTTGCCTTATTTATCTCATTAGGCCCTGTTGCCCACTATTCACCTTGCACTAGCCAACGGGCATGCTATCTTTTGCCACACAAATGGTTGCTTGCATTCCTTTTGTGCCGTCTTGCCTACTGTGCCATTCTTGTACTCCATCGTTGCAACACAAGGGAAAAAATGTAGAAACCCTCATTGCCACTGTGTAATGTCTTGCCTCACCACTCCACCCGGCCATTATGCATCATGCTACCTACTTCATTTTCCAGTTGCTAATTTGCTGCCTAGTCTCCCATCAACCCCACTACCAACTGTGTGTCTTGTGACCAACCTTGGAATGTGGCAATTTACGTTTTCTTAGTTTTCTTAAATTAGTAATATATAATAATAAATAATATAGTATAATTTAGTTAACCTATTATAATAAGCAAAATATATAAGTTATGATAGTAGGTCATGAATAACATAAGTAACAAATGAATTGATTGATGAGTTATTTTATAATTGATTAATGGATTGATTAGTTGTTTTATAATTGATTGATGATTAAGTTACTTAATAACTAATTTATTTTTAAATTATTTTTAATTAATTAATTACTAACTTATCCTTAGTTGTAATTGATAGGCACATATGGAGAATAAGGAGGAGGAGTAGAATGAAAGGGCTATAAAAGCCCATACACATAGATGAAAATAGGGGGAGGATTATTATCATTACTAGGAAGACAAGAGAAAGCAAAGTCTCTTGCTTTCCATATTTTACTTCTTCTTCCTTCTTTCGCTTCTCCTATTCCATACCACCACCAACTCCTAATCTCATATCCCTTCTCCCCTTTATATTAGTGTTATTGCTACGTGCAACTCACTATCTAGTGTTGTCCTCTCTACTATTGTTCATGCAACCCCATATCCCTTCTCTTCTTCCTTTTCATATTAGTGTTGTTATTGGTATGTACAACTCACTACCTAGTGTTGTACATGTAGTCAATTACTACTTGGATGCTTCTTACTATTGCAACTATTAGTCATTATTGGATGGTGTTGTCTGAAAATTGTTGATACCACTTGTTGTAGTTACTATGTACTACTGTCATGACTATTTGTCAAGTTCCCTATTTTCTCTACTTCCTATTATTTTCTTAAAGAATTTGCTAAGTTTCCTCTACTTCCTATTATTTTCTTTTAAATATTATTATCTTTCTAAATTATTTCATCTTCAATATTTATGTTTGAAAACAATTTAATATTTTCAAATTTAGTGATTTTATTTAAATTATCAATCATGTTTCTTTTCCACCGAGACTATCTCTAGGCTAGCCATGCCCATAAGTAAGGTGCCTTAGGTAATAACCTTATAAAATCTAGCACTTTATGGATGTTGTATGTTAGTATGCCTTTATG
This sequence comes from Gnetum montanum, assembly GCA_015680685.1. NCBI lineage: Eukaryota > Viridiplantae > Streptophyta > Gnetopsida > Gnetales > Gnetaceae > Gnetum > Gnetum montanum. Next base: position 761,801 of record MNCI01007203.1, read on the forward strand.
GCCCAAATTTATACATCAACACCCTCTTTGGAATTATAAGGAGGGCCACCATTATGGTTTCCTTCAACTAATCCTCTACTATCTTATCCTAGTTTTAATTTCCTTGCTTTCCTTTCTTTTCTACCCTAATCAAAAAATCTAAAAAAAATTAAAAGAAAAAAAATTCTTTTTTTGTCTACCTAGTTTATGATTGGAATTAGTGAAATCCTTAGGCCCCATAATAGGAAAGAAACCAAACAAAACTTCCTAGTCAACCACTTTCCAAGTCATATTCGTACAACACCCAGGTCTAAGCCCCCACATTCTTCAAATATGACAAACCCTGTTGCCCAATCTTTGGTTAACAATCCCTTCAACATTCAAAACTTCAACCCAATTCCAAAAGCCCTTAAACACACTTCCCTTTCTTTCAACCCCTCTTTCAATGATGCTCATCAACATCTTCAAAATCTCAAAACATTACAAGGCATCCACAACATAGTTCAATATGATGTGACCTGTAGGTCTTTTGTCACTACCTTCCAAGGTAAGACAACTTAATGGTTTTTAACCCTTCCTAGCTCATCAATCTTGACTTGGAATGATTTCAAGTCATGTTTTCTTTCTCAATTTAATAAATTCACTACCTCCACTATAGCTTCTAGTAACTTTACTAGCCTCTGAAAGCTTAGTGAAGAAACTATTATGAATTACAATTTAAGATTCCTCTAGCAATTATTATATGTTCCTGGCAAAATGCAACCATAACTAGAAGGAATATTGAACTTTTTCCTCCTAACCATTGATCATTTCTTTGCATATGCAATCAAATCTGATCCCAATATCACCGACTTGCAAAGAGCCATGCCCAAAGTAGTCGAACTTGAACAAATCACTAGCAAATTCTTTACAATCCCAATTTGGAACACTTGGCTTAGGTTCTCAAACCCTGATAGTCTTGAATCTTTTTCAAACCAATCCTCCAATCCTCAACTCTCTATCAAATATTCAAATTCTAAATGCTTCCTCTTCTTTATTCCCTCAAAACCTTGGCCTAAATGATGATTAATTAAAGACCTTGATTCAATCTATTATCAATCCTTCCTCCATACCCTCTATCCCTAACCCTCTAACTACACAAACCTTTAACTTACCTAAAGTTGAGGGTCAACCCCCAATGAATAAAGTCTTGACCACCCTACAAAATCTCTCTAATGAAGTAATTAAGCTAAAATGCAACAATGTTAGGATAAGAAATCACCATAATGAGGCAAATGTAAACCTAGGAGAAGTAGCTCTTAATGAATATTGTAGATTACATAACACCAAATAACATTCTGACAAGTCTTTCCCTCAATTCCAAGCCTTATATGGGGATATCACATAAGAATTACAAAAAGGTCAAAAAGGAAAAGCCTTGCTAATGGTTCTAGAAATCCCTAGTGAAATTGAAAATGAACTAGTAGCATCCTTTTAACAAGTCATGATCAATGAACCTACCCATGAAAATATACAATTTAGGAATATGAGAGACATCATGAATAACTCTAGTAACCCAAAAGGGAACACATACATCACTCCTAGAAAACTAAACCATGATAATTCATCTCAACTTGGAACATCATTACAAATCCATAATCATTCCAACAAAAATCAACCTGAACCTAGGAGTGAGATGAAAACTTATGATCGTATAGAAGATTTAAAAAGGGTTAAGGCCAACATATCCATGTATGAACTTTTAAAATTTAAGGAAGTAAAGGAAGCTATACATTGATTGGTCAATGAATCTAGAGATAAAGGCAAGACCCATGCAACTAATAAATAAGTTCATTTCATAGATTGTGTTGGAATCCTTAACACACCCATTCTTCACCAACATGCCAAGAAGGATCAACCCCCTTTCCTGACTACTTTAGTTATACTAGGAAAGAATGTTCATAATTGTCTAATGGGTTCAAGAGCTATTGTAAATGTAATGCCTCTTTAGGTATGTAAAACATTAGGAGCACAAATGATTCCCCAAACTTGAAGTGTTATCCAACTAGATGAATCCAACATCTGTGTAGTAGGATCACTTAAAGATATTAAAATTTCCTAAAGCAATATCCTAATTTTTCATGTCACATAGATATGTTAGTAGTCAATATGAAACCTACATATGGCATTGTCACATCCCCATTCCCAAATGATGTTTTTGCCTAATAAAGATGGTTTCTCTTCATAAAGAGTATTATTGTTATTATAACAAGATCCAAAAGGACAATTGTAATTGAAACTTGAAAGGGTGTATTGTAACAATGGATGTGTTTCTCAAGGTGACCTTTGGGGGTTTGACCTAATGCATTTATACCTAGGGTTAGAGGTTGTTCCAGCATGGAGTGATGAAGCCGATACAAGCAAGTCACAAGAGCCAGGTGAAGTGGAACAGGAAGTGGGATGTCCATCCCTTCTAGCTAAGTTATAGGCCTAACCGTGGTGGTAGTGCTGGATTACCTCTAAGGGATAGATGCCAAAGAAGAAAACCCCAAGGAATAATCTCAAAGCATGATTTGGATATGATATTCCATATTAATAAAACATTCTTTTCTTTCTCTTTGTAAGTTTTTCCTATTATTTCCTTTATACATACTATCAAATATTACATAAATTTTGCATTTGGTATGTTTTCTTCATACCCATAATGTCTAATATATCATATATTTGGCATTTTCCATGACATCTAGGAACAAGATGTCATAGGCATGTTGCTTTCATGTACTTTCAATGCCCAATTTGGAGGTTTCTTTAGATCTAATTTCTTAGAATTCCTTCTTCTAATCAAAGGAGGATTTGAACATGTAATAATTCCTAGAAAACCTTTCCATCATCATGTCATCTTAAGTCCTGATAAATCTCATGTTACATCAATAGATCAAAGTCAAGACTTTGTAGGAATCACTGATCTTAACTTTGGTGAATACAAGCTAGATGAAAATTTAGATGCAATGAATAACTCATTACCTAACATAAACTCCTATATTCATACTCATGTCATATCCTATTACCAAACTTATAGGGAACTTTTTGAACTTCACATTGACATAATTCCTTTTCACTAATATGATAGAAAGACTTTTCTATTATGTGATCCTCCACCAATTTCTAAGGACAAGGACATTAGTGAAATCCTCGCTATTCAATCCTTAGATAATAATCCAATCTACGATGATGATAATACCTATATTGATAAAAGAGCTTGCTTTTTAGATTTCAATCATTTAAACACATGGATACTTAGGATTGATGGAGCATCACCAAAATGAGGATGTGGTTCTAGAATTATGTTAATTCCACCTAGGAAAGCTCCAAAGCTTAAAGCTATTCATTTTTCAAAGCCCATGACAAACAACATGGCTAAATACAAAGCTTTAATCCATGGACTAAAGTATGTCATGTCATTTACTTTGATCTTTCAAATTTAAATATTTACATTGATTCACAACTTATTGTGAGTCAAATTAATAATGTTTATGAAGATAAATATTCTTTAATGAGAGAATACAAGAGATATGTGCTAGAATTATTCAAGGAATTTAATCTTATCACGTTAGAACATGTTCAAAGAGATGAAAATCATATTCCTGATTGCTTTAGCACAAGATAATTATACTTTTGATCTTCCATTTTCTAATGGAGCTTAGGATTCTAAAATCATCATGGAAAAATTTAACTTTTAGTCCATCCCTGATAATGTGCTATCCTTACAATTGTTTGATGTTGATCATCAAATTACTTGTTTTCTTACTAGTCAAGGGAAGTTTTACGATTAGATCCTTGAAGCTTTACATACTTATTCAAATCACTCAATCCTTATCAATGAATTTTCACCCACCAAAACTGCTAGGGAAGTTCAAATAGATAATGCAATTAAAGTCCTACAACACAAAGATTAAAAAATATTAGCAGAAACTGAAATTTCTTTAATCAAAAATAAAAATCAGAAATATCCTATTCTAATAGGTAAACACTTATATTTTGATGATAAGGGTATATATATATATATATACCTTTTGAAAAAATCGAGCGAATCTTTATTCCCAAAAAAGAAGGCTATACACCAATACAGTGTAGGCCAGAGTTGTTGACCCCACATCGACCGCAGACCCCAACCCCGGGACCCCCACAAGTCCCTACCATCGTAGGGCATTCCCGTTAGCAGGGGATATGTCCCATCCCCAAACCCTCAAACAATGATTTGGATCAAGCCATGCATGTCCCAATGGTCCCCCCCTGCCCCCACGTTAGGGGCTTTTGGGGGGTTCATGGTTAGAGCCTTGACTCTCCTCAGGGGTTTGAAGGCTCAAGAATGGCTCTCGTGGGCCAGCAGCTAGGCGACGTCGATTTTCTTCAATTATCTAGGCAATTCTTGTCATGTGGTCTCTAATAACATTCTCGATCCATTGTAGCATCTGGATGTATGATTGTGGGGATAGTGACAATTTCTCAAAGAGTGGTCCCATAGGAGCCTACGGTGGCCCTTGGTCACGAGACAGCTGCCCCTCGTGTTTTCTCTAGATCTGGCATCTGCAATCAACAAATCCCTTCATGGGGCCTGGTCCAACCCACCTTGCACATAGTCATCATCCTCAGAGTCCTGGGGGCATTGCCGTATTTCCACCCGAGACCACGGTATCCCTCACTAGAAGGCCATGTTACCCCCGCCACTATTGATACACCTACGCAGGTTCAGGCGGTGACTAGAGCAGTGGGATCGGGGTTCCAGACTACCAGAGGGTACGGATTACCCCTAGATGCCTGCCAGGGCATCGTCGTTGCAAAGACTCCCAGAGGAAGTGTGGGAAGTTGACCGGAGTCTCGGCGTGCATGTGCTTGAGGAACATGAAGTGTACCACATTGAGTTTGTGATGTGAGCCTAACTGAATGAAGTAGCTCTCCACTAGCGTCACCGTAGCACGCCAGGTAGGCTAGAGGGTCGTCCCCTGGATGTGGCAATTGGTTGTCCAAGGGATGACACCCCAAAAGAAATCAGCCTCATCGCCCTGGGACTACGCCATCAGGGGAATCCGATCCCCCTTTACAGGGGCACCAATCACCACGCCCAAGGCATCCATGATCACTAGGATTTGGCGTTCGCGAAACACTGCGACCTCCCCGTTCCAGTTCACAGTCCAACCGTTCTACACGAAGGCATTTGGAAATTGAAGGTTTTAGCCTAGTCCTATGAAGATTTAAAAGTTTATAATCCATTTATCATTATCCACACAATACTACTTAGGTCTAAAAAGAAACCTTTTAGACAAAAATCAAGACCAATGAATCTTAAAATTGAACCTTTAATGAAAAGGAAGATTGATAAAATCTTGGAATTTAAAATCATGTATCTAGTAAGGCATTCTAGTTGGGTATCAAACCTAGTCCTCATATGTAAGAATTCTTGAGAGATACAATTGTGCTTCAAATTTAGAAATTTTACTACATCTTTCATTAAAGATAATTATCCACTTCCACTTATGGAATATCTACTTCAAACAATAAATAATGCACAAATATAATCATTCTTAGATGCCTACTCAGGTTACAACCAAATCCTTGTGAATAAGAGAGATCAACATAAAATAACCTTTCTAACAAAATGGGGAACATTTTAATATGCCAAAATGCCTCTTGGATTATTCAATATGGGATCAACCTTTTAATGAGCTATGAATAATGAAATCCTAATCAAATGCATCACAAAATATTATCCTCAAGGAAATGCATTAGTAGAATTTAAAAAAAAAATCTTTTAGGTGGAGTTAAAAGGATGATTTTTGACAACCAAAAATCTTGGCATGAAAAAGTAAAATGGGCTGTATGGGTTGATCATATTTGTTATAAAGAGTCTCTTAAGACCTTCCCTTATGAACTAGTTTATGGCCAAAAACCTATACTATCCATCAATTTCAAAATCCCTAATGAGTTTTTCTTGGATTACCTAAATCCCAATGAAAGTCTCATTACTAGATCTTATGATATTTGGGATGTTGAATTTAAATGTTTAAAAGTAGTGGAAAACCTGTCAAATCATCAAACCATTATCAAAAGATGGTTCAATAAAAAATTTGTCACTAAATTCTTTCAAATAGATGATCTAGTCTTGAAAAGAGATAGAGATTCTAGACAAAAAGGTGTGCAAACTAAGTTTTCACCAATGTGGTTAGGACCATACCAAGTCATGGAGGTTGTAGCCCCATCTGTTTCCACTTTTTTCTTTTTAACTGTAGTATTAGATCCATGCATTACATCTTTCGAAATGATATAGAGGTAGGGTGTAAAAATTAAATAGTAAATACAAGTAGCAATTCTAAAACAATCCTTAGTAATTATCATGATTTCTACATGATTGAGATAATGTACATGCTTCTTGCACCATTCTGTAATTGCATAATGCATAGTTCTACAAATAAACAAAGGTTTAAATCATCAAGCCTACATAATAGATTGTGTCATTGTTTACCTAAAGATAACTATATTCAACACTATAGTCTCCTTAGCTATTTATTTGTGCCTAGCAATTCCTTCTTCGAGATGCCACAACATATTACTTCGTAGTTGTTCAATGTTAAAAAAACACTGCCTAACTCATCAAATTCATGCGACTCTAACCCACATGTTAATTATGAAAATGTAAAGGGAAAATGGACATATCATTGTAGTAATGCATCTTCTACCATTTGTTTCATTTATATCTCTATGTCTTCCTTTGCATTTATTCAAGGGTAAACATTTAATCAATGAACTTTTTAAAGGATGGCGTAGATGATTTGGACATGTGCAAAGAAATTTAGACAATGAGCTTGTTACATCATTATTTCAATAAAACCATTGAAAATAAGATCAAAGAAGACATTGGAAAAAAGATAGAAGATGATTCAAAGAAACTACAAATAAATAAAGATATAGCTCTTCATAGAGGTTAATGGTGAAAAGAAACTCATGTAATTGACTTCATTTTATTGGAACAAAGATAGAATAATGATAAAGAATAGGGTAAGTTACCCATGAGGTGTTCGCAACATGGGTAAGTTACCCATTAGTATTGGAGCCACTAGTTTTTATTTCCAAATTTTTGTTGTGAGCCTGGTGCTTGCGATGGCGACAATCACCCAAGTTCAATTAGAATCTACTAGTTCTGCCACCACCTGCAACCCACACGTGCGATCTGTTGTGCTATTGGTGACGACTGTGATGTTGGCAAAGAGGGAAACTCTGGTTGACACTTTAGGAGGATGATAGGGTGGTGACGGGAACAAGACAGCGGAATTTAAGGTGTCTTTGGACCTGCCGTGCGTGAGAGCCCCTAGACACGGTGCCACTATTGTCCCACCGTACCCGTTTTAGGCATTGACGTTGCATTTTTATTTAAAAACACATTTTTAGGCATCGATCATATTGCATCTTATATATAATCTTTAGGAATGATTATGATTTTTGGTTAAAAACGGTTAATGGCTTTCATGCCTCCTTTTCTTAGACGTCATGTGAACTTGAGCATCAATATCATTATTATTTTTACTCCTTTGGCCAACTCGGAATATTTATTATCATTAATATTTCCTTTCATGGATTTAATTCATTATTCTCGGATGTATGAATATTTAACGTAATTTATTTATATAGTATGTATTATTATTTGATCCCTTGGCTAAGTGGGAGAATCTTGATGTAATTTAATAATTTTGGTTGTATAAAATGATGCTCATGTCCCTTGGTCTTATGGGGTTATTTGGAAAGAAAAGTTTTTTTCTCTGAGTTTTGGATCATTACGCTTGATTATGACAAGTCTAGTATTATTTATATAATGTGATTTTAAGCTTAGCCATATTTCCCTTATATTTATGATGCCATGTTATTTAGAATCTTAGCTAAATATTTACTTATATACATGCACATTGATATTTATATTCTTTTCCACACTATCTTCAAATACAATCATGGCCTCCAAACAAATTGTTGTTGACCTTAACAAAGGAAAAAAGTTTGATGATGATAATTATGATAGTTAGCATTGAAAGTTCCAATATGTCTTAGATGAACAAGAGGTGGTAGAGACTCTCTTTCATCTCATGGAGGAACCTAAAGAGGGTACAAATTCTCAACATGGCAAAGAGGTTGAGGCATATCAAAGTTGGCTTAAAAAAATCATATTTCTTGTATCACAATACCAACTAGCATGCAAAATGATATCCTTTGTGAATTTGAGCAATATCCAACTGCACATGTCCTATGGAAGCCCTCAAAGCAAGATTTGGTGCTACCTTTACCATTAGACTAAGCATTCTAACTCTCAAGTTTGAAAGTTATCAAAAGCATCCTAATCAAACTTTGAAATAACATCTTAGAAAAATGTCAAACATGATTCGAGAGTTGAAGGCTACTGAGTATAGTCTCATGGATAAATAGTAGATACAAATAGTTATCCACTCACTTCTAAACTCTTGGGAACACATACGAGTAAACGTGATGCATAATGATAATGTGAAAACATTTGAGGATATTACATGTTATTTGAAACTTAAGGAGAAGTGCTTGATAGCTGCTAAGGCCTCTAATGTGTATGCTATTGAATCTAACACCCATAAATCCAATAGAAATTGAAGAAAAAAGGACCATGGTGGATCCTGTTAAAAAGAACCTCCATCAAAGAAGGCTAAGGAGGATAAAAAAAAGAGAAGGCAAGAAAGATAAGTCTAAGATAACTTATTACAATAGCAACAAGCAAGGCCACTTCACTCGTGAGTGCACTAAGCCTAAGAAGGTATGTCATAGTCCTATTTTTTTCAGTGATTCCTTTGTATCATCTAGTACTCTTATTGCTAAAGCTCTCCCTATGTGGATTATAAACTTGGGAGTAATAGACCACATGGTGAGAGATTAGATTATCTTTGTTAAGTACCATTAAATTATAGCATGGAGTAAGAAGATATACATGGGGAATACCTCTAGTATAGATTTATTGGGCATTTGTACATATAAACTTGTCATGTGATGGGATTGCATTTTATGTCTCCACAATGTTCTACATGCATAAAAAATTCGATGAAATTTACTTCCCATTACTACTTTGTTAAAATTGAGTTTCAAAATTATGTTTTAAAAATAATTTAGTTACAAATCATATAGATTCAATTTGTTATGAATATGGTTTTGTTGACAGTGGTTTCCTCAAGCTAGATATTGAATATGTTATTAAAGAAGATAGTTCTTTCTCACTACTCACTTCTATTAATAATGTTGATGAAAATTCCATTTTATTACATACTAGGCTGGACCATATTGGACAAGAAAGGATGAAAGGTTAGCTAGAATAGGCTTATTAGGAACACTCAGTAAAGTCACTCTACTAAATTGTGAGCATTGTCTAGGAGGAAAATCAACTAGATAACCATTGGGTAAAGCCACTAAGGTTGATTTCCCATTGTAATTAATTCATTATGATATTTGTGGACCAATGAATCTTAAGAAAACACATGGCACCTCCTATTTCATCATATTTATAGATGATTACACATATTACAATCATGTCTTTCTAATTTCTCATAATTCTAAGATAATAGATTGCTTTAGATAATACATGAATGAAGGATTAAGATCCTGAGGACTAACCATGGATGTAAATATCTATCTAATAGTTCAAGAAAATTTGTAATGAAAAAGGAATCATTAGATAGCTAATGATTCCTAAGACATTGCAACAGAATGGTGTTATTAAGAGGAGAAACCACAACTTACTAGACATAATAAGACCAATGATGGTAGAAGAAAAACTCCTGATCAATTTCTAGGGAGATGCATTGTTAACTGCTACCTACATCCTCAATCATGTGCCTAGTAAATCAATACCTTCCACTCAATATGAGTTATGGACTAATAGAAAGCCAATTTTGAATCATTTGCAACCTTAGGGGTCTATGGACTCTATATATAATACTTCCTATAGATATGGAAGGTTAGGCCCTAGACGTAAAAAGTGTATCTTTGTAAGATACCTTAATCATTCTAAGGGATATGTGTTCATTAGGGAACTACTAGATCGAAGTATGACTGAGATAGAGTTAAGAAATGTCAAGTTTCTTGAGGAGGATTTTCCTTATTAAAGGAAAATAGATAAAATACATTGAAATAAATTACAACTTTGTCCAAGAAGCAATGGAAAAAGGAGAAATAACCTTGTAACACATTTCTATGAGTTAGATGGTTGCAAATCCTTTGACGAAATCCTTTTGTAAAGACGTGTTCATGGCTCATGCTAAAGCCTTATGGCTTCATAGAATTTGGTTGCATGTATGAGTGACTACTTCTTACATCATGTATTATGGACCTTCTTTATTTATGCACATTTTTTTATATGTAGCGTAAATTTTTTGTATGTATATGGATCCCACTAGTATGTCATTAGGCTTAACTAGTTCACTCACATGAATAATCATGCTTTAGTACTTATAGAATAGTAAGTAAAGGATAAGACATTCAAAGGTTCACCTTGATATAGTAACCAAGATGAAGTTTCTACAAGGAGATTGAATATGAATGATTCCACAATTCATATTATCATGAACGATAAAGCCAAATGCAGGTTCCTTTTTCTTATTTTATAAAGACATAAAGAAACTTGAGTTATTACTTGAACTATAAATGAATCAAAATTTGTACAGTTTTAGAGAGAGAGAGAGATACACTCACGTATAATAGAGGCTCTCTACCAAAGCATGAATTTTGTAATACATGTGCTATTCGACCAAACTCTACAAGGTGAGTGAACGGATCCTTGCTTCCTCACCATGTGAATCCTTGTGGTTACTGTTGATGTCAACATCACCCATGCTAGGCACGGGGCCATGACTTATTAGTCTAATCACTAGGGTATAGTTACATGATTTGAGTCCATTACTTGAAACAAATTACATGGTACATAGAGGTGCTTTCAATGAGAGCTATCATGAAACCTTTAGATTGTTTATTGTTATAAGAGATTATTGTCATCAATTGGCAGTAATATACTTCTATGTCATCCAATTTACCTCTATACTTTTCTTACGAAGTAATTCTAGTTAATAACTTCTTTGTCATATTTTGTTGATTTCTCAACTAGCATTTTTTAAACTTATTCCACATAATCATAATTTGAATTTCACATTGCCATTTCCAAGTTTGTGATAACTAATTTTTTATTAATCATGATGATATAAATGTTATAAATAGCCTATGTTAGTTTGTTAGCTTCATTGATATCAGTCCTAGGTTTAAAAGCATTTTTATTGATGGAATTAAGTCAGCATGATTTTTATTACTAGGCTTATTTTTAGTAAGAAATTAATTATTTTAGGAATGATTTTTCCTATCATTAAGTACTGCATTTGTGTACATCCTAAATGATACATTCTATTATTGTTTAAACTAATGATTAAATATCTAGCAAAAATCTAAATCCTTGAAAAATGAGTCAACAAAACTCAAAGGCTAGAATCACTTGTCTTAAAAACTAGCACATACATATTTTGCATTTAATTTTATTGTTTTAAAGAATTTTTGAACTTTCATTACTTCTCTTTTAATTCAAATCAACTTATATCTATGACATTGCTTATTCAAAGTCAATGAATCATGAATATGATATATGATCACTTTATGATTGTCATGCATGACCTTCCTTATCTAATCTAACCTAGCTTGGCCTATCCTATGGTTTGGCATGAAGTCAAAGTGAACTACAAAAGTTGGGGAAAAATCTATTAATGTTGGCATGAGCAGTGGTGGTGGCAGAGACATGGAAAACATGGTAGTGATGTGTGAATGTGGGTAAATGTTGCAAGTGGTGGATGTGGGCAACATGGAGATGTGGTGGACATGAGCATCTAAGGCCGTTGGCAGGGAGCTACTATAAAAGGAGCAATAGCAACAAAGTAAAGGGGGGTCTAGAGGGCTCTCTCTCTCTCTTAGTGTGGAGCAGGCAACGTCGACATCAACAAGCTACAAGTAGCGATCATAAGATGTGGTTGATGCACAACAATGACATCAAAATCAACAAGCTATAGGTGATAGTCATGCACTGCAATCAGTGTGCAATGGTGATGTGCGAACAGTGGCATCAGGAATTAGTAGTAGCAAGAATGATGAGTGTTTAGCTGTAGTCAATAGTAGCTAGTAGTGTTAGCAATTATCAGCATCAATAGACACGAATAGTGGTAGCTGTAGCAGTCGATCATTAATCACAATAGTGGAGTATTTTCAATTTTTGCAAGTTGCAATTTCGAATCCCACTAGTGGAGTTTTGTTTTGTTTTTTGGTAGTAATATGCATAGACCCACTACTACAAAGCAAACAATACTAGAATCAAAAGAAGAGGGGCTTTGACGAGCAATTATAGTATATAGTAGTAGCCATAAGAGATAACATATCTTTCTCCCTCTCTTCATGTTGTCTCCCCTTTCCTTCCCATGTAGCGAGGGTTTGAAGAAGAGGAGCCACTCTCATTTTGAACAAGAGTAGGTAGCAAGCAGTAATAGTAAGTAGCAATAACAAGAGACTAGGGAGAGTTTTAAAAATTACATTTAGTAGTTATTTTACTATTTTCTTATCAAACCTTAAAATTTAAGACATTGATTTGATTTAAATTTCCTTCCTAATTTTCTAGTTTGATTTGCCTTTTGGAAGGCTACATTGACATTTCCAATTGAGCCTATTCCTGGGTTTCCATAACCATATAAGAGGCTCCCTAGGTACTAGTCTTCCCAAATAAGTTTTTTGGGTGTTGATGTATCCAAATTTTATGCATCAATAGTTACAACATACTTTTTCCACAAGGTGTCCTTTATGGACCTTTAACTATATCATAAAGTGAAAGGTTGATGATAGCTACTTTGAAATGTTACTTACAGCCATGAATGATGCAACATCATAGGACATCATCCAAAAGAGATTGATCTGAAGCCTAATGACATTAGGATAAAGAAAAGACATTTTGGTCACATTGATCTACTTTATTCATAGTTGACATATCATATTATCTTTAAGTGGTGATATGATTATGAACATATTTTCATCATGCCTTATAACTGATAGGTCAAGTATAGCTCTTCAATGGATTGGAGATAGAATAATGTGCACTGGATATATTTGGGGCATCTACGAGCTACTCTAGGGTTGATGTCTTCACATTGGCCTTACCTTGTTACTAATGTAGAGCTTTCAAACATGAAGAGAGAACTCGATGAGTCACACCTTGGATTTACCTATGTAAAAAGAATGAGTTGCTAAATAAGCACAATTGGAGCCTTTATAACATATCCCGTCATGGTCATGTGGGAGAATGTTGGAGTTGTGTGCATTAGCACCTATGATTGGGCATGTCGTAACTAATGGAAATATTTGCAAAAGTGGTTGCGAAATTGGTAGGAGTGGCTGCCATTATAGTAGCAATGACCACTTCACCAATAGCACTCATCCTTCCTTGGGGATAAAGGTGTTGTTGCTTCTCCATTAAGTTACTTTTTTCTTCTCACATTTTCAAGGTGGAATGAGATTTAAGCTCACGCAATTGATGTTTGAGTTCTACTCCTGCATTTCCTGCCAAATTTGTTGCCATTGCTTGGCATCCTTGTCATTTTTACTGCTATCATTTATTGCCAACTATGTTGTTGCAACCTTTTTTTTCATTTGTCATTGCCTTTCAATTCTACTACTGAAGCACCATAGATCTTGATGTTGTTGTTCCATTGCCCATCCAATCTTGCTACTATGCCGATCTAGCTACTACTACTACTACATCGTCACTATTGCCACTACACTATCATTACTATTATTAAATTGTTATTATTTGTTGTGCCATTCTAGCGTTGATCTTGCCACCAGTTGCACCATCAACCACCTACAACATAAGTATGTTACCCATCATGTATCTTACATTTTGTATTGCATACATTCGAGCACCCAAGTAGCTATATTTAAATTGTGGCATGTCATTTAAAGTTTTTACACAATGTTGCCATCTAAAAGAATCTTGACTAATGTAGAAAATAAAAAGAAGTAAATCTTACTAACTTTTAAAATTATACATTAAAATGCCATTGTTGTTGTTGGCATGAACTAGTTATCATTTTTAGATTTTAGACTTTAGAAACTTCTTTTTTTAGTTAAATTTGCAAATAAAATAAAAGATAAAAAGGCACTTCCATTGATGAAATGCTTGAAAACTTCAAATGTTAACCTTGTAGTTTATATTACATACATTAATTGATAAAAAATGAATAATATTATTTAAAAAATTTAGGGTATATCAGATTATCGAAGAAAAAGTTCAACGTTTTTGAGGGTGCATTTTTATGTTTTCATATTTACAACCAATCTTGAAAAACCTTCTCTTTGGGGTAGGAAAAGAATCAAGCTTTTCCCTTATTTAGTAGCATCCTCATGGATTTTCACTTCTTGTTACAAGGTTTATTGTAAATAGAAGAAGAAAACTCTCTTTAAATAATTTTTCCTTATTTAGCAACATCCTCATGGATTTTCACTTCTTACTACAAGGTTTATTGTAAACAAAAGGAGAAAACGCTCTTTAAATAAAAAGGAATATATTAATTAGAGATAAAAAATAAATAGCAATGAAATCTAAAATATTCCCATCCTTGAGCCTTCAAAACAAACTAAAATTAATACTATTAGAAAACAAATTATTTGTTCACTTTTCATTAGGAGCGTTGTCACTTGAAGTTGTAACTAAAAAGCGATATCTTTGAGAATTTGGTATTTGATATTTAAAAAGAGGTTATAGTTCTAATTTTGCTACTAGAATATAATTGTACACCGAAGCTTCCAAATAGAGTAGAGAACAAATGGTCAAAGAGATTTTTAAATGCAAAGAAAAGATGTAGACAAAGTAGATTGATCACTAAGAATGAATTTATTGATGCTTATTTGAAAGTTGTTATAAATTTAGGCTGTTCATTTCCAACTACATTGACCAATAGGCCACTTAGAAAAAAAACATGAGAAAATGAGTATTTACTTCTATAAAGAAGACATTAAGGAGAAAACTTTCTCGTATGTCTAAGACAAGTGCTGATAGAAAGACCTTGATGAATAACATATTATAAAAAATATGAATTTTAGAAAATCTAGGATCTCTCCAAATATCTTTCATTTTTCTCATTTAAAAGTGTGAAAATAATTGCATTTTCTAGGCCATATTAAATTTGTTATGAATAATCCTGTAAGAAACTTTCAAATAAAAAGAAAAAATAGATATGCTATCATTCCAAAACAAATATCTCAAAAAGCTTAATGTAAACTATTATCAACTTTAAATGAATTCTTAAGACTAGAAATTAATATTTTAAAATTATTTTTTCTCTTCTAATTTATACCATAGAGGCTAGAAGCTTCATTCCAAGTAATCTATCTATCATGCATACATAGATAAGAAACTGTAGTGATACCAAATTTGCTTCAGGTGGTACATAATCTAGATGCATGAGTAGCCCAAGCTTTTTCAATAAAAGGAGGTGACCATGGGCTAATTTGCTTAAGCATATCTTTTGAAACCGTAATGTGATTGTAAGTCTAATATTTGCTAAGATTTGAACATGCCTTCTAAATTTGTATAAGAATTAGAGAACTAGGAATAGAAATGGCTTGAGGAAAAAAAGATAATGAAGAAAGTCATTAGAATACTAACTATTATCATTCTTAGGTTTTCCTTCCATAAGTCTCTTGTTTAAAAAGAGCATTCAAGCATCATCTCCATTAATGTAGTTTACAATCCATTTTATTGCAAAAGAAATACCCTAGTTATAACAATTAATAAGGCCACATCCTCCATCTTTCTTGCTACTAGTGCAAATATCCTAAGCAACTCTAGAAAAATATTTTCTATGTTTCTTAGTAGATTAAAGAAACAAATGGATAATATGATCAATTCTCTCATAAAAATTTTTAAAAGGAGCTCAATAACTAGAGTAATAAACATGAATTAAATGAAGCATCAAGGTAATAACTGAATCTTTACTCTCAAGGATGAGCTTTTTCTACTTTCCATTAGTAAGTTTTTTTTTCAATTTTATCAACTACATAATTCTACAAAATATTTCAATGTGCTTCTTTTATAGGATGAGAAATATGTGTACTAGAGGCCTGAAATAATTCATTGCTAAAACCTTTAGAAAAAATAGAAGAAAAATGATTCATTAAAAAACTATTAATAGTATCAATATATTTAATGATGGAATCATTTATATAAAGTGATTCCAATTTAGGTACTTGACTCTTTCCTTTTGGAAATTTAAAAAATTCCTCACAGGGTTCATCTTTAATTTTTTTCCAACTCATGCAACTTTTAGTGAGCATTTTTAGCTTCAAAAGTATCCCAACATTGTTTAGGATAACAAGCTTTAGCCAAGACTTTTTGAGTTTTAAAATCAAATAGATTTTGGTCTAAAAGAATTTTCATTTACTTTATAGACTTTACATGATCTTTTTCAACTTAACACTTACACTTTGTAAATTACTTTTGAAATCATCTAGCATAATTTCTAACTCTATAAGTAGTTCATTGCCACCAATCAATCCAATAAATATCTATAATAGGCTTTTTTTCTATATTTCATAAAGACATCGAAATATTTTTCCCATTGGGTCCTATGAACATATAAGGATTCATATAAAAAAGTTCATGCTTTTGAAAGGATGAAGAATTAATTCTAGAAATAAAATACTAATAGAAAAATGATTTAACAAAGTAGCATTTATATACACTTTACTTTCCTTATAAGCTTCCAAAAGGAAACATTAGAGATGTAAAGTCTATCAAGTCAACAAAAAATTGTTTCATTTTTTTGATTGATAATTACACTAAGTATATTACTTCTCATTTGAATGAGATGGGAATAAAGAGCTAATATCAAACATAAAATATTTTCCTTTGAAACTACACCAATCTTCTTTTTCTTAAGAAGACATATTAGAAGGAATACCATCAAGTTTATATAAATGACTTTTGACCTTATTAAAATCATCACCAATAATCCATAGAACTTTGAGTAAAGATACAAGATATTTCCAAACATTTGATTGATCTTATGAATTATTAGGAGCATAAACATTACAGAGTCTAAATTCACCTTTTTCACTATGAAAAATAATTCAAATAACTCTTCTATGGTTATCAAAATTATAATTTAAAACTTTTCTAGTTCAATTTTTATTAACAAGAATAGTAACACCTTCTTTATTAACTTCATGAGTAGTAAAAAAATAATGCAAGTTTTTAAAATGTATTTACCAATAAAACTAATACTATGAGTTGAAATCTTAATTTCCTATAAGAAAAGAAATTTTGGAAATAAATGCTAGTTTGAAAGATACTCCTTGACAATCTTTACTCTGGACTTATTAGAAAGGTCTCAAACATTCTATGATAAAACTAATATTTAGATGTCAGAGAGGAGGCTTCCATCCATGATTTTTTAAGCTTAACATTATCTCATAATCTATATCACCAATAAGTGAAAAAACATTGTTCAATAAAAAAAATATTTAGAATAGTAGTAGAAGTAGAAAGAGAATGAGATAACTTTGAGGTTTTTAAATTGAAAGTGATATTTGTAAACCTCTTATTTTTATGTTGTATTGAGTAAAATCCATCTGCATCAGTAGTTTCATTATTCATCCTTAATAAAAATTTCTTTTCTACTAAAGAGGTATTCTCTTTAAATATCAAGATTTTACTAGCACCCTTGGAATTAAAAGGATTAGTAAAATGTTGAGAACTTAATAAAAAAGATTTCATTTGTGCCTACTAAAGATTACCATTATTTGCCTTTATTGAAAATTGTTGTTTCTTTTCATTATGAATAACTTTTTCTTTAAGAATTAGACAAATTTTAATAACATGACATTCACGATAATAATAGCTACAACATCCTTACAAATTATTAGCTGTAAATTTTTGGGAAAAACACTGATTACCAACCTTAAGCTTTAATTTTGTCTTCTTCTAGTAAATCAATCTCTACAAAATAGCATGTGTGCTACACACCATTTAGTTATATTTGAGCTCTATCTTGAGACTTGTATTAATCTTGCCAATAATTTTATTATTAACACTTTGAAAAATATGAGGAAGATTTTGTAATTTAATCTAGCAAGAAATTTTAGAATAATTACAAGAATACAAATTGAAATCTATTTTCTATTCTTGAGTAATAGAAGTATTACACTAATCTATAAAAACTTTAAATTTGAATGATTTCTCAACTATTTCCAAATGGCCTTGTTCAATAAGCAAAAATGGTTAAAAAAATAGCAGGCATGCAAAACATTAATTTCATAGCATTCAAAGATAACTTGAATCATTAGTGTAAAACCCTTAATTAGGTAAGAAAATCTAATAATTTGCAAAAATATGTATTATGAAGTGATATCTTTTGATAGGCATTCATATAATTCATCAGGTAAATAAAATTGAAAGCTTTAGAATTCTTCATAGTTTCTATGGTATAAGAGACAATAGTATTTATTTTTTATCTTTAGATCATTCCTTGCCAAAAAAATCCTACTACAAAGACCCCACAAGAAATCCTTGAGATCAATAAACCATTGGATTCATGAAACATATTCCACTAGTCTAACTTTACCATATAGTGCCAAGCAAATGATAATTGAAATAACTCCAATTACATCCATTAAAAAAAGTGCTACTATTACTAAATCAATGGAATAAATTTTAATATTCAAGTGTTCAATAATTTCTTAAGGAAATTAAAAGAGGGAAAGAAGATTTTATAAAGGATGTAATATTTAATATTATAATAAGCATATTTATTAATAAAATATTATTATTTTACTCAAATACATAGTATGAATCATTAATATGGAATTTTTATTATTATAATATTTTTCTTTCAAAGAGTTAATGTTAATACTTATTTAATAAGCTAAATACAAATTTATTTAAAAGATATTCATGTGTACCTAAGGTGTAGTGTAGTGGTTAGGATACTTATCTCTTAAAAGGGAGGCTATGGGTTTAATACATCCTTCACATTATAATGGAGTTCTATGGTGGGACACTCTTATGGTGGATTACATCTATCCTCAAATTTCTTTGTCTAGAAAAAAAACCAATGAAATGATGTAATAGCTATTTGCAATTATTTTTAGAAAAAGTAAAAAATATTGATTGTTATTAAAATTTATTTTATCCTAGGTTTTTAGTATTGCATAAAAACTTTGATTTCTCAAAGGGTTTGACCTTCACTTTTTATTTTCAATAATTTAAATTTTTTTTCTTTATTATTAATTAATGCTTTTCTTGTTTATTGGTCCCTCTGAGACTTGACCTAATCCTCTAGGAAATAATCCTATCAATCTATATTTGCTTGAATTTTATGCGTTGAATTTCATGTTTTCTTCCAATTTTACTTTGCTAATCAAAGATCAATAAAGACATTTCTTGTTATGTACTATGTAGCATGTATTGCTTACTCTTTAAGAAGTCAAAGGAGAGAAGTAATGGATAACACTTACTCTTTAAAAAGTCAAAAGAGATAAAGAATCCTTTAACCTTGTTTTTTAAGTGAGAAGAATTTACAATAAATTTGGTAATCATTTATTTAATTTTTGCTTGAACTTGGACATTCAAAAATTCTAGTTTGTGGATAACATCTTCCTCTAATTCATTCCAAATACAATTTATTCTTGCTTTCTATTTGAAACCAAAGCTTGAATAACATGCTTTTAAAACCGTTCTTTAACTATCTATGATATTACATTAGAGTTTGTCTATATGTGCCCATTTGTGTAGCACTACTTTTGAGAATTTTACTTCCTTGAGCTTCATGTTTTATAAACATAGGTCCTAGATTGATAGGTTAATTCAACATCTAACAATAACATATCAATCTCTAGGAGGAACATGTTATAGAAGTTTAATTATAAATTTATAACTAAAAATTGTTTTTGTACATGCTCCATCTAGTTTCACCATTTCATTGCTAAATTGAGAGCCCAAACTAGATAGCTATATGTAACATAGTATGATAGTTATCAAGAATAATTTTTTTAAAACATCTATGCCAAAATCCATGCTTTTTAACATTTATGCTTGAGTGAATTTATAACTTTCATATTACTAATAATTTTTCCTTAAACACCCTTTACCCAATTATAAGCACTAGAGCATAAGAGTCCAAGGTACTCATAATCTACAAGTTAGCCATCAAACATGAAATCATTATTAATCTTGCTATTTTTAACTATATATTATATTTAATCTTCATCCTTGTTCATGCATAAAAGCTATCTAATGTATGTATCATATACTAAAATGTTTTCACTATGTAGATAGAAAATGACATTATTAATGTATGCTTTATCTCTTAGTGAGGTATATGATATCATGATGTTGTGGGCTCAAATTAATCCCAAGTATCTTCATAATCAAAATGAGAATAAAATATAAATCTAGGTGATAATAGAAATGTAAATCTATCCTAGCCTATGGAGATAAGCATACATTCCTAGCTTCCTATACATGTTGTGGCTCATGTAACCATTATTGGGATTATCAAGTGAATTTACTACTAAGCAAATCAAGTGAAGCCACTACTGGGTTCCTAAATAATTAACCTCAATGCTTGAAACTACTCATAATTATTCTACCTTATTAATAAACATTGGAAAAGTAAAGTACTTAGAAAATTTAAAGAACTTAATTAAAGTAAACATATTAGAAAATAAAAGTAAACTAAGTGAGATACTGCAATGGCAAGCAACAATCTTGATCTTTATTACCAATCATGAATTATGTTCAAGTATAATCCACTTGAATAAATAATTTGTACAACTATTAGTTACCACACTGCAGGCATGTACTTCTAACTCTAACTCTAACTCTAACTCACAAAAAGAAACTACAAGAATTTTACCAAGTGTTATGCAAAAGTTATTCAAGTGAAGCGATTATGGGTTGGTATTTATAGTAATGACTAGGACCCACTAAATCATATTTATGATGATGTAAGCAGAACTATGATATCATAGATATGGTATCATATTTGATGACTAATATGTTTATCATACCCTCACAACTAATTAGAGACTCGTCCTTAAGTTAAGAAAAAAGGAGGATAAAGTTCCTTCCAAAATTGTAAGGTGTATTCAGACTTTGACATGACTACTTATATACATTGCTAACTTGACACTAAATGCCGCATTGTGGTTCAAGTGGTGTTTACAAAATTATCATGCATTACATGATTAACAAAATTCTGACAAACCAAAATAACAAAACAAAACAAAATGAAAAATATTAATGTAGCCTTATTGGCTTCTTTTCTTTATCATCGAGCTTTGGAATGTAGTATTTTCTAAGTAACACTTGAAGTTTCTCCACTTCTGATATAGGATCATGTGCCATCTAGGAAAATTCTTCAATGTTTACTAGATTTTGTGCTCTCATTGACATGGCAGTTGTAAAAACATCTTGTTTGCATTTACATACTAAGTTGTAAACTATTGTCTTTCTTCTTCAAATGTCATAAAAGCTATTTTTCTTAGTTTTTGGTATTTTGTCATCCTATGGGCTAGGTTTGCTACTACATCCTTCTAATCCTGGTAGCTAGCTTTGACCACTTTGAGCTTAGAGTTTACAATATGTAATTTTTTTGTGCATCCTTTCTATTTGCAAACTTATTCTCATATAATGCATAACTTGTAGCTACTTGCTGCTCTAATTTATTTTTTGGTCACCCTACTATGAGCATGGCTAGATTAGCATATCTAAGATTTTCTAATTCCATGTATTCTATGAGGTCTTCAATATATAGGTCTTTGTTTTTAATGTGATGGAAATGGGTAACTTCATCTAGAATTGGCTTTTGATCAGGTGTTTGTGTAGTGATGGAGTTGATTTTGGCTTTAGCCAACTAGATTTCTTTTTCATGAATCTATTTGTACATGTCCACCTAGTCTTTAAAGTCCTCTATTGGCCTTTCATGCCTTTTGGCCTTATTTTAGTATGCACTAATTTCAATAGTTGAATTTTGATGGATCATGCAGACTTCTTCCATTAATAAGGGCTTGTTCTCCCTAGCCAATTTCCACATGTCTTGGTTGACTTTGGAAAATTTTTATTTAAGTTGATGAATATTCTTTTCTATTACTTTATTTTATTTTTCTATATTAGTCAACCTTGTGTTTTTAGTAGCAATTCTTTTGTTTTCTTCTTCAAGGGTAGTTAGTGCTTTGGCATGAGCATATGTTTGAGCTTTTGCCACATAGGGATTCCATGTTGCCTTTTCTTTTCTTTCTTCATCGCTACTTAGATGTTTCTAGTGATCAATTGGGGCACTTATTCTATTCTAAATTTATCTAACTAGTTTAGTGCTATGTACTTTGCAAAGTCTCTTCTTTTTTCTCTTAATATTTCTAATTTAGCATGCAACCTTTGCACTTCATTTTCTTCATGATTAACTCTACTTTCTACCATTACCAACTTACCCTTTATTCAAATCAAATCTAATTGTACTGCAATGATATTACTAGGGATATTAAAGAGATTCTGCATTACTTGGCCTATATGCAGTAGCCAATCTAGGATGTCTTCATGTTCTTGTGGGACCATGGATGTACTAGGTATGATTTCAACATCTCTAGTTCCAGTAATATCTACCAATGGCACAATGGAAACATTAAATGATTCCTTAATACGGTCAGTGATGACTTCAATTGCTCTTGCTACATCATAGTGTTGCATTATCATAACTATGGATCCTTCTCTTGTCTTCATCATGACCTGAAATGATGTAGCATTCTAATAGATTTTTTGTGCCCAATATTCATCCTTTCTTGGCTGCAATAGGATTTGACTACTAGCGAACCCATTGATACTACAAGTTTTCTTGGATTTTCTTTGACTCTATACAACGCAAAACCTTCCCTATTTCCCCAACTTATAGTTTCGATAATTTTTTCACGTGGCTCATCGAAGGTTAATAATGCTACTGTGCTAGTGGGGAACTTGATTTAGGTCTATCACTAGCTAGAGTTGACCCACTAGGTGTAGGTATAGATCTTACTACTCCCTTAGTGCTAACTGCATTCTCTAGATAATCCTTCTTTGGAGGCACTAGTTTTGAAATTTAAACATAAAATGCAATCTAGGTCTTGTGTAGAATATCATTTATGTAATCTAGAATTTATACTTGCTTGTACAACCTTTTGATAAGGCAAGGAATTAACAAGGTTAGCTTCCTTGCCTTATTTTCTTCAAATCTTCTTTGAATTTCTAAGAATAAAAAATAAGCCATGTTTGCATTGAATTTTCCCATAAAAATGATGCTTCCTCTTGTAGCGTAAATGGAAATTCTATTGAGCCTTTTTGTGGGAAAAATATGGTTGGTCCCAATCTTAAAATATATTTTCTTCTCAGTAGACAATTCACAATATTCTTTATCTACTTTGTCATAGACCCTTTGTAGCCATAATTTGTTTGCCTCAGTGTTAGATCTTGTAGATATCTACACAGTATTTCCTCTAACATTAGGAATATTTAGTGCCTTTGTAATTTCTTCCACTAAGTAAGGAATTATGACTCCTTCAATCTTAACTATGGTATCATCTTGTTTATTCTTCCAAAATTAGTGCACTTCTCCTAAGTATCATTCTCCACTACATGACAAAGTTCATCATAAAGGAGAGGCTTGGAGTTGTTCTTGAATGTTAGTAAGTCTAAATTCCATAAATGGTCTAAAATTAAGATCCACTATGAATATGGACATGATTGATTTCTCCTAAATATCCTAGAGACATTTAGTCAATAGTGTGAGGTACTATCCTTGCTCTGGAGCTAGTGGTACTTCAGCCTTAGCTTGTGTAGAGTGTTTAGTTGTAGGTATTTACTGATGGATGTTGAAGAATTGAGCCTCCTGCTTCACTTGTGGTGTCTATTCTCTATCTTGTCCACTACCTCTAGGTATTTTACCCCTTTTTTCTTAGGGTTCTTCTGTTGTGAATCACTTAAGAGCCATCTACAATTATAAAGGATTTGTTTAGATTGCCTAAGGATTTCAAATAAGCTTACAATGGTTCATAATCCTTTGCTGGGTTCTTAGACTTGTCAAAATTTTATCCTTATTATTACTTATAGCTCTTATGATGATTGCAAAGTTAGGAAAATTTGAAAAAGAAACCCTTATTAGTTATACTTTTAATTATTATGGCCTCTCACAATTATTATTCTCTTATTGTGTATTTAGATGGGTAGGTAGGAGGAATGATCAAGTTCATTAGCTCTTATTTAATTATTTGATCAAAATTCGATTGATTGTTCTTATTCCTACCCTTAATGTACTCATCCAGTGTTAGAAAAACTTTGTTTAAATTGCCCAAATTTCCACTATGCTTCCCTTCCCTAACTAAGTTGATCACCTAGTGATCAAGAGGTTTCAAGAATCACACAAATCAGAGCTATGATGAGGAAGTTATGGAGCTTGGAAGTTCAGGCATCAAAGGATCAAAAAATAACATGAACTCCCTTTGTGTGAAATGTGGAAAATAAAAAATTGGCTAACTCCTTACACGTATTTATAGTCGGATTATATTGGATACATTGTAGATATGACATTATAGCTATGACATATTAGGGCCTAATACATTGTAGCTACAATGTTACTGTTCAAAAAGTTTTGGATTTTGAGCAATTTGTGGTGGAAAATTGAATTAAATGGATAGTTTGGAAGATGTATAGTTGGTTTGAAGGGATCTTGATCATATATGATGTTTAGAATATGAAAATTTGGCAGTAAACTTTTATAAAAGAAGGAATCTTTAGAAAAGTAAGTCAATGAGGTCTATAGGAGATGAAGAATATGTCGAATTAGTTGTCAAGTATGAAGCACAAGAGGTATACAAGCAAATCCTCCCCAAAGTAGGCTCCAGTCATAAGTGCCCTTATATAGCCACACCTACAAGTGTTCGTAGGTACTTAAGGAGTTGAATGTAAAACATACCTATCTTCCAAAACACACATGTTAGTATTACTTAAATGAGAAAATAACACTATATTATACAAAACCATTAAAGTATGATTATATATAATAGTAAGGTGAAATGGGAATAGTAAGGGACTATAGAAATTTGGATGTGAGGTATCTTACCATAGGCATAATGAATTCTCTATGTAATGTATGGTTAAAATGATCATTAGTCTTTCTGTTGAAGATTCAAACCAAGCCCATACCACTTACTAGTGATATTGCATTGCATCATCCCAAAACTAGCAACCATAAGACTATCATAGTTGCAAGAAGTATTAACACTTGGTAATAAAGTTCAAGGAAGTAGTTTATTAATAGCACACTTTATTTTTTAAAGGATATCTGACCATTAGATAGAGGAGTTACTTCAGGCATGGATAACATGTATTTCCAATGAAACCCCAAAAAAATTTTGTCATATGCATTTATTAGATTATTACTATGTTAACCTTATGAGAGGACTACCTTTAGGCATGGGTAACATATCTTTCTAGTGACATGGTAAGGCAACACTTATTTTAGAAATACTTCCATTTTCATTAGAACTCAAGTAAATAATACAACTTAACATTAGGATAAGACTTATAGAAGTAGCCTTAGAGAATTCACAAATACCCTTGATGTCATACCCTTTTCATTCCCACTTGGTTTTTCACTTTCCTATCCATGCATAATGATCACAAGTTTATTTTAGTTTTATTGTGAAAAGAATATCATTATGTTCATGGTAAGAATGTCTTATTATTGGAATTGAGTGGATGAATAATGTGCTCTCAATGTATAGAATCAATACTTCAATTTATTTAATAGTATATGGTTAAATTCACAGTATTAGAACTACATCTTTTTTTATTCCTTAAACTTTATTAGAAAAATCAATAAAAATATGTACAATAAAGATGGTGAATAATTGTAGAAGAATGATAAGAATGATAAGAACAAAAAAATGTAGAAAAAATTTAGAAAATATTAAATAATAGAAAATGATTAAGAAATAGAAAAAATATTTAAAAATGCAAAAAAATAGTAAGAAAATAAAGGGGCCAATGCCTAAGTGTCCAATTGGATACACCAATGACTATTATTGGAAATAGTTAACCAAAAGATGGAATGGATTGAAGCCAATTTGTCAAACAAGGTAGAATCCATAGAGGAGTTAGGAGATTTGTAGAATGGTTTGATCTATTGAATATTAACCAAAATAAGCCTTTATAAATAGGTTGGGTGATAAATGCACATGTCATCCAAGTTGTAGGTAGCATGGATGATATAGGATCGTTTCCAAAGAGTTTGAAATTTATCCCTTTGTGGAACATGATTGGGATTATTGTAAAGGACTCTATCACTAGGCTTGATAGATACTTGTCTTATTTTTGTGTCATGCCTACATTTGAAGTATTTCTTATGAACCTCATTGCTCATCAAAGTTACAAGTCAATTTTTATCTAAAAGGTTAAGATTCATGAGATGTTTCTTTTCAGCTAAGTTTAAGTCTAGGTTAAGTACACTAGTAGTGGCTAAGATTCTTAATTATGCTTGGATTGGTAGTGTAGGAAGTTTTCCATAAACTAGTTCATAGGGAACATATCCTATAGGAAGTTTCCATGTGGATCTATACACCCATAGAGCATTTTTTAGCTTAGTGCTCCAATCCTTTCGAAATCAACTAACAATTTTAGTTAATATTCTTGTGAGTTCCTTGTTGGTTAATTCTACTAGATGGTTTTCTTGGAGGTGATATGATGTAGTTAATTTATGATTAACCCCAAGGCATTGCATTAGCTTTTTAAATGTAGCTTTTGTAAAGTGGGTTCCATTATCAAATATCAATATTCTAGGTACTTCAAACCAATTTACCACATGTTGTTAGGAGAATTTAATAGCTATCATATTTGTATAATTCTTAACTACAGTTGCTTCTGCCCACTTGGTGCAATCACTATAATATACAACTTCCTATTGGACATTAGCATGATGGGTTTCATAAAATCAATTTTCCAAATATCAAAGGGCTCCAATGGTTGTATACGCTATTGTGGATCTTTATTTCTAGTTGTGAGTCCTTTGTCACATCAACATCTCTCTAAAGATTGGATGAACCAATGTGCATCTCTAAATATGGTAGGCCAAAAAGAGCCTTCCATCATCAATTTTAGTGCTATCCTTTGTCTTGCATAGTGACCACTACATGGTCCTTCATGTGCATCTTTTAAGGTTCTTTGTTGGTCTTCTTCAAGAACACACCATTTGATTAGCCCATCAATAAAAATCTTATAAAGGTTTCCATTAATTTCCATATACTATTTGGCTTGGTGGAGGAACTGCTCCTTTTGTTTTTTGTCCCACTCAATAGGAAGGTTTTGTGCAATGACATAGATCACATAATCATAAATCCATGACTTCTTTGTTAGGGTTGTAGTCATTTCTATTCTTATGAATATATTTTCATCGAGAAATTGGTATGATAATGGTTCATCATTATCTTTTGGTTCTCATTTAAGTTTGGATAGATGATTAGCTACAATGTTTTTGGTTTCCTTTTATCTATAATTTTGAGGTTTAATTCTTGTAATATCACAAGCCATCTTATCACCCTTGGATTGAATGTTGGTTTATTCATTAGAAATTTGATAACACTATGATCTGTGTGGACGTAAGTAGAATACCCAAGCACATAATGTCTAAATTTCTCAAGTGCATACACCATGATCATAAGCTTCTATTTTATAGTGGTGTAATTGAGTTATACCCTAGTGATGCTTTGAATGTCATAGTGTATGTAATAGGGTTGTCTTTGATCATTTAGGTGAGTGAGTACTACTCCCAGTGCATAGTTTGAAGCATCTATCATAATGTGAAATAGTTTTGACCAATCCAGAGCTCAAAGGATTGGTTTTTTGATTAGTTTCAGCTTTAATTTCTCAAAATCCTTCTCACATAGTTCTATCCAATGGAATGTTGCATCTTTCTTTATGAGTTTTGGTAATGATTTTACAATCTTTGAGAAATTTTCAATAAATCTTCTATAATATCCTATGTGGCCAAGAAATGATCTAACATACTTGATAATTTGTGGCCTTTAAGTGATGTTCTAGAGAACTCTGATCTTCTTTGGATCTACTTCTTTTCCTTTATGAGATACTCTATACTTTATAACTATACCATCTTGAACCATTAAATGGATTTATTACCAATTGAGCTTTAGATTGGTTTCTACACATCTTTTTAATTACCTACTCTAAATAGTCCAAGGTATGTTTAAAATCTAGCCCATATGTGAAGAAGTTGTCTATAAAGACTTCAAACCCATTACAAATTTGCTTTTGAAAGATGCTGAATACAAGTCTTTGAAAGATAGTGGGTGCATTACATAGGCTAAAGAACATTTTTTTTGTATGAAAACATCCCTCATGGACTGGTGAATGTGATCTTTTCTTGGTCTTCTAGTGCAATGCAGATTTGGTTATACCCATTGTACCCATCGAGAAAACTATAGTACTAATGTCCTACAATGGTGTCTAGGACCTAGTCAACAAATGAAAAAGGAAATTGGTTCTTGAATATTACTAAATTCAATAATCAATAGTCAATGCAAACCCTCCACTTACCACCTTTCTTTAATGACTAAGGAAGTAACCCATTCATTATTTACTATAGGATAGATGAACCCTACTTTTAGCAATTTTACTAGCACTTGTTTGATAACTTCTTTAGGTTTGGGATTCAATCTTCTTTGAGGTTAGCAGTGTGGTTTGATAGTTGGATTTGTATAGATTTGGTGTTGACATATGCATAGATCTATACCAGTTATCTCATCATAGGACCATGCAAATGCATTGGGATTTATTTACCATTTCTAATAACTACATATTTTGGTCTTTATCAAGATTGACATTACTAATTACCAATTTTTTGTTATTTGAGAAAACATATTCTAGTTTTTCTAATAGGGCTTTTAGTTCTAAAGGTTATGGTTCATGATTTTCTTATATCTCTAATTGCCCCTATTCAATATTTTCTTCTTGATGTAATTGTACATTGGAATGTTTCCTTTTGAACTATTCTAACTTATCAATTTCTTCAATGTAGGAACTTCTAATTATGTTTAATGATTCCATGCATATATTGGATTCTGTTTCTTTGTCATTGATCAACCACTAGATGTCTTCTTATCATGTGGCTTCTACATACATACATTGTTATACACATATATCCTCCATACATCAATTGCATGATATATTAATGTCTTATTTTATGGCCCAAATTTTCTACACATAATTGTATCCATTATCAATGGATGTGATACATGGAACTTTGCATCTATGTGTGATTCTAGCTTCATCTTCCTTTGGGATTTCTAAGGAAAAGTCTTTTATTCCTAGCTTAGCATCCATAATGCTAAGCCATGATCTTCCCATAATTATAGAAAATTCCATTTTGTTTTTCCCCACATGTATAACTAAGAAATCAGCAGGGTAAGGTCAGTCACTTATGATGATGATAACATCTTCCACCTGTCCAAGTGAAACAACAATTGAATATTTCACAAGCTCTAATTGGATATTGTTCTTTCTCAGTGGAGGTAGGTTTCTAGCTTTGTACATGTCTTGAGAATTTATCTTTACTCCTAATCCAAAACCTAGTAGAGTCTTCCATGGTTTATGACTTGCTATTTGGAGATATATTAAGGGACTTCTAGGATTTGTTCTCTTCTTGGGAAGTGCTCTTGGTTTAATCAAATGCATTATAGTTTGGGTGAGCATAACAAATGTTAAATTCTTATTAATAGTTTTCTGAATTATAATGTTATCTAGAAGAGTATGTATGGATGGGTTAAAGTTAGATGAAGTTCCCATCCTTTGAATCTTTTTGGGACTTGTTTGGAAAAAAGGACATTTCCTAGATCTAGGTTCATTTACTATCACATTCTCTTATGTATTAACTACCCTGGCAACACTCTTTTTTTGTAGTTATGTTGGTAGTTCTCCCTCCATAAATGGTGGTAGCACTCATGATAGGGAGTTAGGAGTTTGGACTAATGAACTAACTATTGGTTTATGTGCATAAGAATTTGGATCCATTCACAAAGTAGTGGTTCTATGATATTCTAATGGATAATAGTAGGAAAAGGTATGGATTGAAGCATTCCCCGAAGATATTGGATGTTGAACATAATATCCATAAGGATCTAGTTGCCTATATGGATATCGCTACCTTGGTGGTGGCATTCCCCATGCTTGTAGTTGTTTCCAGTATTACTAGTATTATTCCGATAGTTGAGGATAGGGCTCACTTGGATAATATGACAGTTGTTAAGGTTGTCAAAAGTTACCTTTTGGGTAAGATAATTTCCTTGGCATTAGTTGTTTGACAAATCTTAGATTAAATGCATATGCCTCAAACTCTTCCAAGTGAGCTATAATAGGACAACATTCTTTAGGATGTGCATAATGGCACACTTTGCATTCTTCCTTATCTTTTGAACTAGAGTTTGTTATTTCTTCAACTATAGCAACTTTTCCTTTATTTCTGTAGTTTTCTCATTAGTTGTCTCTTATTTTCTTTGTTTTTGTTCAAGGCCTATTCAGTCTTTTCTTCTACTATCTTGAGTACAGTAGCAAATTTTTCATCCATAGAATTTCACATTTCTATACATTAGTTGTAATATCATTAACTAATTTTTGGATAGATAGAATCTTCCACTAAATTGTATCCTCTAAAGTTTCTTATTTTTGTCTTTTGCATATTCTCACATCCCTATTCCTCATTTTGGAATCTCAATTATATTCTTTAGCTGATTCTCTCTTCTTTAATTCTCCTTCTTCTGTTGCCACTTGGTCAATAAATCTTTGAATGCGATGAGCTATCATCTCTATTAACCTGCCTTAGGCATATACCCCAATAGCTTATCTTATCTTATTTCATAGTCGATCAACAATGTGTCATAGTTTCTCCCTTTGAGAAAATCCATGGCTTGAGTACCTATTTAACCATGAATAGTATTTTCTCATTGCTACATCAAGGGATTCATATGTCCCATATTTCCATCCTTGAATTTGTTTTATCAAATTGGACACTATAAAATAAGTTTGATATTTATCATTGAAGAGCTCTAGCATGGTACTCCATCTTCAAATGGATTCCAATTCTAAGGATATGTATTAGTTTCTCTACATTCTTAATGCGTGTTCTTAGAAACAACTTTAGTTTCTACTAACTATTTTTAATATTTTATAGGGCACATGTATTGTAGAAGGCTCAAACATGGTGCTGTTGATCTACATCGTATCCACCTTTAAATTTTAGGATATTTTTTATATCTAGTCACTTGATATGACTATTCTTTGCATGACTAGTAAGAATATATTACTATCCTAATGTTGATCATGTTGCGAGTGGCTAGTAGGGGTTATTCATAGTCTTTGGATTCATAAGCTCTATTGTAGTGGTGACTCCTTCGATGGTCATAACACACACTCTCTCTTCATGCTTGATTCTTTCTCTTCTTTGTTCATAGTTATCTTCATCATCATCAAGATGTCTTCTTCGATGCTCATACCTCTGAAGATCCCTTCGTCTTTTCCTATCATGATCTCTTATTCATCTTTTTCTCTTGTCATATTCTCAGAAGGAGTGTAGGGAGGAAGAGGAAGAAGTTGGAGAATGGTGCTGACTAGTTCTCCTTCTATGACTCCTTGATTCATCCATTTTTGATTTAGTGAAGGTTCTAGATCTTGTGTTCCTACTAATTTTGGAGTCTTCCTTGTCTCCTTTTTATGTTTCCATAAGAGCTTAATGCAATTTCATCTTAAAAGGATCTTCAGTACAAATGTTTGATGTTTGAGATTGAGATTCATAGATTTGAAAGAATTTCTCTATGTGGAACATAGCATCGTTTCTTTCTTCTAGGACAATCATTTATGGTACTTTTTTTCCTTTATCAAGCTCATGTCACCATAGCAACATCCCTTCTTACCTGGGCTTCTATTGGCTAGTAAGGCCTAGTTATGTATTTTGTGATGTGGTACCCTTCCTGTATGTGAGTATGATTTGATCTTAAAAGGGTTGCTTGTAGCATAGACAATGTAGAATGTTCTATAGGAAAAACATTGTTACCTTGTAAATCTTTCTACCTCAGTTATTCATCTTGATGAAAGACAAATGTGAAATCAAGAATATGTGGCTCCAATTAAGTGTAGGAAATCTTGGTTTTCATGGACACCCTCTAGTCTTCTTCATCATATCCTTTGTCATGACTCTTATGAATTTCATTAGCATGTGGTGATTTCTGCTTAAGTGTAGAATTCATATTACGTTTTTGATACTTTTAAGTATGTATGTGTGTTAAAATAATTGATTCAAGTATGAAAGATAGACTGTGTAATTCTTAATGCAACAAACTGTTATAAAATCAACTACTAAACAAAAATTAACACATCCCTAGCAACAACATCAATGATGAGTAGCTGGGTATTCCAACTCTTTGCCATACAAGTCAAAAGCATGCATGCATAATGAGATCATAATCTATGGATGGATAATGTAAGTATATGTGGTTGATAGTTGGTTTGTGATCATTATCTTCACATGTTATGTTAGTGAAGTGCAAGTAGTATGGTTTAACACTCAGTGAGATATATGATATCATGATGCTATGGGCTCAAATTAATCCTAAGATCCATAATGAAAATGAGAATAAAATCTAAATCAAGATGATAATAGAAATGTAGATCTATCCTAGCCTATGGTAATAAGCATCCATTCTTGGCTTGCTATACACACCTTGGGCTCATGTAACCATCATTGGGATTACTAAGTGAATTCACTATTGAGCGAATCAAGTGAAGCCACTATGGGTTATCAAATGATTACACTTAACACTCAAAACTAGTCATACTTATTCTGGTTACTAATGAACATTGAAAAGTAATGTACTTAGAAAATATAAAGAACTTAATTAACGTAAACATATTAGAAAATAAAAGTAAATTGAGTAAGATGCTGTAATGGTAAGAAACAATCTCAATCTTTATTGCTAGTTATGAATTATGTCCACGTACAATCTACTCGAATAAAGACTCCATACAACTATTAGTTACCACATTGCTAGCAATCACTTCTAACTCTAAGTGTAACTCACAAAAAGAAACTGCAAGAATCTCACTAAGTGTTGCACAAAAGTTGTTTGAGTGACATGATGGTGGATTGGTATTTATAGTGATGACTAGGACCCACTACATCGTATCTATGATGATGTAAGTAGAACTATGATATCATAGATACGATATTATATTTGATGACAAATATGATTTTATAATGGAACATCACCAAAAACCAATGTTATTCATGTTTAGAATCAACTCAACAAATGATTGAGTATCAAAGCACAAAGGTTTTAAAGATAGTTTACTATAAATTATTTTATTCATAATCAATTCAATGAACCCTTGACCATTATCATTAGCAAGAGGGATTGATTTACTATTTATTCATTAGTAAACTAGCAAACCACATATTTCAACATCTTTCAATTCAATGATTAGGTGTGTTGTCTTTTTTTCCCATTAACAAAGTCTAACATGTGAAGGTATACATGTATTTAAGTGAATGCTATGGTATGAGGAGTATCACCAAAAACTAATGTTATTCATATTCAAAATCAACTCAATAAATGCTTGAGTATCATCATTAGAAAAAAAGATTTAAAGGTAAATTCTATAAATTATTTTGTTTATAATCAATTCAATGAACCCTGAACCATAATTATTAGCTGAAAGGATTTAAAGATGACTTACTATATAGCCATTAGTAAATTAGCAAACCACACGTTCCAACATATGTTAATTTAATGATTAAGCATGGTGTCTTTTATTGCATTAACAAAGTCTAACTTGTAAAGTTATACAAGTATTTTAGTAAATGCTATTGCATGAAGAGCATCACCAAAACCAATGTTATTCATGTTTATAATCAGCTTAGCAAACACATAAGCATCATTATTAATAGAATGGATTTAAAGATAATTTACTATACATTATTTTGTTCATTACCAATTCAATGAAACCTTCATCATAAGAATTAGCCAAAGGCATTTAAAGATTATTTACTATGTACCCATTAGGAAACTAGCAAACCCATTTAAAGATTATTTACTATGTTACAACAAAGCAATGTATCACTTATATGAAATTAAAATTTTTTACTTATGTCTACATATCAAACCAAGTTTTGAATTCCTTTTATGATTTTTTAAGAAAGTTTATAACTCAATAAAATAAAATTTGTGATATAGGATTACAATGCCAAGACCCTTACCACTAAGCTAATACCTCATTGAATAATGTAAAAGAAAACAAGTGAAAAGAAAAGAAAATGTGAAAACTTAGCTTTATCCAACAAAATGAAGTAGATATTTTATGAAAAGTTATGAATTTCTAATATCTAGAATATTTCCAATCAAATACTCTAAAGTCTTATCTTAACAAAGCCAAGTAAAAATACATTTAAAGGTTATCGAGTCTTATCTCAACAAAGCCAAATTTAGGGGAAAAGGCATCTACTGGTTCCTCAGAACATGTTTGACAACACCAGGAAAGTGACCGTTAACAAGATACAACTCCCACGCCATTTCTTTGAGGTCGAAAGCAACGTTAGTTTTCTTGTCGTTGTGCAAACCTTCAAATAGATCTTGGATACCTTCGTGATACCTTCGTTATCAAACATGCAAATGATTTATTCTCCCTAAATACCTTATCTAATATTTCATCCATTGTTTGTTTTGGTCTCAACACGTGAAAGGCCCAAACAACTCTGCCATAAGCAATGCCATGTGATACGCCTTCCGCCACGCCTGGTATGTCTTTCCCTTGCATTAAATGCGAGTACATTACAGACCTTGAAAGCCTGCACATACCAAGAATTTAGAAATTTTAAAGTTTTCAAAAAGAAGTGAGAAAATATACTGTTAGGCGTGCAGGGAAAAAAAATTAAAGTTTGCTAACGTTCATAATGGCAAGTGTTCCATGGGCAAGGTAAAGATAGAGGAGCTTTTATCTTGCTCCAAGAAAGATTCCTTTTGTCATTCTCAAGTCTTTTACGAACCGTTTGCGGGTCACCAGATTAAGTTTCCTGCGAACCATCACTGGATTCCCATGTCTATCTATCAGAGGATGGTCTTTAAAATACTTGTATAAACTCTCTACGAAAACAGCAGATGACAGAGGATTCTGTGCAAATGATGATACATGGTAGATTCTCACATTGTTTTCTTTGCAGTGCTGGTAAACGGCTGCCACCATCACATTCACTACGTAATCTGCCGCAATCTTCATCCATCCAGAAACAGCTTATCAAAAACAAAGGAAAAAGGGGTGGTGTACATGTTAGGAAATGAGAAAGCCATTCATTCATTAGGATCATAAATAAAATGCACAATAATTTTGTGGGAAATGAAAAAAAACAAGCAGTGAAGGGCCTACGTACAATGTCAATGATGGCCTCAGGATCCGCCGGGACAGTCTTGAGCAGTCCCTTGCCGTAAGGAATCGTGAACGGAGTATAAGGCTCTGTTGTCAATTTATTTATTCATTGTATTTTCAGTTATTTATGAATTTGTTCAACCCAATAAAACATGAAATTCTAAATCAAATACAGCATAGATAGATAATTTGTGGCACCTGCTGTTTCCTTGGTTCCAACCAGGGATGGGCTCACGGAGGGCGCTCTCCACCATGGTCGGATTATAACTAATGGAATGTCTCCCCTATGGTACGTCACCAATATGTCTGCCATGGCCTTAGTCAACGCGTATGTATTTGGCCATGATCACCAATATTTGTTTGGCCCTGCAACACCGGTCACCATTAATTAATATCCTTAATTCACTCCAAACTTACAGGGCAGCAAAATATATGCCCAGGTCTCACTCTTAATCCACAAGTATACAAACATGCCTTTGCATGCCTAATTTTTTAAGAACCGCCGTCTTGCCCTTTTCTGTGAAACCATCATGATCGAGCCCCGTCTATGGTTTCTTGCAACAAGCAGAACTCGCCCTCGATTTGAGAAACGTCTGTGCGTTGCTGGCCTTGGGTTTGCAGCTGAAGAGGCACCTCCTTCACGACATCGGTTGCTAAATTTCCACAGGCGTATGCTGCAAAAACATGAACCCTTTAGTTTCCGATCAAAATCATGATCCAAATCAGAAAAAGAATATGAGAGAGGGAGAGAGAGTGGAAGCCAAGAATTAAAAGAAAAGCTGACCGGTGGAAACATGAAGAAGAAGATGAAGATGCTTGCATCTGTGAGCGAGCTCCAAAACATGAAGAAGAAGATGAAGATGCTTGCATCTGTGAGCGAGCTCCAAAACGTGAAGGGCTTCTCTGGTGTTGGTGGTCAAAGCCATGTGATAAGGCTCGTTGAATTTGATGGTGGCCGCACAGTTGATGATTATTTCCACCGTTCCTGTGATTTGGCTCGGAATCCGTTGGTCTACTATGCCCAGACTTTCATCCGTCGAAATATCGCCGGCCACGGGCACCACTTTGTCCTCCACAAAACTCTGGAATAATGCAGCCGTCCCATGGATATTTCGTAGCGGATCGAACAGCCTACAGCTTAGAACCTGTTTGTCAAATAAAATTACCACGTCAGAATTTCATATTCAAATTGATAATCGATGTTATGAATGGAGCTTTTTCCTTTGCTTTTGTTTGCATTTCTGTGGTACTCTGCTTAATAAGTTTACTTGGTGAAGAAGTCGGAGCTTCGCAGACTGCCAATCAGCTGCACGAATTAGCACGAAAATCCGATGAACGTTGGGCAGAGTCCGTAGCATCTTCTCCAGCACAACTATGACACAACAAACAAGAGCTACGTTTGCCGATGAATCCAGTGCATCCAGTGATGAGCAATGTCTTCCCTTCGTAACAATGTCGCAAGTCCGTCATTACAACTTGTAGTGATGTTATTGAACTGGTGTTATGATGGTGTTTCCATGCTTTAACAGGGTTAGTTTCTTCAGCTCCACAGTCTACATTTCAACATCTGCATTTATAGTGTTTCCACTCTTGAGAAATATGGGTGCCTCGTAGGCTTCCACAACAGACGATTAGTTCCATGTCAGGCTAAACCGTGGACGGAGAGACAGTCATGAATATAGTATAGTTACAGAATTCAATTTGTAGTATAGTTACACAAGTTTAAATGAAAAAAAAGTCAGTGGTCGTAATTAAAAGTCGTTAAAATGCCCACTTAACTTTTGTCGGCTCAAAAAACAATCCTGCGACCAATTGTCAAACCCCAATCAACTGCTTTAAAAAACTACAGCACTACCATAATAAATAGTGTTACTTTGGTCGCTTTCTAATTTATAGATTTTACTATTTTTCCGGCAGAGTGATAACTATTTCAAAGAACTTGATAGCCACAACTGCAAGAATGTCTGGGACCATGCAAAACAGTACACTCTTGCCGCTTGCTAATTTATACATTTTCAAAATTTCTCAAACAAACCATTAACATTTATTAGCTGATTTGCAGATCAAAAGACCTTTTCGTCCTTCAATTCTCAACCCAAAAGTTACCTTCTAAGAAAGATAGGTTATGCAAGGTATACCTTGCATAAGAATATCTGATCTTCTAGCCAGGAATAGAAATTATTTAAAAATATAATAAACTGCAATGTACACTGTATGTACTTTAATATTAAGATTGTGTATGTTGGTATAATGGTTAGGGAGCTTAATATAACTTAAAATGAATTCTTGAGATTTAATTATATTGGTGATATAGATTTATAAGTTGTATTAATGTAATAAAATTTTATTTTAAAAAATGATTAATAATATTGTTTTTTAAGAAGAAGGTCATCACTAATATCCCTAAAACAATGCCCTAAGCTTGCATTTAGTGTTATGGGGTGGGCTTTGAACTTGGAACCTTTCAATGCATAACAATGCAGGCTATTGCATGTCACCATGTGAAAAGAGAATACTTCATGCAAGGGAAGCTGCACACACCGATGTTGGTATAACAGAACGTGAAAAGCAGTAACAGAAGCCAAATGGAACACGGAAGGGAATCCCTTGATATGATAGACCAGAAATCAGTACTCTTATAAGAGATGGTCCGTACGGCAAGTCGTCCGGACATTGATCTCTTGGCAACACTGAAGTCTCCCGTAACTACAATGTATTATCAACATTAAATTAGCAAGCAACGAAGCCGGTCTGCATTAAATTAGATCCTCTTTAATGATTATATCATATTCTTGGATTTTCTAGGATTCCATGGACCTCAATTTCATTGAAAAATTCATTATATTTTTTGAGATATTGATGCTTAAAAATCTTGGCTAATGGGCCCCATATATGGGGCCCTGTCGGTGGAGCAAACCCATATACAAGGCCTCGTATATAGGGCCCTATAAACATCAGTTAAAAAATAGTATAAATAGGTGTAACCCTGCTTTGAAAAATTTACATTTCCTCATAAATGTCAAAGAAGTTTTCAATTTTTTACAGCCCAGAACCCTCTAGAGCCCATAACTTACAAATCGTTTATCCAAATCACTCTATTCTTTGACCTTGTAACTACTAGAGGTAAGCTCTTCATCATGGAGGCAACAAATGTGCCATTTTTTTTATAGAAAATTTTTCACAATTTTTTCTAACTTTACAAATGTTTAACTGAAAAATCAACTATTAAACACCAAATTACAAGAGTTAAACCTTTCTAACAATCTTTGGAGACATTTATAATTAATAATTAATAATTAATAAAATAATCAATCTACAATGGTCCATCCTTAGCCAAAGTGTAACTAACTAATGAAGAAAGGTATTTGAAAATTTAAAGTTACACATTATAACTACTAGTCCATGGATGTGTTGTGACTGCAGATGGCATCAAAAGGAAAGCACATGTAAGAAGCAGGACCATCCTAACCAAGGGGGAAATGGCCTAGAATAGGAAGAGACGAAGAATAGCCCCAATAAGAACCACTTGCAACCCATGCCACATGTCCTTTTAGGGAAGAGGTAGAAGTGGAATTTATCAAATAGATTCCAGAACTAGTTACAACAGCAACAAAACACTCCCATTAGGATGATGCACTAGTGTAACTAGCAAATCTCAAGGTGACCTTAACAAAGGTTTTTCTAAATCAAATTAAATTAAGGGAGGCCCAAAAATCAGTGCTCCAAGAGTTAAATTTTGGCCCTTTCCTAGGGCTTACACCAAGTATAGGATCAACTGAAGGCCTCTCCCATGTGGCCAATCATCACTTCCATTGGGGAGTGGTACATGACAAAAACATTCCTATTCTAGAACAACAGGTATCTTGGAGCAATAGTGATAATCAAGGACATCTCAATGTCCTACTCAGCAAAGACCATTGCTGTAGTGTTTGGGCTACTTGAAATAGGGACAAATCTTACTACAATTATAATGTACGCATGTTTGAGCATCAAGAAAGAATAGGTGTGATGATGTTATGGTGTCAAATGCAAGGAGTTTGGTGTGCTTACACCAGTAAAGAGGATCCATTATAAGATTGTGGCCTTCCACCTCAATACCATGGTAAGGCCAAGAAAAATCACTACCTTTTCTTCCTGAGCATGTGCTACTCTGAGTGGGAGATTAGCAATCAACCTTCTATAACTGATCTATATAGAGATGGAGAAGTGGTTTAAAGAAAATGAATGTAGAAGGAAGGCACTCCCCTTTCCATGCCTCATCAAATAACTTTGTCAAAGGGGAGGGATAGTCCATTACACCAATGACAACATTAGGCAAGTTTCAACTACCAACTTAGTGAAAATGATGAAAAATAAGAAGCCTACAATGACTATCCATGAAGAGGAGTAGCAACCACCACCTTCATCGACCACTCAAACAATTATGCTAGACATCGCTACAACCACCCAATAGTTGCAACAATATAGAGAATGAGGAGGCATGAGTGGTGAGGATCAATCCATCTACATATAAGCCATGAGTCACCTTAATAAGGTGGCATGAACAGTTAGCTTGATGGGTGAGGATGGATCGATTTTCTCAACCCAAAGAATGCAACTACCCATAAGTTTAAATCTAAGTGCTAGAGAGGTCACATTATCTCTCATAGAATAATAGTCACTCCCAAAAATCTCTAAGAATGCTATGAGCTTCTTGGTATTCTTGGAAGAGGATGAAGGAGAAATTATATTGGTGATGTAGCACCAAGGGTAGGAGATAGCAGCAGAAGTGGTTGTTGATCACATTGCTGAGACTCTCAATGCACTTGCAACATCTATACTAAATGTCACAACACTCAAGGATGTATAGATGTTTGCAAGGATTACAAGCAGTAGAATAAATGCAACACAACATGAAGAACTACTGGACTAACTGGTGGGAACCAAGTAACCACTTTTGGATGTCTTTGACCTTTTGGACAACATCACTGCAATCTAGTCAGAGCTACTAGAGGCAAGGGGCATAAACATCATAGCTAGGGAGTAGAACGAATGCTTAGTTGTAGAAGTTGCCAAATTAAGAGCCCAGATTACTGATCCTGCATTTCTCAACCTAACACTAACAAGGGATGAAGCTATGAAATAGCTTTAGACCAAGCTCAAAGGGGTTGAGGGTGCAATGGAAATAGAGGTGTTCTATAGATCCTTAGTGGAGGCCATACAACACATGATTTAGAAGGCCTTAGATTAGACCTGCTAGAAGAATGTCTAGTTGAGTATAGAAAATCATCACCTGTGGAATGTTGATGCACACAAGAAACAGTTAACTGATTTTATGCATCAATAGTAGGAACAACTAGCAAGAGCAAACACAAAATTGAGGAGATTGGTAGAAGAGAATAGGAATCTCTCCATAGAGGAGGTGCATGCCCTTTACCAGAAGACTATAATTGAGGTAGCCTAGAAATCTATAACTCTTAAATTTAAGAAAATCAAAGATCATTATAGCGAGCAAGTTAGTCTACAAAAGGAAGTTAATGAAAATCATATTCAATTGGTGATGGTAAGGTTAAATGAAGCCCTCCAGAAACTCTAGCAAGGAAGGGATGTTTGGAAACCCATTGTTGATGGGTTAGATCCCTACAACAAGGAAAAATTCTACATAAAGGAGCTATAGATCGAGGAGATGATGGAGTACATGGAGCTTGCCAATATCTGTTATGCAAATCTGGCCATGTTAACTACTAGATGATCATGGTCTAAATTAGAAAAGTAGGTTCCTAGCTCGTACTTGCTATACAAGATCAAGTTCAAGCATCATAAGGACTCCAAGGACAATCCTGTAATGGCTAATTCTAAACTCAAAGTTCTCAAGGCATGCTTCATAGATTAATGATCAACTTTTGATAACCTAGCCAGAAGGATGAATAACTATCAGGAGCTACAAAATGCAGTTAGGACATTCGACATCAAACATAAATAGTTCATTACCTAGTTTATTAATGCAAAGGAGATGTTCTTGATAATTCCCTGTCCATGGGATGTCCCCATTCCAGACCACATTGGTGATTTTGTGTAGATTGTGAATGATCCTCAAAGTATAGAGGAGAATATGAAGGCATTACATGATGTCTTTCATCTTCCACTGGAGGTTGTTGCTGTAGCAGGAAAGCCATAGCTGCCTCAACTACCACATGTGTCCGAAGCTGGTGAAGGTTCTTCAAAGTCTCAAGAGCCACCATTGCCTGAGACTATCTAATCTTCACCATCGTCTTCATGTCATTAGAGGATGTGCTATACAAATTTTTGTAGTCACATCACATTGTTTAATTTTATGTCATGAACACCACAATTATTTTTAATGTGTTGATTCATACACTCAGGTACTCAGTTTTGTCAAGTCAATTGTTTTGCTAAGAGTTAGTCAATAATCCCATACCTTCACAATGTTGTAAAAGAACTCAAGGACAAGTATTCATTTAGTTGTGAGGGTATGCTAAGTGTCAAAGTATCGCATTGATAGGCCCCCATTGATGGGGTCCCATTTACATGGTATTGCCTCATCAATAGGGCTGTGTCAATGTAGCATTTGCTACATTGATAAGGCCCCATCGATGAAAACCTAGTGTAAAAACTATTAATATGAGCTCCCAACCATGTTTATGGGCATCCAATTCATAGCAATAGCCAAACTCTTATAGTTTTTAGATTTGAAAGTTAGAATATTTTTCTGAGTGCCCGCAAGAGGAGTCATTGAGTGTACGGATCTTTATTTGACCATTGTTGTGCCTGAGCACGACAATGTGTATGATAATAAAGATGAGCTTCTTGATAAAACTTGTAGCATATTGGATAATTTAGATATTTATTCATGCATTTAATACTTTTAATTAGTTATTTAATTTTTTCTAGTAATTAAGAAAATTAAGCAAGATAAGCTAGATAGATTAAATACATATGTACAGCTGCTTTGAGCGTAACATGTATTCACTTGATAATCCTAATAGCATTATTGCTTTGTACACCCGATAGCATAGCACTTGGTAACCCAGTAGTGGATACATGGGTTTAGGATGTGTATAGAAAGTGGAACTAGATACTTATGTTAGGACTAGTTAAAGATCAGTTAGTTAGTTAGTCAAATTATTCATTAAACTACTTTCTCTCTCTCTTCAATCATCAAAGAACATAAAACATAAAAATGATAAAAATCATATACCTCGATTACACTTAACCATACCATGTGCATCACAAGTGTAATTGGGAAGATGACGAATGACCTTAGGGCAAGGTTCACTACCTAAAATACTTGTGCATTGGGAACTATAGAGTCCATGGAATTCAACTAGATCATGCGTGAACGCTTTGTGATTCATATGGTTGGCCATAGGGGTACCTTCAACCACTCATAAGCTCTATAGAGAATCTAGAAAGGATTATTTTTAAGACCTACAGAATCACATCTTCTCCCAACCCTATTCAAATCACCACATGGAAGTGAGTGATGCAAAATTTTAGAAAATTTGCAGCTTCCTTCCTTTCCCATAGTTTGGATGGCATTAGCATGTTGTCATCAAATAAGGTCTTACTCAAGATTTGTCTTTCCTTTTCTCACTTATTTACTAGGATACTTCCTTCATTCATGAGAAAGAAGTACATAGGCTTAATCATAAGAAGTCTAGATGTTGTAGCATCCCTACAAAATAGGTATGAAAAATGGTTTTGTTGACAAAAACATAGTCTTACATCAAAACTTCACATTAGTTTCATGTCAAAAATACTTTGAATTTTTACACACATCATATGATAGCTCACTACTTTGACATCTTAGGATAAAATACTATTTTGATGAAGGGTGTTATTCATAATTAAGGTATTTAGTAGAAACATCTATGTCACAGTTTATTGCTATACCATATAGTTGATGCTTCATGTTGATATCAATTCAGTATGGGATGTTGAAATTGAGAAAGACATTTGTCAAAAATATTTATCTTAATTTCTATAACTTTCTTCTTTTATGTCATTCTCTTTGACATATAACTTCATTCTTTTTTTACATGTATTTTGGAAAAATCATTATGTTGTAATGTTGAATTCTCAATGTTTCATGTCAAAAAGAACTTTTGACATGTGATGTCACCATAACACTTAATGTTTGACAAAAATGCTCTTGTGTCAAGACATTGCATTGTGTTATACTTGCATCATGTTCTTTATGTAAAAAACCACTTAAATCATGTTTTCTTATGATTTTGTAAAAATGATTACAAATCTCCTCATAAAAACATTGATTCTACTCCAATTCTACTAGTATTGTTTAATGCATTTACTAGATTCAACTAAAAATAATGCAAAATTACAAAATTCTTTTTCCTAGCTATGCCATTACTTAACACATTGTAGTAGTGATGTTAAATCAATGAATCTTGCTAATTTTCATATAGATATACTTTTAAAATCCATATTTTGATGCACTTTCAATTTATTAGTGAAATATACAGCATAGTCTACACATGCATTTAATTTCTAGTTGC
This sequence comes from Gnetum montanum, assembly GCA_015680685.1. Classification (NCBI taxonomy): domain Eukaryota; kingdom Viridiplantae; phylum Streptophyta; class Gnetopsida; order Gnetales; family Gnetaceae; genus Gnetum; species Gnetum montanum. Next base: position 805,847 of record MNCI01007203.1, read on the forward strand.
AAATATAAAAACCATTCAAAACCCTTAAAACTTGAACTAAGTAGTGGGGTTCTCAACCCTATTAATAAAAATAGAACTAAAAATTTAAATTTCAACTCAAAAACTACTCTACACTAGAAAATAGTATTAAATTCAAGCTTGGCACTATATTATACCTAGATAAATCCTCTAACGAATTTGTAGACTCTAAATGCTATAGTAATAGGATAACTTGGCAAAAATTCCTAGCTAAAGTTTTGGTAACTTACATCTGGGCTCTAGGAGGAAGTAACTAGGATTGAGATAATCCCTTGCTACTAGAGGGTCCACCCTTGGTTCCCTACCTACTTCTGCTAGCAATTGTCATGCTGTTCTTGGAAGTTCTACTTAGTTGTTACTTTTATTTGATTATGCATTGATTCTCATAAGTGCTAGATGCAAATGAAATATTTTGTGCCTAACTTTCCTCCCTTTTCATCATTTTATATGTTAAAAATGATGTGCACTCACACTTTCAACATCTGCTTACTTTAGACATTTTTTTTTAACTTTTGAAATTTTCTTTCAAATGGTAGATTTAATCTCTTGATTCTAGCTTAGATAAATACAATTACCTATCTAGAGTCTTTACTTCAACCTTTGATCTTGAATCATCTTACAAATTAGGTACGTAGGAATCTAGATCCCTCTTTTCTTGACTTAATGTCAGATCTATTTTCTCTTGTGTTCTCTCTAGATGTCATTGAGGATGAAATTTTACCTCAGTCAGATGTCTCTGTCCTAGATCAAGAACCTTTTTAACTAATAATCAACTAATCAACATATTAGTACTGAGTTGTAAGGGTAAACAAAAGACTCTTTAACTTAGTTCTTTCCTTTCTTCAGATCTTTGGAAGTCCATCCTAGCTATCTTACAACAACATTCAATTACTTTTTCTTTGGGATATAATAACATGCTTATTCTAAATCCAAACTTGATCCAACATAATCTCGTCTTAGAAGAAGGTTCCAAGCTTGTTTAGAAAAAGGTTAGGAAAATTCGTCCTACTATATCTCTATCTATAACAGAAGAGATAACTAAACTCTTCAATGCTAGGTTTATTTATCTTGTTGAATATTTTGATTAGATTTGTAATATGATTGTATTTCCTAAAAAGAATGGTAAAATTCACATATGCATTGACTTTTGAGATCTTAACAAGGTCACTATTAAAGATGAATTTACTTTGCCTAACATTGATTACCTTATTGACTCTATAACTGATCATGCTCTTTTATCCCTTATGGATGGATTCTTTGCTTACAACCAAATCCAAATAAATCTAGAGCACCAATAATATACCACATTCATAACTTATTGGAAAATATTCTGTTACACTAAAATACACTTTGGTCTTAATAATATTGAGGGTACTCATCAACGAGCTATGATTTTCATCTTCAATAACATGATGTTCAAAGTAGTTAATGATTAAGTTGGTGATTTGACCATTAAATTTACCTTGGCAACCAATCATGCTTTTGACTTAGAACAAGTTCTAACTTGTTTTGAAAATTTTAAACTACATCTTAATTCCATGAAATGCATTTTTGGGATCCTCACAAATAAGATGTTTGATTATCATGCCCCTCAAGATGGTATAGATATTAACCTTGATAAGGTTAAAGCTATTCTATTTCTTGCATCTTCTAAAGACATTTGGGATATGCATATTCAACAAGGGAATCTTCAATTAATTATTCATTTCATCTCTTATCTCACTAATTGTCTTCATCTTTTAACACATTTTCTTCATAAATGTAACTCTTTCATCTAGAACAAGGAGTGTCAAAGGACCTTTGATTCTAAAACATATTTATTGTTATGATGAAAATATTTCCTCACATCTTTTAGGCTTATAACAACTGGTACCCATCATAGCCAAAAGTTTTAAACATTTTTCTTCATTTGGGTTTACCACAAAAATCCTTTCTAATGCCACTCCCACAAAAAGTAGGGCACATAAAACTGAGTTGGAAGCTCCAACAATCTTAAGAGTTTATGATGCTATTTTGGTTAGATCCTAGAAAAAAAAAAGCAAAACTATGAATCTATCAACTTTCTATGAATGTCTAATATACTTGAAATATTGCAAGGATTAACCCTACTTACCTTGTCTATAGCCATGTTCCCTAATGTTCGCACCCATGGTTTGGCTCTCTCTCCAAAAGTTTGGTTTTGTGCCAGGTTGACCCTGAATTATAGGATTTTGATAGATAAATATTTTTAAAAATTAAAAAACAATTTAAAGGTTGACTAAAAAATGTGAATATAGATGATGCTGAATTAAATATAGAGGAGTATAATGTAAGTCCTTAATTTGTGCTTTGGTTAGGGTTGTAAATTTGGAGTGAAACAAGTGAATAAGTTGTTCAACAAATCTTGGAGCAATGACCAGAAATGTTGAGATCTTTTTCTTCACTATGTTTAAAAGAAGAAGAAGTTCCATGCAAGAGATTGGGTATCTAATCATAGAGGAGCCATTATTGATTTATGAAGAATAGCAACAACTTAGGCAAAGGCAGGGCCTCAAGCAACTACAAAGAGACAAATAGATAAAGTGCAGGAGAAACAATAGAAGAAGAAGACGCACAAGCACAAGAAGGTATGTACTGCTACTCTTGTGAATGAATGAATGGATAATAATAAGAGTGCTTGAGTTGTATAAACTTTTCTAAAAAAGAAATAAAGTACCTTAAATTGAAATAAAAATGATTATCTATGGAGTTTGCTAGCACATCCTCTTGAAGACATTATTAAATTAGAAAAAAAGTAATCCAAATTAAATAATATTAAACTATAGAACACTTTGGAAAAGGGTTTCAAGTTGTCCAAAAAAATTGACTTCACCTTCACTACATTTTAGTATTTGGCAACATTTTCTCTCAACTTTTGGCAACTTTATTTAACTCTAAAATATTTTAATAGGCCTTAACCACTAACCCCCTTTAATCTCCTTTGATCTTTCAAAAGGGTCTTACCACTCTTGTGCTTTAAAATACTAATAACAACTTTGTTACAAAAATTTTCACAGCAAATAGAAAATCATGGTTTTAATTCTAATCATATTTTTTAAATATTTTTTGTGCAATCTTTAACTACTGCTGCCTCTACCCACTTTGTACAATAATCCATGATTATGATTATATATGCTTTCCCATTTGACATAGGTGTTATGGGTCCCATAACATGAATTTCCCATATATCAAACAACTCCAATGGTTGCATCCATTACTGTAGCCCTTCATTTCTAGCTAGTATTCCTCCATCTTTTTGGAACCTTTCACAAGACTATGCAAAGTTGTGGGCATCTATGAACAAGGTAGGTAAGAAGTAGTTTATCATCATTAATTTTAGGGTCATTATTTTCTCTACTTATTGATCCCCACATGAACCTTCATGGGAATCTTGTAAGATTTTTTACTGATCACATTCTGGCACACACCATTTGACTAATGCATCTTCACAAATCTTGTATAGGTTTTCATTGATTTCCATGTATCTTTTTACCTTGTGAAGAAATTTCTCTTTTTTCTTTTTGCTCCATTCAATGGGAAGTTATTGTGTTGTTAAGTAACTCATGTAATCAATTATCCATGACTTCCCCATTGATTCTATAGTCATCACTATTTGAGTAAACAAATTTTCATCATGGAACTAGTCAGATAATGGTTCTTCATGATCCTTGGAATCCCCATTAAGCCTTGAAAAATGATCAGCTATAACATTTTCTATGTCCTTTTTGTTAATCATTGTTATGTCAAATTCTTGTAAGATAACAAGCCACTCGAGGACTAACTACTTATTTGTTCATAATAAAATAGATGGTGCTATGATTAGTATGGATGAATATTGGGTATCTAAGAACATAATGTTTGAACTTTTCAAGTGCATACACCACTACCATTAGTTCCTTTTGCATTGTGATTTAATTTAGCTATGCCTTGGTGATGCTTCTTTTGGCACAATGAATATAATATGGCCTCTTTTTTTCATCTGGTTGTGTCAGTACTATGCCTAGTGCGTAACTCGAATCATTGGTCATGATATGAAAAGGTTTGAATCAATCCAAAAAGGATTGGTATCTTAATCAGCTTCTGTTTCAAGGTTTCAAAGGCCTTTTTGCATGACTTAGTCCATTGAAATGATGCATCCTTCTTAGTTAATTTAACTAATAGTTTTCTATCTTGGAAAAATTTTCTATGAACCTTCTATAATACCCTTTATGGTCCAAAATTAGTCAAACATCCTTAATGGTTTTGGACCTTTGGGTGATATTATATATGACTTAGACTTTATCAAGATCCACCTCTATTCCCTTATGGAAGACTTTGTGTCACAACATGATCCCATCATAGACCATGAGATGGCTTTTTTGCTAATTAAACTTAACATTAGTCTCTACACATATCTTTAAAACATGCTTAAGATGGTCTAGTGCTTATTTAAAATTTAGCACATATGTAGAAAAATCATTCATAAATACTTCAATACCATTCCCTATTTGTTTTTGGAAGATGCTAAGTACAAGTTTCTGGAAGATGGTTAGTGCATTACAAAGGCTGAAAGGCATTTACTTATAGGCAAACATTCCCCATAGACTAGTGAACATTATCTTCTCTAGGTTCTTAAGTGCAATGCAAATTTGGTTGTATCCATTGTATCCATCTAGAAAACTATAGTACTCATGTTCTATAATAGTATCTAAGACTTGATCAACAAATGGTATAGAAAAATGATCCTTGAATGTTGCAAAATTAAATAGTCAAAAATCAATGCACACTCACCACTTGCCTCCCTTCTTTTAAATGATCACCAAAGGACTAAACCATTCACTATTCACAATGGGATATATGAATTTGACCTTTAGGAATTTCTCCAACTCTTACTAGACTACCTCTTTAAGTTTTAAGTATAGCCTTATTTTTGGTTGGTGTTGTGGTTTGACTACTCGATCAGTATATATCCAATGTTGAAAAATTCTTAGATCAATTCCTATGATCTCATTGTAAGATCACATCAATGTTGTTGGCCACTTATTGACTACTCCTAACAACTTCTCTTTTTATTATTTATCTAGGTTGAAATTGATTATAACTAACTTTTGATTATTGCGAGAAGCATATTCAAGTATTGTAAGTAGGGCCTTTAGTTCTAGTGGTTCAGGTTCAACCTAATTTGGGATTTCTAACTATCCCCATTCTATTTCTTCTTCTTAATATTCATGTGGGTAGGGATGTTTTATTCTTAGTTGTTCTAGATTATTAACTTCCACTACATAGACACTTATGATTTTATTTACTGGTTCCACGTATATATCTGATTCAATTTCATTATCTATAGTCAACCACTGGTTGCCTTCTTTTTGGGTGGCTACCACATAAAAGAACTTTTGCACACACATTTCTTCAACATGTTTTCTACATGATGTATTCTCTTCTTGTTTGATTTCCCAAATCTTCTGCAAAAAACTACATCCATTATTATTGTATGCAATACATGGAACTTTGCATCTTTGAATGATTCCTACTTAATCTTCCTTGTAATTTTCCAAGGAAAAATCTCAAATACCAAGCTTAGCATCAAACATAATAAGCCAAGCTCTTCTCATTATGATCAAGAATATTTTCTTATTTTTACCTACATGAATATCTAGAAAATCAGTAGGGTAAGACTAGCCATTGATACTAGTCATATCATCCACTTATCCTAGTGGAATTATGATCAACTAGTCTACAAGCTCTAGTCAAATATTACTTTTCCTTAATGGTAATAAATTCTAGGCCTGATACATATCCTATGATATCAGGTTCATCCCTAATCTAGAATCGAGTAGATCCTTGCACGATTTTTAACCTACTACTTTAAGCTATACTAAGGGACTCCTTGGATCTATTTATTTCTATGGAAATGCTTCTTCCTTAATCCAATGAGTAATTTTTTAAGTTAACATGATAGTCATGACATTTTCATTGGCTAACGTTAAAAGCTTATTATTTTTAAGAGGACCAAATCTAGATGAAGTAGAAGTGAATATGTTCCTCATCCTTTGAACCTTTTCTAGGCTCATTCCAAAGAATAGTCATTTCCTGGGTTATGCTTCTTAAATGGTCACTTCCTCTTATTAACTGCCCTAGTTGCATTTTTCTATTGGGTTGTGATGGTAATTCCCCCTACATTATAGGTGGTGGCACTAGTGGTAAAGGATTAGAATGTTGACAGAGTGAACCAACTACTTGTAGATGCATGTATGAATTGCAGTATGTACCTAGCAATGTAGGTCTATGGTATTTAGGTGGATAGTATTATGAAACTTGAATAGCTGCATTACTTCGAGAAATTAGACATTGAACATAGTATCCATATGGATCTAGTAATTGATATCGGTACTATTGTCGTGATGGTGGCATGACCCACAATTTAGGCTGCTATCATTACTAGTGGTATTGCTCCTATGGTTGCGAATAGGCTCCATTAGGATAATATGTTGGTTGGAAGACTTATCGATAGTTACCTTGAGGGTAACATAATTTTTTGGTTATTTTCTTCTTGATGAACATAGGGTTAAGTGCATATGCCCCTATTTCTTATACATGTGCCGTCATAGGACAACTTTCCTTAGGATGTTCATATTGGCATACTACACATCCTTCCTCATCCTCAGAGCTTGTTTTTGAACATTTGGCCACTAAAGCTACTTTTCCTTTTTGTCCAAAATCTCTTTTCTTCTTTTTGTCCTTACCTTTATTAAAGGCTTGCTCAATTTTCTCCTCCATAATTTTTAAAGTTGTTCTGAACTTTTCATCTACTAAATCCCACATCTTTTCTACTTCAGTTACTATGTCAGTAATATATTTCTAAATAGGTAAAGTCTTCTTCTAGATTACTTGGTCCAAGATTTCTTCTTCTTATGGATTGCATACTCTTACATCCTTTTTACAAATGGATGGATCTCTATTGTACTCCTCCACCAATTCTCTTTTCATTAGTTCACCTTTCTCCTTTGCCACTTGATCAATTAGTCTTTGTATCTAATGGGTAGACATTTCTAATAATCAACCTTGGGCATATACTCTAAGGGTCTCGTTGGTCTTATTTCTTAGGCCATCAACAATGTTCCTTAGTTGCTTCTATTGAGAAAATCCATGGCCTAGGCACCTATGCAACTGTGAGTAGTATTAGCCCATTGCCACATCAAGGGATTCATGGGTCCCTTGCTTCTATCCTTGGATTGTTTCCAAATATTGAACTCTTCGGAATAAGTATGATATTTATCATTAAAAAGTTCTAGCATGGTACCTTATCTCTTTATTGATTCTAGTTCCAGTGATCTATACAAACTTTTAGCTTCTTTCACAAGTGTCCTTGGGAACAACTTAAATTTCTACTAGTTAGTTTCTATGTTCTATAGGGCATAGGCATCATGGAATGCTTGAAGGTGGTGTTGTGGATCAACATTATAACCACCCTCAAATTTGGACATGTTGTTCATGTTTAGCTACTTTACATGAATGTCCCTTATATTCTTGGTTGTTATGTAGATAGATTTCCTAATATTTATCATGCTATAGGTGCCAACAAGGGTTCTTCATGGTGATCAAGCTCATAAGCTCTCTTATAGAAATGCCTCCTTTGGTGCTTATACCTTTCTTTATCTTCATGTATATCCCTATGTCTTCTTGGTTCATAATCTTCATCTTCCATGTTAGAATGCCTTGGGAAATGGTCATAACAATCATGAGTCCTTTGTTCTTCCTTGTCATGATCCCAATACCTTTTTCTTTGCGGATCATAGAACTTAGAAGGAGGAGGGGGTGGGGAAATGAATAAGTTCCCCATATTAACATTTACAATGACAAAAATCACACCAAATTCCATGTGCTCCCCAACTTATATACTCCACACTTAGAGGGTAGATTGCTTGCATACCTCTAGAGTTTGTTTCTCTCAAAATGTGGCTTGAAGGGTATCATGCCCTATACAGCTCTAAGTTTTGCTCTAGAGTGATTCATCACCACAAATCCACTTAATTCCACAAAGGTCCTAACAAGCTTAGAATGTGGTTTCTAGGATTCTACAACATTTACAAGCTGAGATCCACTTCGAAGGATTGTGATGTTGCACCAACCACTAAACCTAACTAGGTCCAGACAAGCTCAATGACAATGCCTACTCACAAGAAGCACATCAACCCTAGTGGGGCAACAAGAAAGAAACATACAAATTATAAGGAAATGATGCAACTAATTTTCTGGTCCTTGTACTCTGAGGCACAATACAATATAGTCACTACAATAGTACAAATGATGTTACAATGAGGTACACAAATACAATATAATGAAGTACACAATGATTGCTTAATGTTGACACTTGCTTGCTCAAGAACTTGCATTTTTCCAAAGAAAATGAAGTTTTATTATGGCCTTGAAGTTTTCAAAATCACCTTGGAATTCATGTAATGACTATCTAATGGCTAGAGGATATGTCTTCTTCGAGATTGAGATGTCTCACTACATAGACTTCAATTCAAGGGAGAGATATCTCCACCAAAGGAGATGTCTTTGTGAAGACATCTTCATGGAGACATCTCCTTTAGATAGAAGATGTGTACTATTTTCAAAAGAACTATTCCCTAGATCTTCTTCAATTTGGCCAAGATGTCTTCTAGTTCCAGAAGATGTCTTCTCAACTTTAGGCCTTTGCTTTCAAAGGCTTACTTTTGTTGATTTGGCTCATCCCTGATCTTAGGAGCTTCTTCATTTTACTGTAGACTTCACCTTCATCTTGTTCTCCTTGAGTATTTACTGTCCCCAATATGAAAACTCTTTCATTTCATGAGTCCTCATTTATGCCTACAGAAACGTTACATCCACAACATTCTATATTCTCCATTTTTCTTAAGGTTTTGACATACCAAAAGGTGAACAATCTCACCCTTTTTGGTGATTTGTAAAAATTAAGAAAATGGGTGAGATGATAAACTAATAAATACTAATAATAATATTAAAGTGTTAAGACATAAATACTAATGATAGCTAATGACTAGGATAAAATCTCTAAGGTTCAAGGTAATTCAAAGGCATAGGGAAGGATGATGAAATTGAATATGATATGATGCAAAACTAAAACCTGTCTCCAAGAAGTGCACCACACAGAAATAACCAAAATACTTACCATCAATCTATATCATAAATGCTTCCTCAAACTATCCATACACTACAACCACATCATGTACAAAACCACATATGTGCAAATCCAAAAAATCATATATGTGTGAACATGCAAATTTCTTCCCCTTATTCCATAGAGAGAGACAGAGAGAGAGAGAGAGAGAACACCCAAGAATCCTAACCACTAACCTTAGTTGCATCATTAGAATCAGAATTAGCTATGATAAGTCTCCTTCTCATCATCGATACTGCTAGTGTTGGAGCTAGTGGAACACTACTCATCATCATCTGAAGAATATATCTATTGAATAGGGACCCTTCATGGACAAAGCTTCACTCAAAACCAATATGAGGCTGGTAGATCAAGCTGAGCTAGAGCTTGCTGAGATGATGAGGAAGCTTCCTTCCTCTAAAACATCATGACCATACTATAAGGGATCATGGTGCTCAAACTACATGGGATCATGATGCTTCCCCTGAATACAAGCTAGTGGTGCATCAGGCTTAGAATATAACTTCATCCCTAATTCATATACATGAGAGGGTTCAACTACTATGGAATGCCTTGATGGTGTAAGAATTTCTGCCTCACTATTAGAGATAGAAGGAGTAGTGACCTTCACAAACTATTTCCCATCTAGAGGAAGAGGTATGCCAGCAGCATCCATTCTCTTATGAAAGTAAGAGTGATTCCTTGCAAGTATCTCAGTAGCACAAGCAAATAATCTAAGGAGCTTCTTTAGGCATGATATGAGTTGTGATCTAGTAGTAGATTTGAACCTACTCAACTAAGGAGAGGCCTTGGAGGAGGATACCACTTTCTTATTATTATTTTGATTGAGGTGGCCTGGTGATTGGTCCTACTACATCTGCATGTGAATGAATCCTCTTTTCAGCACACTTTCTAAGGCTCCTCTTGCCTTGGAAGGCATCTCATAAATAGAAAAATCCCTCTAACAAATGAGCCAATTGATGATGTAAGGGTGTCTAAGTATTCTCTCCTTGGAGTACAAACTTAGCATATCCTAGTAGAGAGTATGCACCAAATCTAGCAGCTATCCTATAAGAAGGTAATAGAGCACAAAAGCTTAGGGTGGTAGTAGATAGCTATAGATTTTTCCTTTTGCAATAATGTTATAGAGAAAAATAAGGAACAAAGTGGAAGCATTAGGAGACACCCTATTCCTATGCATTCAACCTTTATCAAAAGACATAGTCTCTTCAAATAGGGCATCACAAAACTCATCATGACTGATAGGAATTATACCATTTGTATAAATATCTTTCATAGAATGAATGATAATCTAAAAAACATCTGAAGAAGAAATTCCAAGAAAATCATTTACTATTTGGGGTAACACATCAATCACTAAACCTCCAACCATAGAAGTAGTTTCCCAAAAAATAGCATCAATAATTACAATATTACAATAGAATTCTCTAATAAGGACCTCAGACACCAAGAAATCCATAGTAATGAAGGTAGCCCTATTCAACATTCAGAAATAACTCATCAAAGTTTGCTACTTGTACAAAGGAAATGACAAGGAGTGCTCAAAGATGATGTTCATGGTCTAAGTCACCTCAAACCTATGACGGGCATTAGTGTTTCTAAATTGGAGCATGTAGGAGCTTGGATTGCTATTGGAACTCTCTCTAGATCTCTTTGTTGGTAATGGCTTGGACGTAACTATAATTTTGTGGACCATTGCTACTAAAATTGTTATTCCTACTGGAGCCCTTTTCATCTATGTAGGGTAGTCTTCAAAGAATAAGAACAAAATGAGGGTTTTAATCTTTTATAACTATGCCAACAAGGGTTTTTTAATGAGAAAGAAGATGTCTTCCATCTAAAAGAGACATCTCTTTCATGCTAAGAACCTTAGGTAGATGTCTTCTTTTCACAGTAGATGTCTTTGCAGCATTGAAGGAGATGGCAAAAAGACATATTTTACTTGGAGTAGACATCTTGTAGTAGATTTCTCTTGTCAAAGGTAGACATCTCCTAGTAGACGTCTTCATGAAGACATCTCCTCTAGAAGAGGCTCAACATATTGAGGTTTGGGATAGGCTATCATGGACTATAGTCTTAAAAATACACATTAGTAAAAGAAAAAATTATCTCTACTTACCTTTCTTACCTAAGAGAGTGAATGTGCTTATAATTCTAGAGAATAAGATTCCTCCTCCAAGGTTTCTTATTTTGCACAAACTTCCTCTCTTGAATTTTTTAAAGAGAGTCTCCTCATTTTCATGTTCTTTCCTTTTAGCTCTTCATTCTTTCTTAATCCCTTTGGTTTTTTGAGTAGTCCAATTCCTCCTATTTTCCTACATAAATTCCCTTCCCAGTACATTTTGGTAAGATCAAGAAGTCTTATGGTATGTCCAGCTATTCATATGATAAAACTTTAAGTTGCATTCCCATTGCTTGTGCCCAAGTTTATGATAATGATAACATTTAACCTTCCTATTGTAGTAAGAGTGATTAGAAAGATCAAACCATTGAGGATCCTTCTGACAGATGGGAGCTTCTTTTGATTAGGATGTAGTAGCTTTGTCGCTTGGAATAGCATTCAATTGAGATGGGGATGGTGAAGATGATTCATCTTGTGTACAACATCCAAGCCAACTCTTTTCATGAGCACTTCTTCATTGTCATAATACCATCTTAAGGGATTATTTTCCCTTTACCAACCTTTTGTTTACAAGTTTGACATTTGCAATTTCTACTTTAGTTTGCTCATAGGACAAGGTTAGTTTTTCATTCTTAGCCCTTAGGTCTGAGAGTTCTTTAGTAAATTAGAAATTGTTGAATTCAATAGATAAATTTCTTGATCCTTTGTTTTAACTTGCTTATTTAACTTTGCACAAATATTTTGAAAAGATAATAATTCATTACATGATAAATTAAACATTTCTTCCTCATTTAGTTCATCATCCAGGGTGTCAACGTTATTATCTGTGAGAGCCATATAGATGAAATATAAAATTTTTACGTCATCTTCCACCTCTTCTTCACTTTGCTTCCCATTGTTCCAACATGTGTAGAAATTAATCTTTTTCATCTCTTCATTATCTCTGTACTTTCTCTATAACCTGCTATTACTAGGAAAATCCAAGGCCACATGGTCTCTTCCATTAAAAACCCAACATTCTATAGAAGAAGAATCAAAAGTAGAACTTGAAAAATTTTTACTTCTCTCTTTACCTCTGAATGGATTTGATCTTTGCTTATTGGAGCTTTTAGCCCTCTTTACTATAAGTATTTGCAGCTTTCTTGAGAGAAAGGCTATCTCCTCTTTACTAACCTCATTTAGTTCATTAGGCTCCTTCTCCTTGGTGGCTAATTTAAGGGCAATGGAAAGCTTCTTTTGAATATCTCATTTTCTTATGAAAATGAGAGCACTTTAAAGTTCTTCAATTTAAGGATTGAAAAACCTCTAATTTCCTCCATAGTAATAACCTTGGGTCTAAATTTCAATTGAAAATTTCTAATCATATTTATTATGACATTGGTCTCTAGTAGATCTTTAGCTATAAATCCAATGCCCACAACAAGATCATTTGCTCTAAAAAAATAATCTTTTATTTTCTTTCCTTCTCTCATTTTAAGCTTGTCATACTCACTTTGCAATACTAACAATTTAGATTACTTAACTATTGAAGTTTCCTCATACATAGCCTCTAATGTTTCCCAAATTTCTTTGGCCATTTTACATCCAACAACTCTATTAAATTCAGATTTATTCAATGAATAATATAAACAATTTTTAGCTTTTAAGTCATGCATGAAATTTTCTCTTTCTTCTTTGATGAGCTGTGATATTGTGGCCTTCCATGCAATATCATGTACGTGATATCATGGCCTACCTTGTTGCCTATAAATAAGAGGCGGGTGCATTTGGTTTGCATAGTTAGTCTTAGTCCCTTACCCAAACTCTTGCCTTTTATTCCTCTTAGAGTTAGAATTATTTTTGTGTTCCCATAGTAGGAGTCATGAAGTGAATGGATCTTTATTTGAGCATTGTGTACTTGAGCACACCTTGTGTACGACAATAAAGATGAACTTTGTGATAAATCTTGCAACATTCAAAATAGATTAATTAATGTTAATTACCATTACTTAATGCTTTCCTTAGTTAATTAATGATTCTCTCTCACCCTACAACTCTCGTAAGTAAGCACATGCAATATGATCACTTCAAGCTTGTGTGTAACACTTGGTAACCTAGTAATGATTAGCATTTCGTAATCCCAGTAGTGTTGCACTGGTTTAGGATGTGTACGACAAGTGAGAACGAATACTGATGTTAGGATCAGTTAGAGCCTGGTTAATAAGTAGTCAAATTAAATTAGTTACTTAGTTATCTCTCTCCTCCCTTATTAGCAGCAAGACCTAAAAACACAAAAAGTATAAAAATCATATGCCTCAAGTTTACTTAACCATACAATTGTGACATACAAGTAAGCTTGGAAAGACAACGATTGATCAACCCATTCTTGTTTCACAAATGCGCATAAGCACTTAGTCCTTTGAATTCAACTGGATCATGCATGGACACTCGTATTCATATGGTTGAGCGTAGGGACACCTTGCCACTCATCATTGGCACCGTTGCTAGGGATTTTGTTGTTTGTGCACTAACCAGAACATAGGAGATCTTTCACATCATTGGAATGAACCCTTGGGGTTAGTTAAAGAAAAATAATAAATAATAATACATTTCACATTGAATAGACAATCATGTCTCCTTCTTCATACGAAAGTGTTTCATTGCCTAGGTCTGATACAAGGAACAATCGTAGGTGTAGTACACATGATAATACACTAGTCCCTCAATAGTTTCGTGTGGTATATGTTCATCTTGATGAATATATAACAAAATTTACCTTTATCCTCCATGAGGATGAATAAGTGTGTTGGTGATATTTAGAAGGTAACATAGTGTTACTTCCCAATCGTTCAGTCCCAGGCATGTTTCTTCGTGATCTCACACAAATTGGCATGCAACACTTACAGGCAGAGTACGTTGTGCATGATCATGACTCAAGAGAGTATCAACCCATGAAGGCACAACGTCAAAGGGATTTACAATAGGAGAGACATCATGAATCCATGAAAGGAAAGTTTTCGCAAAACATCCCACATGTCCTAAGTGAAAATGAGGGTGGTGAACCTACCTTAGGTAGTCGCCCACACAATGATGTTCCTCCTGTTGACTTCTGTTAAGGGGTTGTGTATCAAAATCATTTCTCAACTATCCATAAGATAGATTCTAGTACTGACAGAAAAAATGGATCTAAAAAAGGAACATGAACACATGACAAAAATGGACATTCTAATCATAATTGTGATCGAGACCATGATCACCGAAGAGAAGGAAGCAGGCACCGACATGGTGATAGTCCTCCTTCTTCTTCACCTTCATCATCTCTTTCACCCTTCCCTTGAGGATCTGGATGTAGTCAAAGAAAAAGACCATGAGGAGAAGGGTAAGTGAAATGGGAGTCATAGATAAAATAGTCAAGAAAGTGGATGAGGTCACTCTAGAGAAACACACCATGAAAGAAGGGAAAGTAGGGAACAACATAGGAATCATAGACGCCATAAGTAGGACGATCACAATGAACCCCTACTCTCTACTCGAAGTATGCTAGACATAGATGAGGCTATTAGAATCCCAACAAGGCACCAAAAATATAGTAAGATCAAGATATTAGACATAAACAACATCCCACGATTTGAAGGGGGTACAATTTTGATCCTCAAAATCATCTACAAGCATTTCATGATGCATGTGCCTTACAAAATATAGAAAGTGAATGAAAAAAACTAAAGTTGTTCCCATAGACACTAGTTAAAGAAGCAGAGAGCTAGTATTGGTCCTTAGAACCATAATCCATTCATAGGTGGAGTACCATGTTAGAATTGTTCAACAATAAGTACCAAATGTACTCCCAAGTGTCCATTTGTGGGGACAGTTTCAGGAAGTGAAAGATGGATCATAGTGTGGTCCCTTGTCAAAGTGCTTGTGAGAGAGTTGATGTGCATGGGCATCTTTCTTTTGCAAGCTTTTGACCTCTTGTCAGAATGCTTAGAGATATTCTTTGTGAAACAGCTGATGTGCCATTTGTTTTGGGAACTTTTTTTTGAGCTTTTTCTCTTTTATGCTTTTCTTTTACTATTTTTCCTTGTTCATTTGCAAACAACCTTGTTGCAAGGTAGGTGTTTCCTCCCCAGGATGAGCTGTGTTACATCCGCATGGGGCTTTGATCTACTTACAAATGCTTCTCATGCGATGAGCTACGTTACATGCATCATGGATTTTGTAGTTGAGCATATGGGAAGGCTTTATAGGCATTGAGAAAATTCATAAAGAGAGGTGTGATAAGGAGGATTGTGGGTTAAGAAATGAGGTAAAGGAGGTTAAGGGGAAGGGCAGGATGTGCACTCCCAAGTAGCCAAGCTAGTTAGGATAACCACCATGGAACGATGTAGTGTCCTGCCATCTTGGTGAAACACACCTCTGACCGACACCCCTTCAACATGTACCCTGCAAGAAGAATAGAGAGAAAACTAGAAGAAACAACCATCAAGAAAAATGAAGGCAAAGTTATTTCTTGCTTTGGATGCTGTTGGAGCAATGGACGTTGTCGCCAAGGCATGCGATGTCCAAACCAGAAAGGCTAGTAGCAGTTCTACAGCATCAGCATGGATGGGTTGGCATTGAGGAGGCTTGTAGTTGTAGTGATGTGAGTGTTCAAGAATACCCACCCAAGGAAAACATCATGTAGTTTAGCTGTAAGGTGAGAAGCCTAATAGCTAAACGTCTTTTGAGCCTGATTAAGAGTAGGGGCTGGAGGGTAGCAACTTTATGGCTGGGCCATAATAATGATGGGACTCCAGTAGTAGGTGCCGACCATAGGAGCTACTGCTGGGTTGACTGGCTATGGTATTAGTAGCTTCGAAAGGTCAGCAAGATGTTAGGTGACATCTATAAAGGATCAAAAAGATGCTAGGGGTAGTGGCATTGAATATATTCCAGAGAGTGCTTTCTTGGCATCGTGAACTACATTCTAAAACTGCAACATCCCACCCTGTGTTGGCACTGTGCATGCTTGCTTGCTTGTAGGGTCATGGATTCACGCTAAGGACGTTGTGCTGCAAACCCAGTTGAAGGTCCTGGTAGACCATTAGATGTATTGGTTTAAGGTCCCAACGGACTGTGATGTGCTAGTTTAAGGTCCTAGCAAACTTTTGTGCTAGTTTATCATCGTAGCAGAGAGTGGATGGGCCATTTTAAGGTCATAGTGGAATGCTTATGCTAGGTTTACAACATAGCAAATGTGCTTTGCCAGTTTTACGTAATGGCAGACGGTCTGTGCCAATTTATAATGATAGCAGACTATTTGTGCCAGTTTATAGTTATAGCAGATTGTCTTTGCTAGTTTTACATTGTAGTGGATGATCTTTGCTAGTTTTATGTCATAGAGGAAGATTTTCTTACCTTGCTCATGCATTAGATGTATTATGGCTTAAGATACAAGTGATTCATAGGATTCACAAACTCTTTGCCATTCATGTCTACTAGTTTGAATGTTTTGTTCCTGTAGGCTTTTGTGACCATAAATGGACCTTCCCAGTTTGCTAAGAACTTATTCATATGTTCACAAACAACCTTAAGAACAGGTTCCCCTTTTCTATAGGCCATTGATGTGGGTTTACATAATGCTTCTGTCATTACCTATCTTGATATTGCTTAATGCAGTCAAGTGTTTATGCATGCTCCTCCTCTATGAAGTCAAGATCAATGATCCTTGACTCATTGTTCTGTGCCTCATTTACGACACTTGAAAGGATCATCCGCAGTGATGGTACCTGCAATTCAAGAGGCAATACTACTTCATATTCATAGACTAGGTTGTAGGGGGTCTTACTTGTAGCCATCCTACACGTCGTACGGTAGGCCTAGAGCACATAGAGGATTTGCACATGCCATCACCTCTTGCTGCTGCTGAGCATTCTTTTGAGCAAGTTGATGATGGCTTTGTTTGTAGCTTTTGCCTAACTGTTAGCCTATGGGTAATATGGTGACGAGAAAGATTTCCTAATGCCAAGGTTGCTATAGAAGGTTTTGGTTTCCACACTACTAAATTGTGGTCTGTTATCTATCACAATAGTTATGGAAAGACCAAACCATGTTATAATGTTATCCAAGATGAAGTTGAAAACCTGTTGAGATGTGGTCTTCCTAAGGGGTATAGCTTCTGCCCACTTTGTGAAGTACTCAGTGGTAGTACTAATGAAGCTATGTGTCCTCCACATAATCCTTCATGGACTTCACTAACTACTGTTTGTACCTCCTCCTCACCAAGGCAAGTTAATAGTATTCCATCAAAGGAGCATTTACACAAGGTATTATCTCCTACCAGGACATACTGTCGTGCTCAATTCTGGATTGCATCCTTTTCGGTGGATGTTAAACTGCATGGGGGTTTGCCATGTTGTAGATAAGCTTTAATGGTGGCATACCACTCTTGGGTATCGACAGTGCTTACAGAGGCAATGTATACTTCTTGAGTGATAGGCTCCATACACTTGGCTATCGAAGCTAGAAAAGTTATGAACAATTGTGGTGGCACATTTAATGCTAGCATGGCAAAGGAATCTACTATGGTGTTCTCATTACATGGCACATGTTGGACATCTGTTGTGGCAAACTATTTGACTAGGTCGCAATAGGGTTGTAGATGAGTAGCTTTGCAGGCATAGACCTCAGTGATTTGATTGACTATGAGTTGTGAATTGCCTCAAATTTCCAGGTGTTGAATTTTTAGCTCTTGGGTTGCTAAGAGGTCCCTAATGAGTCCTTTGTACTTTTCCATGTTGTTCATACAGAGAAACATGAAAAAATAAGCAAAGGGTTGCATGTCTCCTGAGGAAAATGTAATGATGGTAGCAGCACTGTCAACTCATATGGTTTAGGCACCATCAAAATGTAAAGTTTCCTCAAAATGCAATGGTACAAGATTGACACTACTAACGTCTTTAGGGAATTTGGGTTCTATGGTTGTTCAATCGTCAATGGGTAAGATTGCAAGCTACGTGGCTATCACTTGGCCTTTTGTTGATGATTGAGCTACGTAATGTAAATCAAATTCCACTATTGTTGCCTTCCATCGGGCTATCTTGCTACTTTCATACAAGTTGTTTGTGATAGCCTAAAGTATATTGCTTTTACATATGATGTTCACTTGGTTGCAAAATAGGTAGTATCCCACTTTTTTAGTGCGAACACTAAAGCGAGGAAATTCCTTTCCACTTCATTATATTTGGCTTCATATGCTATCAATGTGTGGTTCAAGTAATAGACTGGAGTCTCAGAGCTGTCCTCTCTTTTTTGGCATAACATCACTACGATAGATGTGTTTGAGGTTGCAAGGTAGATGTAGAAAGTCTTATTCCTTTGTGGTGGGTACAAATTTGGGAGGTGTAAAAGCTCTTTCTTTAGGTCATCGAAGGCTTGCTGGCATTCTGTTGTCCATTTGAAGTTAACCCCTTTCTTTAGTAAGTGTTGCATGGGGTGTAACTTGTCGATCAACTTTGCTATAAAACTTCTAATGAACTATACCCTGCCTTGCAACTCACACAATTCTTTAAGGTTGGTAGGGGGTGCTAGATTAGTGATGGCCTTAACTTTGTTAGGGTCCACTCGTATTCCAGCCTCCGATACTACAAACCCCAGCATGCATCCAGTTTTTACCCTAAAGACACACTTATCTTGATTGAGGTGTAAGTCATGCATATGGTAGTGTTTGAGGACTACACCTAGATCGTTGGGATGATCAAAAAACTCTTTAGATTTGACCGCTATGTCATCCACATAGTCGTTTAGTGTTTCTAGGATGTAGTCACTAAAGATGTATGTCATGGCACTTTGGTAGGTTGCTACAGCATTTTTGAGTCCAAAGGACATCATAGTGTAATAGAAGGTACCCCATGGGATCATGAAAGTGGTTGTTAACTGATGCTCTGGGTTGATGCGAATTTGATTATAGCTGAAGAAACCATCCATGAAGGATAGTAGAGCATGACCAGCCGTAGTGTCAATAAGTTGATCAATACTCAATAGTGGGAAGTCATCTTTGATCATTGCTTTGTTTAGATCCTGGAAGTATATATAGATTTGTATTCCTCTCATTTTCTTAAAAACTATGATGATGTTTGACACCCATTCTGAGTAATCAACTACCCAGATGAAACCAGCCTAATATAGCTTAGTGATTTCATTGCGTATGGCCAGTGCGATCTCTAGTTTAATTTTATGAGCCTTTTGTTTAACTGCCTTCACATGTAGGTCTAAGAAAATGTTATGCTATATAAGTCTCGGATCTAAGATTAGCATGTCGTTATAGGACCATGCAAATACCTTGATGTTGTCTTGAAGGATCTTGGATCCATCTTTATACGTTTGTGAATCTAGGAGGGAGCTATGTTTTAACATCTTTATTTTTTCCCTAGATGTAGTCATAGGCATTTCAATGAGATGGTCCTCAATTACATCCTTGGCCTCTAAATCTAAGGCTTGGACTAGATGTTCGAGCTAGTCTGGGAATGCTTCTAAGGATGCCACAGTGCTATCGATGGATGATTCCCAGTCTATTGACTCTGGGTTTAATTGTCTTGTAAGCTTGCCATGTGGGCCTATCAAGTGTAGAAGTGAAGATAGATCATGATGCATGGCCATTCTTACTCAACCTACCACAATAAGATAAAAGCTGAGTCAAGTGATACCTATTTGTAACGACAGCACATAGTAAACATTTGCAAAGTAACAACGAAACATGAAATGGTTGAAATAATTATCAACTATGATACAAAGTTCGCAAGCTACCAGTTTAAGGTCGTAGTGGACTGCTTGGATGTAGAATGATAGCTTAAAATTGTTAGTTTAAGGTTTTTGCAGACCACTAACTTGGTCAAATTGTGAATTGTAACTATTAGTTTAAGGTCTTTGTGGACTACCATTAGTTTAAGGTCTTTGTAGACTATTATTAGTTTAAGGTCTTCATGGACTACTATTAGTTTAAGGGCTTTGCAGATAGCTATTAGTTTAAGATCTTTGTAGACCACTAACTGGTTATTCTTGCAAAGGTAAGTTGCTATTTTAAGGTGGGATAAAATTTTCGATTGGGCCCACTTACTACGATGCAAACAATGATGCTACATTATGGCAAGAGTACTATGCTATACGGAGCATCCCAAATTAATTGGTGTGCAAAAATGGCAAGTTCTTTTCACTACATTGGCTATAAATAGGGGTTTACCCCCAATAAACTCATCATTTTCATTATAAGAGCGCAAAGCCCACATCTAGAGCGTAGAGCAGTTGTACTGATAAATAGCAAGGCGATTTAGGGTAGTGATTAATAGCAAATTTGAAATTGAGATGATGGCACCTAAAGAAGAACGTAAACACCGAGTGCTCACCAAGGTGGATGAGGTGAAAGACACACTAGGACATCTATCACAGGCATGCGTCGTAGTACGAGAGGAGACTCCGTCAACCTGATAAGCTACTACACTACCTTTGTTTTCTAGGTTGTTGTTGTCGTCACTTCCTCTCTTTTTTTTATTTTTCATTTTTCATAATGAAATCTACATCTTCTATCACTATTTTGGTTGCCATTTTTTTCATTACACCACCGTTGTTGCCGATTCGGCCACAAAAGGTGTATGGATGCTATGCTAAGGTTGCATGTAGTGTTGCCCAAATTGCCATTGTTGTGACTACCTCGCCACAGAGGTTTAGGTGATCCTGGTAACCTAGCCTGCAAATAGTGTAGTGTACAGCCCTCAGGAGGGTTTGGCCATGTGCAAGATTTGACAACATAACACATGTTTAACACAACGTAGTGTGAATCATTTTGTACGGTAGAAGATTGGTTAAGATGGTAGTAGCATATTAAATTCTTTCTTATTTGAAATTTTTATTTAATTTTTTGTTTGTTATGCTAGGCTAGTGTGTTGTAATACCTTTAGACCAATGCATCTGTAATATTGTGTTTCTACACTATTGGCCTTGTGGTTCTCTTGGTGAATCTGCCTTAGCTATAAATCAGTTATATTACTGTACTTGTTTCATTAGTATGTTTGTTATGTGCATCGTGCGATAGTTACTATAAGGCATAGCTAGTGTTGCTACGCTATGTAATGCCTGATGGCCATGCTACGCTGGAAGTGTTGTTTCATTACATTTCTTGTGATATTTAACTTTGTTCTATTTTTTTTAAAAAATTGTGACTAGGGGCTTATGCTATGCTACATGCAAAGAAGGGGTTACGCTACACTATTTGCCAACGGATGATCATGCTACGCTACATGCAAATTCCACTCGAACATAATGCTAACATTTGTCATTTTGTTGTGCAGGGTGATGTTAAAATCCATTTTGATTGTTCTAGAAATTGTATGGATTTTGTGCTACCTAAGTGAACCGGTGACTAATGTTCCTCCGCCTCATGCACATGTGGGGTGACAGGCAGTCTGGTTCTGAGAAGGCGCACGAGACTTCCTACAATTCCTCCTCCAATGCTTTAGTGTGATCATTTGGTCACACTTCTCAGTGGAGACAACAGTCACAATCATAGAAATGCTATTGCCTGGGGCTAACTAGGGCATTTTAAAATTTTTGACCTGATGGGGTAATCGGGGGTGACTAGGCAGAAGGGTCCAATCAGTGCCAAAAAAGCTTGAGGCATTTGAGTTGGATCTGGAAAATGCCTGAGTATGAATGCTATTTCCTATACAACACATTGTTCATTGCCCAGCACATGGGCAGCTATTTTTATAACCCACCAGGAATGAATTATTTTACCGATGGGTGAGTCCTATAAAGGTATTCCATCATGTTATGCAATGCATGCTACGCTAGGCAACAATGTTCATAGTGTATGTGCCTTTTTTTTGTTTGTGTGTTACTAGGTTTTACATTGACAAGAATGGGCTTCACGGTGATATTGATGCCTTGGCTTTGTCATAGATGGCCCTACAGGAGTTTTCCTACATTGGGAATGTGTGCACCGACGTGATAGGCCAATGCGGGGGTGAGTACAAAACCTATCCAACCCAGTACTTCCCATTTTATGGGAAGTGTAAGGAGGCTAGTTGGTTGGATAGGAATTGGGTATCCCTTAGGCTGATCACCATTGAAGACGTGCTGGTGGATCTCCCACAATTTTCATTACCGTTTAAACCTGGTATGCTAAACCGTGAATTTATGTTTGCTTGTTCGAGTGTTGTTTTATTTTTCTTCTAGATTTTTTTGGTTTTTTCTTTTTGTTTAACTTTTATTTTTGCAAACTATTATAGTGGTGAAGAAATCCTAGGAGGTCACCATGATCACCTCTAGGCATAATGAGGGCAACATCTATTTCAAGTATGGGGAGGTGGAAGAGACCCAACGCTGGCTCTACAATGGGGCCCCGGACTCACTCGTCAACAAGTTTCAGGATGCTGGGCTCATGCAGTTATTCTTGGCCATCAACCTAAGCATCCTTGCTACTGAAATGCTTGTCCTAGCTAACTCCCTTTTTGAAAGAGCTGACCGCTTCTGCACACGTGCCCACTGTGTGCTAATGATGCTTGAGATTAATGATCAACTATTTGCAGATCTCTTCGGTGTTCCTTCTGATGGCCTCCCTGTGGAAGAAAAAATCAAAAAGGAGGCAAACCATTAGGGGGAAATTGAGGAGTGGCTAGGGGCTGTGAAAGATCGAAAGGGGATCCATATTGAAAAGGTCAGGCTACAAGTGGCCAAAATAGTTTATCTTGTTTTTCATGCCCGTGCTTTCCCCAAGCTACTCTCTCAAGGAAAAATCATTGGGATCGAGCAAGATTGGATAATGAGAGAAGTTATGGAAGAGGGGGCCTAGTACAATTGGGCCAAGAATCTTTGCAAAGGTCTGCAAGATGAAATGGTCAAGCTTCATAAGAAGCCTAAATCCCGTTTCAATGTGCATCATGCCTTCTTTGTGGCCTGCCTACAGTGCTTCGCAGAATTCTTAGTAGTCCATGAGAATGGAGTCTGAGTGCTACAAAATCGTAAACAGATTTCCAGACCATGGGTTTGCCAATCTAAGGTTAGGCTATACATCCAATAACCTCTCAGTGTTCCAGCCATTGACGTTTTTAGCTGTAATATTTTTTGGTGCTAAAAGGAGGACTTGAACCATTGTTCTCCTTCTTTACTTTATGGGTAGTCCTACGTGCATTTTGTACCTCACTACTAGCACCCAAATAGCGTAGAAATGACACCCCTATGATTTTCTACGCACTAGGTGGTATAGATTGGTCCTAGTTGGCAGTTCCTTTGGAACCCTGTGGGATGAAAGCCCCGAAACCGTCTACTGTGTAATGTTGCCTACTTCATAACACCCATCTGCTATGTTATGCTACCTACTGCATAACACCCCTTTACAGTGTTACGGTGCCTATCGTGTAATGCCCTCTACTATGTTACGCTATCCATTATGATACGCTACCCATCATGTTACACTGCCTACATCCTTTGCAGCGTAGCAACCCTATTAGTGTAGCAGCCATGCTTAGTGTAGCATGTGTAACAGTGAAGGAAACTAGTTTTTAACACTTCCAACCATGGCCAGTTGCAGCCTATCTCTCCTACAGTTTTCAATTACAACTGCCTAGAGTAAAAATGCACTATTTGCAACTCTTGCTTGCATGTATCTTTCTTGTTTGTACCTTCTTCATAAAAAAATGAATCCTATTACCACTATAGTTCCCACCTCAAGCTTAGAAGTACCCTACTCTATCCAAAATATGGCAGGTCCTGAACGACTGCTCAGCCTAGTGCTGATACAGAGGTAGTCATTGAGACTACTACAACAATCGCCTAAATGTCTACCCCAAGATGAACAGAGATACAATTTTTTGTGTGCAAAAATGCAAGCAAATATACCATCGGACTGTCATGAATTTGAAGAGAAATGTAACTTTGAGTTCATCTATCAAAACAGGAGGGAGTTCATCCCCACTCCCGATACCACCATCCCATTGACCGAGACATATCAATGGATGATAAACCAACTTGTCCAAGTAAGTAGGGCAAGAGAATGAGACACAACATCCCACTACAAAGAACCCTTTCAAGATGGCCAAGAGGATTTGGACTCCCACTTAGAAGGTGGTGGTCCAATCTACACCATAAGTGTCCCTTCTACCTCTGTTGCTCATTTGCATCAATCACAATTTTCCACACCCTTTGCTATTACCACAACACTGTCACAACCTAGATCCCATTTGGTGAAAGAAAGTCATCAAATGTCATCAGTGTATTAGCATGTAGGCTCCTCAACCTCATTTCCTGGTGACCATCTTTCCTTGTTTGTCCAGGCCCCATACCTAACCCCTATAGTGCCCATGTTTCCATACATACACACTGTGCCTACATCACAACCACATGTAGGTCCAATTTTTGTCCCCTCCTCTATACCTATTCCACCATCAGTATTGGGCCCAACCTTGACTGCATGGTTGACAACAACAACTCCTTTCCATACAACTCAACTATCTCATGTGTAATAGTACACACAACCTCAAACATATCGAATCCCACACATAGCATAATCGAACATGGGACTGTGGGCCACCTTAGCCTTTGGGCAGATGAATACTCCCATGGCTCAACCAGTAGTAGCCACCCTATCAGCACCACCTACTGGAATGTGGGTTTCTCATATGACACCACCAATAGGAGCTATTCCAATAGCACCCTTGGTGGGATTGGTAGTTGCACCAATAGCACCAGCAGCGATAGTTACTCTGGTGGCCTCACAACCATCCATGAAATCCTTAGGTGTGGACCAAGCTTTCCAACTCATCTAGACCCTCATTGAAGAGATTAAATGACTCAAAGCTACTAGTTCTGAAACCATTCAGGTCATGGACTTTTACCATGATGATCCTATTAGCTTGGTTGTGCCTGTGCTTACATTAGCCCCTAGGATATAACTCCCCAAAGTTACAAAATACAACAGGGAGGGTGACCTGAATGCACATGTAGTAACATTTAGGTCTGAATCCTTGCTATTGCAACCATGGCCTCACACCATCATTCGTGTCTTTGCCATGTCTTTGACAAGAAAAGCCCTAAATTAGTACCGTGCACTCTCGTGTGCTTCTATCTCCACCTTGGAGGAGTTGCTAAGTTAATTTGTGATCCACTTTAAATACAACTTAAAACTGGAGGTCAGCCTAGACTAGCTCATGAATGTCAAGCAAGAACCACTAGAATTTGTGCAAAAATTTATACAATGCTAGAGTGTGACTTTAAATGAAATACATGAATCGATTGCTGAGGCCCATTTGCTAGGCATCTTCAAGGGTGCAGTAAATGACTTTGTCAAGTCTAAAATGTACTACTTAGCTCCATGATCCCTTAGACAAGCATTTTCTCATACTAAGAGCATTCAGGATGTAGTAGAAGCTAGTAGGGATCCATCCTACATGACCTACAAAAATACACACATGAAGAAGAAGAAGAAGAAAGGCAAGGCCATGGCAACCATAGTGGCTACTGTGGCTAATGAGACCAAGCCCAACAACAACAATAACAAAAAGGTTTCCACAACATCCAAAGCTCCCACTAATGCCACACTTGGCTTCAGCAACACAAGTTAGTCCTTGGCCTCAACACCTATGGTGTAAACTCAGCCAAGGCCAAACTTTAAGCACAAGGACCACTCAAAGTATATCCCACTATTGATTATGCCTTCAAATATTTTGAAGCAATTGTTGGGAGTTGGGTGTATTCAACATAAAAAAATGTCTAAGGAGGCCCTCAAACGTCACCAAAGGCACTACGAGGTCCTTCGGAATCCCTCCTTGGCTACGCCTAATGAACCACCAGTGCCTAGGGACTTCAGGTTAGAGCATTTCTGCAAGTATCATCAACTATGTGGGCATGAAATAGATGATTTCCTAGCATTAAAATATGACATTCAATGAATGATTGATCAAGGTAAGCTAGTCTTGGATGAGAGTAGTCCCATTCGACCTGAAAACTAGTCAATGTGCATTTACAAAGATCCTCTGAATGCTAACAATGCAACTTACACCATCAATGCCATCAACATTGATGATAATATTGAGTCACAACAGGAATAATTTGTGGTTCATGTACCTCGTCAAAATGCTGAATCTCCAAAAACTACTATGTCATAAATCCCCTTTGTAATCAGGTCCCCTCACCAGACATCTACTACACCTTTTGTGTCAAAAATTTTACCACCTTCCACTGCAACAACATAGGCACTGTTTGTCATCAAGGTGCCAAGGCATGCAAGTTTTCCCCAACCCAAAATCAAGTGGTGAGAGCTACGCCCTAGCATCCCCATCCAAAGAAGCATGAAGAGCATCTAGCAGACAAGCTAGCTAGGCAACGTACTATGCTAGGCCCCCCTAAGCCTACTCCCTTGTTTATGGTTCCTATGGCCTCTTCTTCATCAGCTACCCATAGCAACGCACAGATGCAATCATCACCTTTCAATCCAAGAAAGCTTAACATTCAACCTGAAGCTACTCCTCCTCGATAAATTCACCTCTTGGGGTGTATAGAAGAAGATAAAATTAGCAAATAATAAGACAATAGGAAAGACTTCCTGAATTTCCTTTCACAAGTTAAATAGGCCTTAAAATAGAAAAATACAAACTAAGCTTATATGACCTAATAATGACATCTACAACACATTGTGAGGAAATGGTTCACATGTTGATGTCTATTCCTGTTAGCGAAAACATGCCAACTAAAGAAAAATCCATTCATGCTATCATGCTTTCCCCCATGGCAAAAGAACCATGGCCAACCCAGCTAACATTTCATGACAAAGCTATCAAGGACAACCCTGAGAAGGGTCAAGTGAAAATAACTCCTATGTTTATCATCATTTGGGTGGGCCAATACAAGATTTGCAAGGTACACGTTGACGACGGAGCTATCACCAATGTAATCCCATTTCCTATAGTTGACAAGTTGGGCTTGGTGTAGCGACTGAAAACATCAACAGCTGGAAAATGCTGAGGGGTCGACAGGCGTGAAAACCTCGACCCTGTACTTGCGGGAGGTTTGTGCTGGGTGTGTGTAGATATGGGGCACCCTAAATAGTCTGGTCGATCAAATAGGGACTTAAATTGACGTCTATATAGCCTTTTGCAACGTATATTTTTAAATGAGAATAAAAATGCAAAGTAGTTCTTGGGAGTAAATAAAGCAAAAAAGACAGTGTAGAATGCAATAATGAGCAAAAGAGAAGTAAAATATAGTTAGGAAAATGCATTTCTCTAAAGCTACAAGCTTGCCCTGTCAGGGTGGATACAGTCGGTTGCACAGCGTGGCGGAGTGCAGATATCCCAGGAGTAACCACAACCTGTAGAGAAAAGTAGACTATGTGCTTGGGTGCGAACTTAGGTATTGATAATGTGGGAATTCTACCAAGGTGGTAGAAGAAGGGTGGAGTAAAATGTTGGCTGAAAATGCTAACTATTTGTAGTGTCATACAAAGATCTTACAACGTTGGGTGTTATAATGCTAGAGAGAGAAGAAGTTTTTGGAATTCAAAATGTTCCCACCCCTTGAATGTTGTTATTTTGGAAAAAATGTGAACCTTTCTTTGAATATTGTTCTTTTCCAAAAAACAATCCAGGCTTTTTTTAATGCTATTTACCGGGGTATTTATAGGACCAAGGGTATGCAAAATGGGTGGTTTTCGGATGCCACATGCCTTGGGCCTTCATTGATTTGTTTGTGCTACATGTGCCATGCATGACCATTGGACTTGCATGACTGTTGTAACATGAGCCTGTCATGCCATAAATGCATTTCTACTATGCAATAATTGCACCGTCAGTGTCTGGAAACATGTGCCAACAGTCCAATTAGGTGAAGTGCATTGATGTTGCACAACTACTTGCATGCTTTGTTGTGCTTTGTAGCGTAGCATGCTTGGCATAGCGTAGCATGCTTGGCATAGCGTAGCACCTTACCGTGCATTCTGCTATATGTGTCTTGCATGTTTGCTACGCTATGCTATGCTACGTAGCATAGCATAGCATAGTGACTGGCCTTAGTCACAAAAAATTTGTTGACTTGTGAACTCTACTTTCGTGAGACTTGCAAACTTGCTAATTCTGCTTTTTGAGCTATAGTCTATCTCTTATGTAGGATTGCTACACCTCGCTACACCATGTAGCTCAGCATAGCGTAGTAGCAGACATGGTCCATCGGTTTAATATCATAGCGAATGAGCTAGTGCTGTTTTAAGATCCCAATAGACCGTACATGCTAGTTTAATGTCATAGAGGATGAGCAGTGCCAGTTTATAGTCATAGTGGACTAGCAGTACTAGTTTTACGTCATAGCACACAATTGCTAATGCTGCTAGTTTATCGTCATTGTGGACGCTGCTTGGTGCAGTTGCCAGTTTATCATTGTAGCAGATGGTGCTCGACATCGTTAGTTTATTGTCATTGCCGATGCTGCTTGGTGGTGCCATACTTTAGATGAAGTATGGCTTGAGGTACGAGCGATTCATCGGGTTGGCGAGCTCGTTGCCATCCAGGCCAGCCAACTTGAAGGCTCCATTCCCGAAGACTTTAGTGACCACGTAAGGTCGTTCCCAGTTGGCTGAGAATTTTCTTACGTGCTGATAGATGACCTTGAGGACAAGGTCTCCCTTTTGCACTGGCCATTAATGTGGGTCCACACAGTGCTTCTACTGTTGTTTTCTCTGGTAGTGCTCGATAGAATCGAAACCACTTTGAAGGATTTTAGTTTTCTAGTAGGGTGAGAGGAGAATGGTTGCACCTCCTTTCCCACTTGCATGGGACATTGCTAGGATTGAGGAGTGAGGAAGAAACCAATGGATGGAAAAGGATAAAAGGTCAGCTAAAAACTTAATTTCTTGAAGGAGAATGAAATCAAAGGCTATATTAAGACTAGAAATAAAGTTTCCTACTCGCTTCCATTGAAGCCAACCTGTAATGCCTCGAATGTTCCATGAAAGGAGGTTCATGAAAAAACAAGGGGAAGTTTGGATGAGAGGTCAACGAAAGGTTCGAAAGTCAAAGTATCAACTTCCATTGTTCTTGATAGGAGAGCAATGGAGTTGTTGGTGGAGACAGGGGCCATGGAAGTGTTTAGTGGAGAGGACCTGGAGGGAGGAATAGAACTAAAGGAAGCTTTGACTTGTTTCCTTCCACTTCCCACCATGAACTCATCCACCAAGACTAAGTCCATGACTACCTTTGAGGGGATGACATGGGTGGAGGTGTGAGTACTTGAATATTAATTTTGTAGCTTGGAGGGGCTAGATTGAGAGGAGGATTGTGGAGCTGTTGGGGAAGGAGATCCAAATTTAAAGGATATTGAGGATGGGTGTAATGATGTGACTGGGGAATGGGTTTTTTAGATCCTATAGGTTTTTTCTTCTTGGCTAGGATGGGACACGCTGATATATGATGCTCAATCCTATGACAATAGCTACACAAGTTTGAAAGGTAAAAATAATCCACTTTTTGTGAGAAGAGTCTTCCACCAGCAGTGAGTGTTAATGGGGTCTTCTGAAGAGCTATATCTAGTTCAATACAATAATGACGAAGTTGAGTTCCATTGATTACCGTACAATGATAAAAAATAATAGGACCCAGGGTGATCATAATGTTCCTCTCAACAAATGAGAAAATAAGTGGAAGATTGGGCAATTCCATGTAACAAGGAATTATATTAAAAGTTGGGTTATTGACATTAAAGTCAAATCTCTAGGCACATGCTATTAGGTTTGCATTCCATGTTGGAAAAATTTTTAGAGAGAGAGCCTTCTCAACCTGAGAGGCAGCAGATAATTCCACCAAAATGAAATTTCAAGCATAGTATTGAGCATGAGAAACCTAAATGCCCTGGGGCTAAAGGAGGCTTTGGACTTGAGTGTTTATACTTGGGGACCTTGGTACAAACTCCAAAATTTAAAAAAAAATAAAACAAGATGCAAAATCTTTAGAAACTACTTCAAAAATATCAAGTAAAAGGAAATCAATTTGAGGTGAGGTAGAGGAACTTCCCTAAGGGAGAGTAGAACTTGACGAATCCGCCATTGCAAATTGCCTACCCATGAAGCAGGCATAGTCTCTTCACAATAGGAACACAGAGATGCCCAACCACAACCCCAAATTGATTCAGATCTATAGATGAACTCTCTGGATATTGAGCTTAGAACAGGTCTAGTGCCACCACTCCCAAAAGAAATACTACCCTGCCATGAAAAACATGTGGGCTAGAAGAAAACTCTACCTCAAATGCTCAAATCATTTGGATAGAAGCTACTGTTCCAATTGCCTGTGTAGATTGACAAGATTCCCCTCTGAAACCCTCGTCTAGCAGCCCACTCGAACTCCAAAAATTTGATCTTCGTGAGTTGTGTTGGGATATACATAGGCATTGGGAATCTAATGCTGATGCAGTAGTTTAAATGTTTGTTCATGAAACTAATAGTGAAACCAAAATTTATTTATAATTTTGTCTAAAGAAATACTTGTGTCACTTAATAGGAAAGGTCCAAAATCTAAAAATAAACACAAAGATGAGGGGGAAATGATTTTTTTAAAATTTATTATTGCAGATATCATTGATAATGGAAAAAGGGCATAAATATTCTCATAATGAACTTCATAACCGAGTGTTTAAGCTAATTAGAAATATGCATGATGCCCCTCGGTACTATCATAGCATTTTTCCATCTAAATATAGAGTTATTTTGCAAGATCATGATGCATAAAACTTGGAAAGCTCTTGCTTTATTGGAAGGTCAGAAAAATTAGATCAAGATCATGGCCTTGGGTAGGGAGGCAACACATGATTAGCTTATGGCCATGGCAAGAAGATGGTGGTGTAATTGGTAAAGCTTGAGGAGGGTCTTATTACAGTGGAAAGTTGGCATGATCAGGACATAGCTTTGTGGAGTGAGGTAATGGCAACTCATAAAGTAAAATTCTAATGTGTGAAATTTGGGAAGGATCTCACTTTAGTGGAAAGAAAGAATGAGTAGGTCATAACTTTTTAGTTTTTTCTTAGGATTTTTCTCTCACAAATATGATCTCCTTAGAATTTTTTAGTGGGGATTCTAAATTACCTTCAAATCTTTCATCTAATTCTTGTATCTATATAAAATTTTTTGTTAATTTTAAGAATGAAGATTTACAAGCTAGGATTAAAAATTTGAAACACTTTCTTCTAGTGAAGTTGATAAAATTAAGACACCTAGTTTTTTTCCTAATTTTCCATGAAGGGAAGGCAATGGATTGTGTAGTAATTAGACACCAAAAATGAATAATAATATTTAAAATTATTAGAATGAGGCTTTGTGTTGTTGTTTTCTTCTAGATGAATGTTGTTGTGATCCTTCCATTATATTCATTTCTTAGTTTTGAAAACCACTGCTTCCATTTTAGTTAGAATAAGCTTGAATCCTACTAGTTTTGTGCAAGCTCAATATGGAATGATTAATTTGTTCTAGATTGGATATGTAGACACCTGGTTGTAATTGTAGTGTAGCAAGAAACCTTGATTTTTCATTTTGTTTATAAAATAATGGAATCTAAGAAACCGTGGGATTTTTGGAGCTATCTATTGAGCGAACAAGAAGAAGTTCTGGTGGTGGGCCAGAGTGTCTAGGGGTATGGAAGAATGCCAATTAGGTTGGCCTGTGGGATCTAGAGAATTGATCAGATTAGATTTTTTTCTTAGTTTCTTATGAGTGGAAAGCCTAGTTCGAGTGGGCTAGTGGAATAGGGTTTTAGAGGGGAATCTGGTCAATCTTTGCGAGCAGTTGGAATAGTGGATTCTATCTAAAGGATTTGAGCATCTGTTGTGGATTTTTCTTCTAGCGCACATATTTTTTATTGTAGGGCAATACGTCTTTTGGGAGTGGTGGTGCTAGACTTGTTCTAAGCTCAGGATATAGAGAGTTCATCTACAAATCTAAATCAATTTGGGGTTGTGGTTGGGTGTCTCTATGTGGCCACTGTGAAGGGGCTATGCCTGCTTCATGGGTAGGTGAGTTGTAATGGTGGATTCATTAGGTTTTTCTCTCCCTTAGGGAAGTTTGTCTACCTCACCTCAAATTTATTTCTTTTTACCTAATGATATTTTTGAAGTAGTTTCCAAATATTTCACATACCAAGGTCCCCAAGTATAAACACTCAAGTCCAAAGCCTCCTTCAGCCCCAGGGCATTCAGGTTTCTCATGCTTAATACTACACTCAAAATTTCATTTTGGTGGAACTATCTGATGCCTCTCAAGTTGAGAAGGCTCTCTCTCTAAAAATTTTTTCAACATAGAATGCAACTGTAATAGCATGCACCTGGATATTTGACCTTAATGTTAATGACCTAGATTTTAATATAATTTCCTGTTACGTGAGATTTCCCTATCTTTCACTTATTTTCACATCTATTGAGATGGATATTGTAAGCATCCTAAGTCCTATTATTTCCAATCATTATACAAAAATCAATGAAACTCAAATTCAACATTATTGTATTGAACTGGATATAGCTCTTTGGAAGACCTCATTAACCCTTGCTACTAGTGGAAAAATATTCACCAAAAACTAGACTATTTCTACCTTTCAAACTCATGTAGTTATTGTCATAGGGCTGAGCATCATATATCAGCATGTCCCATCCTAGCCAGAAAGAAACAACCTATGGCATCTCAGAAAAATCATTCCCCAATCATACCATTACGTCCACCCTCAGTATCCTTTAAATTTGGATATCCTTCCCCAAAAGCTACATAATCCTCCTCTCAGTGTAGCCCCTCCAAGCTACAGAAAAAATAGTTAGGTACTCACACCTCCATCCATGTCATCCCTTCAAAGGTAGTCAAGGACTCAATCTCAGTGGATTAGTTTGTGGTGTGCAGTAAAAGGCAACAAGTCAAAGCTTCCTTTAGTTCTACTCCTTGCTCCAGCTCCTCTCTATTGAACACTTCTATGGCCCTTGTCTCCACCAACAACTCCTTTGCCCTCTTGGCAGGAACAATGGAAGTTAATACTTTGACTTCTAAACCTTCCATTGACCTCTCATCCAAACTACCCCTTGTTTCCCCATGAACCTCCTTTCATTGAAATTTTGAGGCCTTACCGGTAGGCTTCGATAGAAGTGAGCAAGAAACTTTATTTCTAGTCTTAATATAGCCTTTGATTTCATTCTCCTTTAAGAAATTAAGGTTTTAGATGACCTATTATCCTTTTCCATCCATTGGTTTCTTCCTCAATTCTCAAACCTAGCAACTTTGTTGGGCCACTAAAATCCTTCAAAGTGGTTCTGATTCTAGGCATAGACTTTGTTGGGCCACCTTCTTCTCCTTGCATGGCCCTTTTGAAATTTGCCCGATATATGCCCTAAACAACCCCACAAAATAGGATCTCCTTTGGAAAGAACTTGCAAATTCTCTTCCCCTAGTGCCTTGGATATTCAAAGGAGATTTTAATATGGTCGAATTCTTTCAAGATAAGCTCAAAGGAGTGTTTTCTCAACTACCCAATTTCAAGTATCAAACCTATTCTGCCATAAAGAAAAGGTTTTAATTTTTTGATGAGTGGACATATTTGTGGGCATTCCCCTCCACATATGTACTTGGAGAAATCTCCATCTTGGGTAGGCTCACATCTAAAGTAGGTTAGATAGGTTCTATTTTTCCATCCTTTCATTTTGGCAAGCCTTCTTTGCTACTATGGTTCATTACCATGCCACCTTATCAGACCATCTTCCTATCTCCATATCTATCAAGATTCATGGTAGCCCTCACTGAAAAAAATTCCATCTTTTTCAACTACACAACAACTATTTTTCTTCCATTACTATGCAACTTCTTCTATCCAACCTTTGGAATGTTGAACCTAGACCCCTAAATCAGGTGGGTTGGATTAACTGGTGGCATTGTTCTTCATGTCGAGTGCAAAATGTTTCTCATTTGTATGGTAAAGTAGTGGCTACTCGGGCCAAAAAAGAATACAACAAAATTCACCTCACTATTGAACATCTCACTAATAGACTACCTTAAGATCCCTTCAACACTCTAGTTCACGAGGAGCTAGCTAGAGCATGATTAGCCTTTCAACATTGGGATGTGTACTGAGCACTAAGTACCTTAACTAAAAGTCTGCTCACTTGGTTAAATATTCTAGATGAACACTGTAAGGAATTTTTAAAGTATCTCAATACTGCTTCCCCTTTGCATTCTATAAACAAAATCTCTAGTCACAATACCATCATTACTAACCACAATAGTATCCTCTCTTCTCAAGAACCACTATGAAATCCTTTTTGTAGCTACCCCAATGGACATCTCTTCATTCAAGGATGCCACCACCAATCATCCTCACCTTATCAACTCCACTATGCTACAAAGTCTTGACACTGATATCACTATGGTGGAGCTATAGGTGGCCTATTCCAAGTTAATTCTAGGAAAGGCTCTTGGTTATGATGGTTTCTCTATGGATTTTTTTCAAAATCATTGGTATTTTGTGGGAAATGATCTTCTACAGGTCATTAATGAGGCTATCTTAACTGGTTCCCTTAGGCCCAATCTAAATCAAGGGGTAATTCATCTCCTCCCCAAGTCTGGGAATCTTACCAATATATTTAATTGGCATCCCATAACTCTTCTCAATGTAGTGTATAAAATTTGGGCTAAGTGCCTAGCCTTATGGCTGAAAAAAAATTCTTGGCCAGATCATATCTCCCCAATAAATAGGAACTGTTCTTGGTAGATATATTTTAAACAATTTGGTTGCCACATGGGAAGGTCTCAAGTGAGTCAAGGATGATGGACAAGATATTCTCCTAGTGAAACTTGATTATGCTAAGGGCTATGACAACATAAAGTGGGATTTTATTTTGCAAACCATGACCAAACTTGGTTTTGGACCTAAGTTCTTGCATATGGTGAAATGCTTGTTCTCTGATGCTACTACAAGAATACCCACTACCTTTGGCATTACCTCTTCTTTTCCACTACATAGGTCAGTGTGGCAAGGTTTTCCTCTCATCCCCTATCTCTTTATTATCATAGTAGAATTTATTTGTCATTATATTAACTTGGACATTCAAACTAAAGTTCTCACTAGGGTCTGCCTTTTTTCTCTCAACAATAGCTTCTCAATATGCACTTCATCGATGACTCTTTTTTTTTTAGTTCAAAACATATCTACCAATTTGCACCACCTCTTATCAAGGGTGGAGCAATATTGCACACTCTTAGGTTCCACTATAAATTGGAATAAATCCTCTATTTATAGCTTTACGGAAAATTACAACCATGTGACCAACTATAATTGGAAGCAGCTTTAGGATCAAGACATCGTTGAGATTCTAGGAATCCCTTTCTATTTTAGAGGTTAAACCTCTATTCTTTGGAAGCAAGTTATTTATTAGATTCAAAAGAATCTTGACAAATGGAAGACTAAACCCCTCACACTTGTAGGTAAATACCTTGTATGTAAGTCCATATGTGCGTCAACCCATGTGTATTACTCTTCATGTTGGGCCCCCTCCCAAGCTGCCTACTAGAAGCTAGAATGATTATTTTGTGACTTTATTTGGTGCTCTAGAGATTCTTAGAAAGGATTTCATCAAGTCGCTTTAAATATTGTTACTCTCCCCAAGAATAAGGGTGGCTTAGGTCTTTTGAATTCCTATAAGTAGGGAACTACCCGAGTTGCTAAGTGGTTGGTACAACATTTAGATGTCTTAGATATTATTGGGACCATCCTTCAATTCAGCCTTCATCAAGAATTTCCAAAAAAAAAATCCCTTTTGGAAAGGCATCCATTTTTTCAATTGGGTATTATCCTCCCCCCCTCCCCTCTCACTATCATTCTTCCTGGATCTCATGTTTTCAAAAGCATCTAGAGGGCTTGGCAAATTCTACAAAATTACATAGACTGGACTAACATCAAGAGCAAACCTACTATCATCTCTAGATTGCGTTCGTTCTAGTTACCTCTGTTGCCTATGCCCCTTACCATCATAAAGGTTAAGGTGGCTACCTCATGGTATCGGTAGGGTGTCATCTCCTTGAATTGTCTTAGGCTAGCTAGTCATTGGATTTCAAGGGTCGAGTTTAATAATTTTTATGGGGAGTCGGCTGCAATGAACCATTCTCTAGTTTAGATTTACTCCTTTCTCCATGGTGATTGGCAACTTGATGTTATAGTGCAAAGCCCTTTTCATGGCCTTTAATGACTTAATTGGGTTAAACTCTTGCCCTATCGGTCATCTGTCCCCTTTCATCTTATGCACAACCCATCCAAGGTCATTCAATGCTTCAATAAGTATTGGCATAAACAAGAGTGAGTAACATTTTGGATCCCTCTCTTCCAACATATTTGGAAACTTTCGACCCTTCCCAAAATTAAGCAGTTCCTCTAGTTTCTTTGCCATAATGGTCTACCTATTGGTAAATGTTTAGAAGATTTGGGGATTCTAAATCCCATTTTCCCTATCTGTGGTGGACAAGATGACTTTGTCCATGTGTTTTGGCATTGTTCCTTTGCTTAGCATGTGTGGGAGTGGGCTTCCATAGTTCTTCCATCATACAAGCTATCTCAAGAGGATGCCATATTCAACTTTTTGAACATTACTTCTGCTAATCTCAAGTTTCTGTGGAAAGTTATTAGGCCTACTACTTTATATTATATTTGGAAGAAAAGGTGCAATGTTATATTTCAAAGGATAGATTATTCTAATAAATGTTTTCTCACCAGGTTGGAGAAGTTGCAGATCTTTTGCCTCATTAATTTCCAACTCACATCTCAAGCATCCAAGTTCAATCTAAATAGTTGTTAGTTGCTTCATATCTTGCAACCATGAGAAAGGCCTGTGCATTCCAGTGACACTCATCATCAGTAATCTCTACAAGGAAGCTTTCCCTTTCTATTGTGTGGAGTCACCATTGGAATTCTCTCTATCCCTAATTGAGAGCTCTTTGCCTCATCTAATTCTATGTCATTCTATCTTATAACAAGTTAGTATGTGGGACGTTTGATAGTGCCCCAATTCAGGTTTCCTCCTTTAGTACTTGTTTATTTATGAGGCTGTTATCGAGTTTCATTCACAGTGCTCTCATCTTCCCCTTCCCCTTAACCCTACGACTTATTCAGGTTATTGTAATTGATACACTTTTAATATCAATAGAACTTCTTTTCAGGGTCTGAAAATCCCCCACCTTATTCAAAATTTTTCTCCCAAGTTTTCACTTTTTACTAAAGGGTTTCTTATCAAGTGAAAGAGAAAACTCTCTCTAAAGATAAAAGAATATATTAAACAAAAATAAAGAACATATAACAACAAGAGTTGAACATTTTCTATCCTTGAGCCTCCAAAATAAAAAGAAATTAATATTGTAGAAAAAAATTAATTATTTAGCTTTCACTATGAGCTTTTTTTCTTGAAGTTGTAGTTGAAGAGTAACAGCTTTAAGAATTTGGTATTTGACTCTTAAATAGAGGTCATAGTTTTTCTCTTGTTGTTAAAGCTTCCAAATAAGGTAGAGAATAAGTGGTAAAAGAAATTTTCTAATTCAAAGAAAGAAAATAGACAAAGTAATCACTAAGAATGACTTCATTGATGTTTGGTTCATGGGCATTACAAATCTTGGATGTCTATTTCCAAGCATGTTGAGTAATAAGATAGTTAAAAAAACATGAGAAAATATGTCCTCACTTCTATAAAGAGGACATTGAGGAGAAATGTTTCTTATATGTTTAAGAGGAGTATTGATTGGGAAACCTTGATAAATAAGACACCATTAAAAATACAAATTTTAGGAAACATAAGAGCTTTCTAAATATCTTTTATTTTCTTCATCTAAAAGTGCAATGGTAATTGCATTTTCTAGGCCTTATTAAATTTTTTATGAATAAAATCATTTTTTGTGAATGGGCATAAAAAAAATGAAGCTTTATTATATTCAAAGACCTATAGAATCTGTTGGACATATATTAAATTCTCATGAACATTAAAGATAAAGTCTATCTATAATTTTCATGACTTTAGGATGAATAACAAAATTTGTCTATCAAATTTTTAGTAATGATAAGTTTTTGAAAAAAAATATTTACATCGGTTATTGTATGTTCTCATTCTTAGTCAAATTTGTTATTTTTTGTATGCTCTAATAGGCAATGTAAATTCAGCCAGGAATGAAAACATACAATATTTGATGCAAGTATCTTTTTTCAAAAACCCATCATTATGAAAAATTTGATAGACAAATTTTGTTATTCATCCTGATGTCATGAAAATTATAATCATTAAATCTTGTTCTTTGTTCTGAAGTTGTGAAGTTTTTGACTTAAATAACTTATTACTTGTTAACGAATAAGATTCTCTTGGCCAAATTATAGATATATATTATAAATATATATATAAGCTAGTATTAATAACAAGAAACAAGGTGAATATCTTTCTCTAGTAGAACTAATTTTTTGATTTGAAACAAATATTTGTATTAAACAACTCTCTCTCTCTCTCTCTCTCTCTCTCTCTCTCTCTCTCTCATCCTACAACTCTNGTATGAATGTTGAAGAGTGATATAAATTTTGTTAGTATTGTGATCCTCCTTCCTACCAAAAATTAGTTTTCTTTACATATTTTTTAAAAGTATAATTTTAAGGTTATACACCAGAGTAGATAGTCCTAAACTTAGAAAGGCTTTTTTCTATATTTTTTTATGATGTCTACTTCATATAAGGCTTGTGATCTACTCTAAATTTTCTTTGTTCATTATTAATATTATTTTGGAGTCACACATCCCTAATAACCTAACTAGTGATCATCTCATTATCTTATTAGGCAAGAGGTTATCTTATTATTTTGGAGTCACACATCCCCCTTGAATATTGTGCCGGCTTGGGTGAGGCTGTATGACCTCCCCCTTGAATATTGGTTGACAGAGTTCCTACAATCACTTGCAAATTTTTTCAATGAGTTTATCAAGTTCAACCAGTTCACTGCGGTAATGGACCGTCTGGGATTCACACGATTCTACGTGTGGCAGCCCCTTCAATCTGTGGAGCCCATCGAGGAGGTGGTTCTGGACATCGACCTCGGTGAGGAGAGGGTCCAGGTCCAATTTGAAAACCTGCCGACGGAGGCCCAACCCTTGAAGATGGACTTCCGGAATGGGGGGCGACCCAGCCCTTCACGGCCGTAACACCCCCGCAACGGAAGATGGTTGGTATCTCATAGGAGAAAAAGGTCGAATGGCCAACAAGAAACCACAGGTGCCCAATGGTGGGTCTAGGCGAGCTAGGGGAGTCCTCTCCACCAAGAGTGAACCCTGCCTACTGGTGGAACTTAGGGTAAGGTCGGGGCAGACGATCAGCCACTTGTTGGTCCCAGAGAGCTGTAGGAAAGATCAACTGAGGACATGCGAGGGGAAGTGTTGTCAAGGGCGGACGGGAAGCTAAGCCAAGTATGGTGAGTAAGCCCTACTATAATGCGTTGATAGGGGCTAGTGCTCTAGCCCCCGCAGGCACCCAGAAGACGAGCATCCAAACAAGGACCAAGTCAAAGCATGGATGTTACGATGTGCCTTGCACCCCAGCTTCAAGGGGGCAGGGCCCTTCCTGGGGGGGGGCTATCTCCGCCACTGGTACCAAACTGGATTAACACCAGTTGAGGTTTGGAAAGGCCCAAAACCCCTCCTGGGGGGATGGGGATACCATGCAAATAGGGGATGACGGTATCCCAACCAACGGCCAGGGTTGGACGCCCAGATAACAACACCCACCGGCACAAGGCTACGTAACTATTCAACGATTTGGGAGTGCAGCCCACACTCTGGGAGGTTTACAACCAACATGTGTCAGTGTCCCCATGAAGGTACTCTCATGGAATTCCAGGGGCTAGGGTACCCCATATAAATGACATACCCTGAAATGTATGGTGTGTGACGATGGGTGCGATATTGTGTGTCTACAAGAGATGAAACTTCAGTAGACTGAAGCTCAAGTTTTACAATGGTCGAGCTGGCACAGCCACCTGGCACCCAGCAGAGGATGTGTGAGAGGCCTTGTAGTCCTCACCAAGGTGGACTCCTATGTCCTGGACACATCCGATTGGTGCATCACGGTGCACCTGCTGGGGCTAGACATGTGGATCACCAACGTCTACGGTGCCCAGGGGTGGCAAGACCACCTTCAGGAGCTATCCGGGGTCACGGGGCTGGTGCCCTACAACGCTGGCTAGTTGCTGATCGGTGACTTCAACCAAAGGCTCTATAGCTAGGAGAAGACCAAAGACAGTATGGCGGAGCCCCCAGGGGCCTCCGAATTTCTCACTCTATTGTAGTATACTAGCCTCACCGACATGGAAATCGTGGGGTGCAAGTACACCTGGAGCAATAGTAGACAGGGCGATGCACAGGTATAATCCCGGATTGATCGGGTGTGGGTCAGTAAGATTCTACTGACCAAATGGGAAATCCACACATACGGAGGTGTTCAAATGGCCTTGAACCATCGACCCATCCTCTGCTAGCTAGTACAAGACGTGTTTCGGGCCCTGTGCCCATTCCGGTTTGAGCGCACCTGACTACGCAAGCTGTGGCTGGGTGAGCTGGTACATGTCATCTAGCAGGGATATACGGCCTCGGTGGATCCACACGATTTTCTTAAAAATGGGTTAAAGACCCTCAAAAGTCAAATTAAAAACCTTGGTGCCGCAGAAAAATACAGTTTCAAAGGCTACCAAATCCAGATCTAGGCCAAACTACAAGAAATTCAAATGCAACAAGAACATGGGGCTGATCACACACACGAGGAACTCACCTTCCTGGCTAAGTTGCAACTTTTGCAATGCGAAGAGGAAGAGTATCAGTGCCAATGGACCTACGTGCAGTGGTTGAGGGTAGGGGATTGGCACACAAAATTCTTTTTTGCAGCGGCGAAGGCACACTGTGGAACTTGCCAACGAATGATGCAGGGCATCATACACGGAGAACAATAGCACCTGCATTCTGGTATGACCAGACTATTGCAATACTGGCAGTAGGTCTGGAATTAGCAGCCAACGAACCTCATTTCTGTGCTGTTGCAGAAAATCTTAAACCTGAAAGACAACTTGTGGCTCCTACAACCTTTCTTATGCCAGAAGCACTGAATCACTCTACACGACATGCCAGTAGATAAGACCCCAGGGCCAGATGGGCGGTCCATCGAATTCTTCTGTGAATTCAAGGACGTGCTGGGGGAAAACCTGCTAGATCCTTTTAATTGCATGTTGACATGGTGACAAGTTTGCAAAGAAATCAACTACTCCTGCATGGTCCTGTTGCCAAAGATGGAGAATCCCACATCCCCAAGACATTTTTGACCCATCAGAGTCTGCAACTCGCTCCTACGTTTATTTTCTCTCATGATGGTTGCCCGACTGCGCCCTCTCATGCCACAACTCATGGCAAAAAATTAGGCTACTGCAAGAAATTCAGCACTCCCTTCGAGCTACTAAATTACCGAGACTTTGCATGAAGCTAGACATAATCGAGGCCTACGATTCCATGAGTTAGGCTGTCCTAAGGACGGTACTGCAAGTGAAAGGCTTTGATAAGGAATTTGTGGACCTATGCCTATAGATTCAATGGGGAGGGTGGTACTCATTGGATATAGATGGACACCTTTGGGGCTTTCACGGGACTAACTGTAGGCTCCAACAAGGTGACCCTCTCTCACCGCTCCTTTTCCTAATGGTGATGGATCTCCTGTAAACATACTGTGCCGAGGAAGGGGTCTAGGGGCTGAACATGCATGGCATCCCATGTCTAACCGTCCATTACGCGGACAACACGATGATCTTTACCAGGGCCACCATGCCGCAGTCCAGGGTGTTAATGAGGACACTGAATAGACTATAATGCGAAGTGGGACTGGCACCCAACCCAGGGAAATCTGCATTATATTTCACACACACCCATCCTTCTATGTGCAGCAAGGTCATTCAAATCCTGGGGATACTACCTGTGGAGGTGGAAGACAAGTATCTGGGCATCCCCATCCACAACTGGCACAAACTGCAAACCTGGCAGGCTCTCATTATGAAAATACAAAAATGCATGGCACACTAGATGAATAGCTTCCTATCCCACAAAGGGAAAATCATGCTGGCATCTATAGTGTTGGGGCCCATGGTAAGGTTTGCTACCTCGATGGCCTCCCCGCCCTTCGGAGTAGCCAAAAAAATCAATACGATTATCTGGGACTTCATGTGGTTGGGAGGCAAGGGAGGAAAAATGATGCACCTAGTGGCATGGGACAAGACCGCATGTCCTCGCACCACAGGGGGGGGAGGGGGTGGGCATACTACCTTTTGCGGTTGAAATGGCCTTAAGAAGACAAAGGCTTCTACAATGGCTCTCAGCAACACACGATGACCCCTCCTTGTGGTCATAATTCCTGTGGCAGAAATATCATCCCTGGGTGATGGCCAACACCGATTCTCAAGTGTGGTGGCAGCTATGTGCACACGTTAGGTTGCTGGACCATGAGAATGAGGTCACTCTGCACCCTCGATAGCTCTTGCAGCAACAGTTCATGACCGATTCATAGTGGATGCGGCAGTGGAAGGGCATTCTGCTGAAGAAAATTAAAACATTTGGGTGTTTGATTCTTCACCATGCTCTCCTCGTTCAGGCCCTCTTGCAGACATGTGGCCTACCAATCAGTAACCATTGCCTGTTGTGCAATCAACACACGGAAATGCTGCAGCACTTCATGCATGAGTGCCACGTGACCATGCAATTATGGTGAATGGTTGGCCTTCATTTGTCAGAGTTCTCTAGTAATTTGTCGGCGCTGGTGGTGCTATGGATCCTGTGGCGGGCCAGGAACGATCGCGTCTTTAAAGGGGTGGCCCTCCCTCCTATGGTCGTACTGACCGGTAGGTTTCGTAAACTCTAGGATGAAATTACCATAGCAATGGATTCGCACGTCCACCTTGAGCCACCTGCTACAGCCCTCCAAAATTGACTAGATCTTTGGCGCTGGGTCTCCCGCATGAGGTGGACACATGTTTTTCCATGAATGGCAGCTGACCCAGAGATGGACACCCAATCCTTCTACACAAATTGTGGCAATGAGGCTACTGTGTTCTGGGGGTGCCAGATACTGATCACAGTTGAGTCGGTTGTTGCCGCGATCGGGGCACCCATCAGATGTGCTCATATCCCCCCAGTCGCAGGTTTGCACGCAACGGCTGCAGATTTCTTCCAAGGTCCCATCCCCAAGATGGCTAGCGGACATATCAGGGGGATGGCCCTCTCGCCTGACTGGAGGGCAGCGGCGGAGTTGGTGGACTGATGCTTCATACACTCAAGCTCACACCATAAACTAAACGGGGTGCACTTTAGGTTCCTCCAGTGCATGCGCGATGAGACTCCCATCAACCTCCCACTATTCCTCTGGAAGTCTTTGCAGTGATGATGTCCAGGTAGACATCTGAGGGTGATATGGGCCCTATGGTTGGCCAACACCCCCATCCTGCCACTACAACCAACGAATAGTCTAGAGTTGAGGTAGCAACATAAGAGGAAGAGGTGCGAGTACAGTGAGGGGGTCACTACGGTGGAAAATAGTGCCATGATTACCCCCCCTGGCACTAACCAAGAACGAGACCGACCGAGACAGACCCTAGAGGGTGAGGTGCAAGCAACAAAAGATTGTACCATAGGCAACACTGGGGGGCAATGCCCACCATCCTCTACATAGTCGCCAATGTAGACGCTAATATGGATTGAAGGCATCATTAAGGACCATATGACGAGCATTGCCCAGAAAATTAAGGAAAACCGATGCTACCTCACGGCCGACCCGGGGTAGTCAGGACTAAGCCTGCAAATAGTCAAAGAGAACCATCATTCTAGGAACAATTCCCCAAAAAG
Organism: Gnetum montanum; assembly: GCA_015680685.1. NCBI lineage: Eukaryota > Viridiplantae > Streptophyta > Gnetopsida > Gnetales > Gnetaceae > Gnetum > Gnetum montanum. The sequence continues at coordinate 850,055 of MNCI01007203.1, forward strand.
TTAGCTGCGGGGGGTATGTAGGAGACTCCTGGGGGAAGCCTAGTTCAGAAATGCGCTCTGATTAACGTCCGGGGTTGGGGTGGTCGACTGCCAGTGGGGATGCCCGCAACAGGGGCGACCCTTGGGGATTTCTGGGTTAATGTTCTCGGCTGGTGTGGGGCCAGTGGACTTGGCCTACGCTGTACAGATGTATAGGTCCTTTTTTTGGGAATACAATTTCTCTTGATTTTTTCCAAAAAAATGTAAAGAAAATTAATTTTCAGTAGGGAGGAGTATCATAGTACTAACAAAATTTATATCACTCTTCAACATTCATACTCGAACTTAAAATAGCAAAAGGATGAGAAAGAGAGAGAGAGAGAGAGAGAGAGAGAGAGAGAGAGAGANTTTAACACAAATATCTATATCAAATCAAAAAAGTAGTTCTACTAGAGAAAGATATTCACCTTGTTGCTTGTTATTAATACTAGCTTAGATATATATTTATAATATATATCTATAATTTGGCCAAGAGAATCTTATTCGTTAACAAGTAATAAGTTATTTAAGTCAAAAACTTCACAACTTTAGGACAAAGAATAAGATTTAATTATTATAATTTTCATGAAATCAGGACGAATAACAAGATTTTTCTATCAAATTTTTCATAATGACAGGTTTTTGAAAAAAGATACTTGCATTAGTCATTGTATGTTCTCATTATTGGCTGAATTTACATTGCCTATTAGAGCATACAAAAATAACAAATTTGATTGAGAATGAGAACATACAATAACCGATGTAAATATTTTTTTCAAAAACTTATCATTACGAAAAATTTGATAGAAAATTTTTTTTATTCATCCTAAAGTCGTGAAAATTATAATCCTTAAATCTTGTTCTTTTTCCTGAAGTCAGTGAAGTTTTTAACTTAAATAACTTATTACTTGTTAACGAATAAGGTTCTCTTGGCCAAATTATAGGTGTATATTATAAATATATAAATAAGCTAGTGATTGCTAGTCATCTCCTAAAGTGATGACTTAAACATAACAAATAAAAAAGATTTTATTTACAGTTATACATCATTCGAATCCAATTTTTAAAAGGCAGTTGTTAAGTTATAGATTGTTTTTATAAAATTATAAATAAAATATTTACATACATGATCCCATTGTCCTCAAAGGCTCAAAGTGAACTTTTAACATTAGTTGAGGTATTTAGTTCTAGTTGAGCAGGCTTGGGTAACTCTTAATATCATCCATATAGTAAAGCAAATTAAAATATTTATCATAATACAAGTATTAAAATGATATATGGTCTTTGTTATGGAAAGTTGCAATATCTATATGGTGACAATTTAAAAAGTCATAGTTGAGAAGTCAATTAAGTCCATGCGTAAGACACACATTGCTCTTTTTGAGCTCCCAATCGAACATGCATAACTCATAATTACCTTTGATAATGCAAATTGGGTTTTCTCCCAAAAACAAACCCTTGCCAACATCATTAGTATGAGCTTAATTGTAAAATTTGGTTATGTGGAAAGCAATATATCTTTGAAAGCTATCTTCATGGATTGCCGAAAAAACAAGGCATGATTGTTTAAACTTCAATTTTCCCAAGTAGAAGTGAAGTACCACATGTACCCAAGTACCGCATGTACATGTACCCATAGAGTGTATAAAAAGAACATAAAAAATAAATAGTCTTTATCTGAATTAATGAACCGTAAATGCATGTGTGCATCAAACCTATAAAACAAAATTACATAATTGCTTTAGTCTTCTTATCACTTGATGATGCAATGAGAAAATGGTGATTTCGGGTAACATTTAAACTTGATTTAGATTAGAACCCATGTTGATGCCCTCCTTGAGCTATCCTCAAATGGTTAAGAGTTGGCATTATTATTTCACTGCATAGGTTTCAGCTCCAATTTCAACTCCAAATCCTGTTTTACAGTGAAGGCTTGGCTGATTTTGTGTAGTTTCACTGAAGTCTGTTGGACCTAGGCAAAGCAGACCAAAGCAGAACATTGATTTTTTTTGCTTTTGCTTGATTATGACCATGTAATTGCAACTGTGCATATGGGTTTTTAGAATTTTTTTAAAAAAAATTGTGAAGCTTAAAAAGAATTTAAGACTTTATAATAAACTATTTTATTTGCCATATGCCATAAATCTTTGGGATGGATAAGTGACTGAGATTCATGTATGTCAAAAATACACAAAAACTACATTTTTACTAAGCAAATGCAATATTTTAAAAGGTTAATGTTTCATCAGCCTTAAAATACTTTTTTTATAAATTAATTTAAAAATAAAAAGATGTAACCAGAGACAAGTTAAATAAAAAATTTCATATTTTCATCGGCACTTTACCGTTAACAAACTTTTCACAAAACCAACCAGCTGAACTTGTAATTTGGATTAATTTTACAATCATAGTTAAATTGCTGTTGAAATTACACTTATTGCGGCTTTTTTTTTCTCACATCGGTGCATCTCTATGTTCATGTGCTCATGTAGCGAGCTTTTACTCATAATTTTTGGATGGAGAGTGCTGGTACACTGCACACATTTTCCGTTTGCACATAGGCAAAGAGCTTCATTCATGCACCTTGGTGACATAGATATTGCATATTTTGTTTTTTTCTTTTGTTTCTTAGATTTTTTTCCTTAAACAGGTTTTGTCTCTATGAAAGGTTTCCAGTTTAATGATGCCATGGGGTAGTAGCAGACCTCCCAACCGTAGTTCAAAACTCAGTGGACGGCAGCTTAAGCAAAGCAAACTACAGCATCTATATAAAGCTGAAATTTGCCATCTCTGCATTGACATTGCTCCTCTGCCACCAAATTTTGGACTCCCATGTTCCCATAAACTGTCGTCACAATCCTTGAGAGTAATCCACATTCAAGATTAACAATTTCCAAATTGCTGCGAAACATGATTATTCTGGCTGCATTTTTGGACCACCGTAATCAACGAGGGAGGAGACGTCGTTGAAGCCGCGGTGGGCGGATTTGAGCAGAGGTTTGAAGAATATGCGAGTGTTGGCATCCATGGCGGAGTTGAACAGCGCGTTGAGGCACAGCTCAGCTGCCAATTATTCCAACATTTGGACCCCGCCATGGGCAGCGCTGAAAGCGGTACCTTCGGTGCAGCATCTGCCACGATGCCACCAATTCCTCGTCTATATCATCGTTACAACGTGGGTGATGCATCATCAACGATGGCGTAAAAATGAATCAACTCGTCAGTAAATTACGCTTGTCGTACGTGGCGTAGTGTAACTAGTGTAAAGTGATCAATCTGCAAAAAGAAAGGAGCTGATCTTTCGTGCTTTCAAATCGTGAATCTTCGCCTTAGGCCGATTTGCAATTTCTATGGTGTTTCAATGGCCCCTCTTTGTTGACAGTTAGAGGGCTTGCCCGAAAGATGTCAACAAAGAATACGAAACACCGGACTGATGAAAGTACCAACAACATTTATCAACAGATACTCAAGTATAATCCTGTCAACATAGAGGTGCAGGGATAAGAAAATCTGGGGATAGAATGGTACGGGAGGAAACAGGTTCGGGGAAGACGCAAATGTGGTTCAGGGAAGACCCAAATGTGGTGGGGATAGCATCTTCACGCATAAGCACTCAGGCATTCTCTTGCAATTGCGTTTGCATGGAGTTATGTCGTCATTTTGTGTTAAAGGGAGTTGCATAGACGAATTCTGTTGCGTCTGCACGACCTAGGTGAGATGTGTTTCACCCATTTTGTTGACCCCCCTGCTCTTTTTTTTTTTTGCATGCACTAGGCGAGTTGCATTACGCTAGTTCATGGACTTGAGTGTAATGCAAATGCGGAGAGTGTTTCACGTTTTACGTAAGGTAAGTAGATGGGATAGTTAAGGATAGTGATAAGGGCTAGGGGTAGAATTACGAGGAACACAAGGATGCACCCCCCGAGTGGATAGGCCAACTCAAGTAGCCATCTCAAAACACTGTCGGTATTACACCACTCAGATGAACGCACCTTCGAACGACGTCCTCGTAATAATTAACCTGCAACCAAAGAAGAGAACAGAAGATACCATTGTCCTTGCGAATCGTGGGCGAGGTTGTTGAAACAAGCACTATTAGAGGCGAGATAAAGTGATCGGGCCGTGAAGGAGGAACTGTAGCACGAGGCCCGAGTCTTCACCCTTGACGCCTGGCCCAGCATATTGCCGCCAAAGCACATCAGACTCAACGCACCTGACTGGTTATGTAAGGAACCAGCCAGATGAATCTGTGAAGCTAGAGCCTGATAGTGATGATGAGCGGAGATCCCCAAAGTCACAATTGATGAGAACTCGTTTGGGGCTCCAGACGGTGAAACTAACGTCTCAGAGGTACCACCGCTCAAATAGGGGTAGTGACGGTATCTCCAAGGGGTCAGTAGTATGCCCTTCAGCACATCCAAGGGATCAGCAGAATGCCGGTGAGGTAGTGATGCTGGGACTGTCTCACAATCCGATTCCATTTGTCTTGCAGCTACACGGAGATGATTGCGCTTTCTTGAGTTGCATGATGGCAGTTTGTGAGTCCCAGTTTTAAGTCCTGGTAGACTATCGTTGCTAGTTTTAAGTCTCAGCAGACCATGGTCCCAGTTTAGAGTCTGGGCGAACCAAAAAATGCTAGTTTTACATCATAGCGGACGATGGCGAAGCTGATTTATGGTCTCAGCAAACCATGCTGTGGGTGTCAGTTTTGTGTCATGACCCAGGGACAAGTCTGTGTTGGTTTTACGTCTCAGCAGACAGATGCTTACCTTTTCTAGTTTTATGTCATGGTGGACAGTCGGTGCTAGTTTAGCGTCGTGGCAGACGCGTGCAGAAAATGCCAGTTTTTCGTCTTGGCAGACCTGTACAACACTACTAGTTTTATGTCATAGCGGATGGTTACAACTTGCCAGTTTTACGTCGTGGTGGACGGTCAGTGCCAGTTTAGCATCATGGTGAATGCGTGAAGGGAGTGCCAGTTTTACGTCGTAGCAGACGGTTGTTGCCAGTTTAGCGTCATAGCGGACGATTATGGCCATACCTGATGTTCACACTGGAGATGTAGCTATATGTAGTACTGCTTCAAATATATATGATTCACAAGATTTGGTAACTCATTTCCGTCGATGTCTGCTAGCTTGAATGCCCCGTTGCCATACACATCAGTCACCAAGAAAGGGCCCTCCCAATTTGCAGAGAATTTGCCCACTGGTTCGCGAATGGCCTTGAGAACTAAATCTCTTTTCTTGATCGGACGCTACTAAAGATTGTGATGATGCTTTTGCCTCTGCTTGTCTTAATACTTTTCAATTGTATCAAGCGTCTGTATTTACTTCTCTTCTACTGAATCCAAATCCATGATCCGAGACTCGGTGTGTTGAGCCTCATTTATAATCATGGAGAGGACCATTCTCAAAGAAGGAATTTGCAATTCGAGGGGCAGCACTACTTCAAATTTGTAGACCAGGCTATAGGGCGTACTCTCTGTAGCCGTCCTACATGTAGTACGATATGCCCATAGCACATAGAGGATTTTTTCATGCCACCGTCTCTTGTTGCTATTGAGCATTTTCTTGAGCAGATTGATCATGACTTTGTTTGTGGCTTCAGCTTGACCATTCACTTGCAGGTAATAGGGTGAGGAAAAAGATTGTTTAATGCCAAGGCTGTCACAAAAGGATTTGGTTTCCGTACTACTAAACTGTGGCCCGTTATCGGTCATGATAGTCATCAGGAGACCAAATCTGGTTACAATGTTATCTAAGATGAAATGGCAAATTTTTTGAGATGTGATCTTCCGTAGAGGAATAGCTTCTACCCACTTCGTGAAGTACTCAGTAGTGGTAATTATGAAGCTATGACCTACGGAAGATTTCGGTGCGATGGGACCTATGATGTCTAGTCCCCATCGTTGAAACGGCCATGTTATCTGAGTCGTATGTAACTCCGTAGGCGACACGCGTATAAGATTTGCGTGACGCTGACACGTGTTACATATTTTAACCTTTGTCAGATAATCTTTTTCCATGTAAGGCCAGTAATACCCTAAGAAATGGATTTTTGAAGCCATAGCGCATGGTGCTACATGTCCTCCGCATAGTCCCTCGTGGATCTCGCCAACTATATGTTGTGCTTAGTCCTTGTTAACACAAGTAAGCAGCACACCATCAAAAGAGCATCTACAAAGAGTACTGTCTCCTATGATGACGTATTTCCTAGCTCGCTTACGGATTACATCTTTCTGCATGTGTGTTAATTCGTGCAGTGGCTCGCCTTGCAAGAGATAAGTATTTATGCTATCGTACCACTCTGGCATTCTATCCTCGCACAGAGAAGATGTTTGCACCACCTGAATGATGGGCTCTATGCAATTTGTTATTAATGCGAGACAAGTGTCGAGCAGGTGTGAGGGCATGTTCAAAGCTAGTGTAGCCAGTGCATCGGCCAGTGTGTTATTAGTTCGTGGCACATATTGTACATTGATGGTCGTGAACTGCCTTAGAAGATCTTTAGCCATATCGTAGTAGGGTTGTAAGTGTACAGCCTTGCAGGCATAGACTCCTGTGACCTGATTAATGACAAGCATCGAATCACCACTAATTGCTAGGTGTCAAACATCGAGTTCGTTGGCAGTTAGTAATCCTTTGAGGAGCCCCTCGTACTCTGCCACATTGTTCGTACAGGGGAAAGTCAAACGATAAGCGTGAAGACGCACATCCTCAGGTGATAGCGTAATAACTGTAGTGACGCTGCTGCCTCTAATAGTATAACGTTGCTCCGTCGAAGTATAACGTTGCTTTGGGGCCTGTCAAGATAGGGCTTAAGCTATGTACGTGTTAATCCGGGAATTCAGGCTCTATGGTTGCCTGACTGTCAATAGGTGATGTTATTAATTGGTCAGCTATCGCTTGGCCTTTCGTAGAGGATTGGCCAATGTAATGCAGATTGAATTCTGTCGTGATAGCCTTCCAACGAGCTATTTTGCTACTTTCATATAAGTTATGCGTAATGGTCCTAAGAATATTATTTTTACAGATGATGTTGACCTGGCTGCGGAAAAGGTAATGCCTACACTTCTTGAGCGTAAATACTAATGCTAAGCAGTTACGCTCTACTTCATTGTACCTTGTTTCATACGCACATAGAGCATGACTCAAGTAGTAGATGGGTACTTCCGACCCATCATCCCTCCTTTGACAGAGTAATGTAGCTAAAGCTACATCTAAAGTCATGAGGTAGATGTAAAATGGCTGATCTCTTTGCGGCGGGAAAACTATTGGCAAGCGTTGAAGCTCTTACTTCAAGCTGTCAAACACACGCTGACAATTGTCTGTCCATTCGAAATTAACCTCCTTTTTAAGTAAATGTTGCATAGGGTGTAATTTGTTGGTTAATCTCGAGATGAACCGCCTGATAAACTGTAACCTCCCCTGTAATCCGCGCAATTGCTTAAGATTTGTAGGGGATGTCAGTTCGACAATGTTCTTGACTTTGTCAGGATCTACGTGTATACTAGTTTCCAATACCACAAAACCTAGCATGCGTCCGGTTTTGACTCCGAACACACACTTTTTTGGGTTAAGTCGGAGGTCGTAGTTAGAATATCTTTTGAGGACTAACTCCAGATCCTCTGAATGATCCTCTGACTTTATAGACTTAACAGCTATATCGTCGACATAATCATTCAGTCTCCCTAGGAGGTAATCGCTGAAGATGTACGTCATGGCTCGTTGGTACGTCGCTCCGGTGTTTTTTAAGCCAAAAGGCATCATGGTGTAACAAAAGACTCCCCAAGGCGTCATGAACATCGTTGTTAGCTGGTGCTCTGGGTTAATACGTATTTGATTGTAGCCGAAGAAGCCATCCATGAAGGACAAAAGCGCATGTCCATCGGTTGTATCCACCAATTGATCAATACTTGGCAATGGGAAGTTATCTTTGATTGTAGCTTTATTCAAGTCCCGGAAGTCTATGCAGATGCGTATTCCTCCGGTCTTTTTAGGAACCACTACAATGTTAAATACCCACTCTGAGTAATTAACTACGTGAATAAAACCAGCCTGGTATAGTTTAGTGATTTCATTATGTACTACTAGCGCGACTTCTGGCTTGATCTTTCGTGCTTTCTATCTGACTGCTTTGATATGGGGATCTAGGATTATGTTGTGTTGAATTAATCTTGGGTCTAGTTCTGGCATATCCTCGTATGACCATGCAAACACCATGATATTGTTCTGGAGAACTTGTTTTATGTCATCATGTGTCTTTTGGTTTAATAGAGAACTAACCTTGAGAGTTTTAGCCTCACCCCTATGCGTAATCACAGAGACCTCGTTGAGTGGATCTTCGGTTACATCTCCAGCTTCCAGATCTAGCGTGCGCATCGATTGCTCTGGCCAGTCTGGAGATGTTTCCGATGTGGCTATGATTGCGTCATTAAGAGCTATGTTAGTTTCTATTAGTGTGGGATCAAGCTGTCTAATGATTTTACCGTGTAAGCTTGTTAAAACTAGCGGTGTAGATAAAATTTCGTCCATCTATGAATTATCCTGCAAAATTGTCAAATACGAGAGTAATTAGAAAGAAACTTAGTTTGATGCGATAAGAGTTTAACGAATAATGCTTAGTTTAGCGTATAGGACGTGATGCGACGTTACTGAGCGTAAAACTAACTGAATTTTAAATTCTGCGAACAACCTGTAATTAATGAGACCTGATTACGAGGAGATAAGATACAGTAGTTTAGGGTCATTTCGGACAGTAATGTGTGTGATATCTGACGTAATTAATGCCTCGATCCTCGGGTTCCAGCTCACATCAGCATTTAGGCAAGTCTCGCTGAAGTCGGGTATCAAGTCGGTTAAATTTTGCATATAAGTAAGTAGTTTTCATTTAGAACAGGCTGTTTGTCGTTGCGAATTTGAAATTTGTTACAAAGAAAAAGGAGGAGGAGCGGAAGACTGGTGCGCATCATTTGTTAAAGGTGTGAAAGCGTGAAGGTGTAAGAACCGCAACAATGGCGCCAAAAGTGAGAGGGAAGAATGCCAAATTAGAGAAGATTGACGAGGTGCAAGGGAGTTTGTAGCGTATCTCGCAGGCGGTGGTCAAAGTGAGAGACCCTACGCCTTTGAATCGGTAGGCCATCCCTTACTTATTCGTGTTACTTTTACAGTGTTTATTCTTGTAGCATCGCCTGCGTAAATTTAAAATTTTAGACTATGGACCTTGCGTTAAAACGAGGGTTTATACACTAGGACTGTGTCTATCGCCGTTGTCAGGGAAAAACCTTGTACTGTTGCAGGGGTTTAGGCGATTTTGGCATGAATAGCTAAGCATAATTTGTAGATTTTCTGTATTTTAGGCATGCAAATCTAAATCTAGACATTGATGTGTTTATTATTGTCTTTGTACAGTATCATGTTAAGACCCATCTTAATCATTTTGGATATAGTTGGGGTTTTATGCTACATAAACCCAATCGTACCTAATGTTCCCCCCCGCCCCCCATAGACTCGGTTGCATGGGAGGGCCATATGATTTTGAAAGGATGCGCTGGAGTTTCTGCAGTTTTTACTGCGTAACTATAGCATTATTGTATGGTCAAACTTGTCAGGAGATATCGCTGGCGCCATTTTGGAGCACCTACTAGTGGGTTCTATGCAGGGAATTCTGGCTTTCTTGATAAACGGGGATATTGACACTGGTCGTCCTCAGGACCGCGAACTTAGTGCTAGAGGGTTAAGGTGCTTAAGTTGGATCTAGGAAATGGCTCAGTTTAGCTGCTACCACGCATACAACACTTTGTTCGTGGCTCGCCATGTCTCGACCTACCTCCAAAACCCACTAGGCATAGTGTATTATTTAGGGGGGTAAGTGGTTTTGTTGGTTGTATTGTCATTATATGTCTATTGTCTAAGTTTTCTAAAACGTAAGATAAGCATATGTGGTATGGTATAGGTTTTTTATCCATGAGAACAAGTTAGTAGGCGATGGTGATACCTTAACTTGGACTGAAACGGAAATAAAGGCATTTACCTCTACTAGCAATGTACGTGCTGGTGTAATGGGGCAGATCGGCTTCGACATTCATGAATACCCCACCCGTTATGTTGATGCTTTTGAGAATTGCCAGAATCTTGGATGGCTACATGACGATTGGACTTTGGATCCACCCCTTATCGTTGCAGACGTGCAGAGGAAACTTTCTCCATTTCCTTTGCCATTTGGACCTGGTAAAACTGTTGCGTATTTTATTGTTGCATAATGTAATTGTGAGTTGTGAATGTCACGTAATAGCATTTTTTAACATGTGTCTTGCATTGTTCAGTCAGGGAATCCCGGGAGATTACCCTCACAATTTCTAGCCACGAGGCGAATACCCTTCTCTTCCGTTATGGCAACATCAAGGAGGCACAACGATGGCTTGGCCATGCGGTGGCCCCGGTTGCGGTGGTTACGAAGCTACGCCATGCAAGGCTAATGCACTTATTTTTAGCTATAACCCCTAATGTCCCTGTCAGTGAAATGTTTACCCTAGTCAACTCCTTCAGTGAAAGAGCTGAGTGCTTTGTTTTGATATTGATGCTTAGCTTTTCGCAGATCTTTTCGACGTCCCCTCCAATGGCCTTCCCATAGAGGAAAAGGCGAAGAGGAGCCTTGCTTGCCAGGAGTGGCTGGAGGAGTGGCTAGGGGCCAAGAAGGAGACTAAGGGGATCCCTTATGAGAAGATCAAACCAAAGATCGCCAAGACGATTTATCCCCTGTTCCGGGCCCAGGCTTTCCCCAAAACACTCTTGCAAGGGAGGTTCTTTTCCTTAGAACAGACCCGTATCATGCGGGAGGTTATGGAGGAAGAGACCGAGTTTGACTGGGCAAGCTATTTTGCTGAGGGATTACGCACTGAGATGATTAGGCTTCGCCAAAAGCTTAATTCTTGTTTCAACGTGCATTACGCCTTCTTCATGGCTTGCCTTCGGTGTTTTGCCGAATTTTTGGTTATCCAAAGGAATGGGATCTGGATGGAGCAAGACCGAAATCAGCTATCCAAACCTTGGATTACCCACATTTTCGACACTACCCGTGGATAGGACCCTCCAGAAGGCATTGGCGAGTCTCTGTCTATAACGACAAGGGATTTGGTGGCATCTCGAGTGCAAGGCCCCGACAGCGTAGGCGGGATAATGCCCACTTACACTCGCGATGCCTCGCAAGGGAAACGTTTGGCGGTAGAAATTATAGAGCCTTCAGCTCGGCGTAAAAGGCTTCGCTTAATCGAGGCCCCTGTGGAGCCTAGGAGTGGCACAGGTCGAACCATGCAAGTCAGAGTTCAACGGAGTAAACCTCCACCTGGTAAGCGTAAAAGATACATAGCGAAAATTATTGTATTACGCGATTTCTATTCAGGATATTTTGAATCTAAATATGTATGTGATTGGCACAGCGAAACCTACAGAGCAATTGACCCCTGAGACAGGGGCAGTGATATTAAGTCATGGGGAAGGGGCCCCAGTTTTGGAAGAAGAGGCCCCAGCTATTAGGACTAGCGACACGCAGACTCTTGTGTGTGAGGAGAGGGAGGAGGCGAGAACTATTGACGCACTCCCCACTGCAACCGGCAGAGGTAGTAAGTGTATTGGATGTTTTGAGGAGTTTTATTAACAATTAAAATTTTTAACTAAATTATGCTACAGGTGAAGAAGATGCATCCACGTCTGCCTCTGTGAGCAGAACATGGAGAGAGTTTCCTAACAAATTTGCCTTCATGAAAGGCGTTGTCAGCGATATGATCAAGCGTCTCGAGCACATCGATCCTGGAGTCAGTATGTTATATCGTCAATGGGTTTATTTTATTAGAAAGTGATAATGTTTCATTCATGTCAATAATATTTGCTGTCAGGAGCTTGCCTTCGATGGGACCCAACGAAGCCCATTGATTTGGACATAGTGGAGCCTCCATCTGATGGGGTGGTTGTGCCACACAGCATTTATGAAGAGATGCGTAAATGTGCATTACGCTCGACTCGCTCCTTGTGGGAGTGTAAGAGTATCAATGAAGACCTCTGGAAAAGGCTGCAGAGGTCAAAGAGGGAGAAGGAGTCTCTGGCCAAAGAGGTCGAAGATTTAAAATCACTATGCGAGTTCCTATAGGCATGGGAAACAGGTGAGGAGGACTGGTGCACAGCTGTGATTGACTACTCTCACTATTGGACCGCAATCAAGAACAGCGTGCAGACCAGTCGGGAGTTGGTGGAGCAGCGGATGCAGATAGAGCTGTTATCTTAGAAAAGCTGAGATTGGAAGGATTTCTGCGCAAGCGTGCAAGAGTGGGGGAAGAAAGAAAAGGATCACAAGCATTTGTATAAGTGAGAAAGTATCACTTATCATCAGCATTATCATGATTATGCCATCAAAGCTCAATGCTTACGGGTATTCATGGATGTCATTAGCGCATCTCAAGCTTTCGAGAAGTTCTAGGAGCAGGTGACAGTAAGTGCGTCACCGGAAAGAGAAATGACTCTTCCTGGGGGTGAGACTACTATCACTACTTTCTTCCTTGATCCGCCTCACTGGACTAGTGTGGAAAAGTGGAAGGTGAAAGCTGGAGCTGCTCTGGGAAATGGAGTGTGGTCTGAATTAACTTAGGATGAAATCATGCAGCGCCTATGGGTTGGTTTAGAAAAGCTTCCCTTTGCTGCAGAAGCAAGACCATCTCAAGTAAGTTTAAACATTATTACATCTAATTTTTCTGAGTGTGATGTCAAGTCTTTGCTTACCTATTTGCTGTATACAGGTAGAAGAATTGGAGGGGGAAGGCGAACAGGATGAGGAACACGCACAAGAAGAGAAACGTAATAGCGAAGAGCGTCCTCTTGTGGAGCCGATGTTGGAGTAAGGGCCTCATGGGGATGACATTCCTCATGAAGGAATACCTTCTAAGAAGGACGACCCACTTGAGGGGATTTATTAGGCTTGGAGCTTGACCTAAGGGATATTGGTGACAGTGGCACTAGGGGCGATGCGTAACTATAACTTACGCATAATTTTATTGATTGGGATTGAACAATGGTTATGTGAATGTTGACAACATTGGCATTAAGCTTTTCTGTATGGTTTTAAATGTTATTTGTATATTTATTTGTTTTTGGTTTTATATCATTATTTGCAAAGCGTAAGCAGAATTGTTAAAGACTATTGATAGTTGGCGTTGCTATAGCACAGAATTGCTAGTTTAAGGCTATCATGGGCCACCAGGTAGTGTTTGTGTAAGATACGAGGTAGTTTTAGGCCATTGCGGGCCATTACCAGTTTAAGGCCTTTGCGGGCCTTTACTAGTTTTAGGCCGTTGCGGGCCATCAGGTAATGTTTGCGTAAAATACCAGGAAACTAGTTTTAGGCCATTGCGGGCCATGTGCGTAATTTTGGAAGCATAATTGATAATACCGTACATTTATGCGTAATTTAACTAAAATGATCAAAGAGCGTAAATAGCGTATATAAAGAAATGTGAATAGCGTAATGAATAGTGAGCATAAATATGTAAACTGTTGAGTGTAAAAGGAAAAATTAGTAGGGGCGTGAAGATGCGTGTAAATGCCATCCAGATCAATCACTAATTCGTAATTGCTTCTTGATGGCCTTCACGTTTAGTGATGCGTAAGGGCGGGGAGATTTGCGGCCTGGCTCTTCCACATCACCATCTTGGAATGGCAGGTTGGCCCAGGCTAGACTTTCATCATTCGCTTCGGTTTGTTCAGGGATTCGGGGATGGGTCTGATCATCCGATGTTTCTACCTCCGAACCCCATTCCTCTTCGATATTGTTGACAGTCCTAGGGGTGATTTTATCACTGCGTATTACAACCTCTCCCCCTGCGTAGGGTAGGTGTATTTCCTGATGGATTGGTGATGAAACCACCCTCAGGTGGGCTAGCCAGGACCTCCCTAGAATCAAGTTGAACCTGGGCATCTCCTTGACGACAAGGAATGTGGCATCCGTTGGGAATTGATCCCCTACCATGAATTCGATGCGCATCACCCCTTGACCTGAACCCATGCTTCGTTGACCGACTTTACACATGTTGTCATTGTGGGATTGATCTGGTCGACCAAACCCAACCTATCCACGATGGTATAAGGAATGACATTTGTAGCTGCGCCGTCATCCACGTGCACCCTTCGAGTCCGGTATTGACCGACCTGGATGGTGATAAACATGGGCTTAGTTGTTACTTGACCTTTCTCTGGATCGTCTTTGATGGATTCGTCATGAAAGGTCAACGAGGTAGGTTTAGGTTGCTCAGCGTCAGAGGGAAACATGACAGCGTGTATCGCTTCCTCCTCCGCTGGTAAGATTTCCTCCACAGGTATGGATGTCAGCATGCGGACCATGGCCTCATGGTGGTTTTGAGATGTCATGAGCAGGTCATAGAGGCTCAGCATTATATTTTTTTGTTTCAAAGCCTGTTTGACCTGCATAAACACGTCGAGAAGATCTCGTTCCTTATTGGCTTGTTTGTCCCCTTTGTCTTCTTCCATTTTCCCTAAGAGACGGATCTCCTTGAGCAGAACAGTGTCGATCGGGGAGTTGTTCTTTTTCTTGCCAAGGGATTGTGGTTGCGTTTATGTACCCTTGTCTTGTCCAGAAGGCGCAGACGTAGGGACAGAGGCCAAAGGCCTAGGCCTAGCGAAGCCTAGCGTAAGATGATTCTTTACAGCATTACTAGACGCATCCCCTTCCTTCTGTTTATTAGGTGATGGTTGGTGACTTGTGTTAGAAGCTTGCCCCTGCGTAAAAGGGCAGCTGGTGATTTTGGCACCCTGAGAATGAAAGGCGTCTTAGGTGTGGGTGCAGACATGGCCGCGGCTTTACTGTTACTGGGAGGCTGAGTCAAATCTAGGGAAGGCACCCGAATGATGAAGGGTGGCCTTGAGACATCACTAGTTGCCAATGAAAAGTTTTCCCCCTTTTGTGAGTTGGTAGGTACACGCAAAACAAAAGGTTTTTTGGGTGGTACTTTCCTCTCACTGTCTATACTCACCACATTGATTGTATAGGGTGTGTTGTTTGTATTCAATGGATCCTTGTACACATGCAATGCTTGGTTTTCCAGACGCGTCAAATTACTGCCGTCTAATTTGAGTGAACCATCATCAATCATGTGTTGAATATCGTCTTTCAACGCCCAGCAGTAATCTGTATCATGATCACACAACTGGTGGAAGTCACAGAAACGGTCCAGCCTAAAAGACCTCAGAACTGGTGGTTCGTCAGGTAGGGCTAAAGAAGGATTCTTCAGCAGTTCACAATGACGTCTGTGACACTTCAGAGCTTCTTCAGATACCTTCTTAGGCTGAATGTATCCTACCCCTAACAATTCTTTCAACAGTTCTGAGTGTTTTACAAGCAGGGCTGTATACTTTGAGCGATCTTTATGCTCAAAGTTTGGTTTTGGGTGGGGGGACTTTTCAAAGGCAGTTGTGTCTTGGATGGTGCTGCCTGCACTAGCCGTGGTCTCAGGAGGTGTCGTAGGTGCCTTCTTGTTCTTGTTCTTTGTGCCCTTAGCCAACGCAGCTACTGTCATTGTCGTCGCTTTACCTTTGTCTTTGCCCTTGTTGTGAGTGTTTTTGTAGGTGACATACGCCGGGTCTTTGCGAGCCTCCGCAGCATCTTGGATGCTTTTAGTTTGAGTGAAGGCCTGATGTAAGGAGTTAGGGAAAAGGTAATACAACTTAGACTTGATAAATTCATTAACTGCTTCTTTGAAGATAGCCAGTAAGTGTGGCTCTGCGATTGGCTCACGGATTTCATTCAAAGTAACACTCCAGTGCTGTATGAACTTTTGGACTGGTTCGAGTGGGTCTTGTTTCACTCCCATGAGTTGATCCAACGTGACTTCTGGCTTTAAGTTGTATTTAAAGTGAGTCACGAATTATGTCAGAAGCTCTTCCAAGGTTGAGATGAAAGAGCGAGGGAGGGCTCGATACCAATCCAAAGCTTTCCCTGTCAAAGACATAGCAAAGACGCGGATAATCGTGTGAGGCCACTATTGTAACAACAAGGATTCAGATCTAAAGGTGACCAAGTGAGCGTTAGGATCTCCCTCCCCATTATACTTGGTAAAATGAGGTAAGGACATCTGTGGGGACGAGACCGCCCCCATGTTATTTTGGGGTATTTGCACTTGCAGCCCAGATGGCTGCATAGTGGCTTGCGGGACAACAGGAACGTGAGTTTGTGTGGTCACGGTGGGATTAAGATGGGCGGCTTCTTCGTTGAGAGGGAATAAGGGATTTATGTAGGTATGAGGACTAAGAGTGTGATATGAATGTTCAGACTAGGCTGCGAATTCATCATCCTCTTCTTCCCCATTCTGGGATTCCAGCATAGCCCGTGTAGCCTGGCTCCTAGCCATGACCAACTATGTTATAATTTCATGGTGATGTTCTGTTAAAGGAATGATGTTGTAGGCGGTAGGGGTAAAGTCCTGACCCCCTCGGTGAATCAGCTCAAAGTTTCTTTTTGCTTCAATCTCGGCTCGGCTGAGAGCAAGCTTCACCTGGATCTTGATGTAGATGAAGTTATATTCCTCAGGCATCACAATGCTGAAAATAGGATCTTTGCCTTGTAACCTCAACGAACGATGCGATGGTCCCTGAGGTCCTACAACACCAGAGGCTGGTTCGGTGACGGCGATGGGGTTCACAGATGTGGCACCCGAGTCAATGGTAATCGTGGCAGCTATGGTTGTGTATGCAGAATCCATTGATCAAGTAGGTTAACGGTGACAAATGACTGGATCTAAAAGGCAATGGACAAATAAGATCACTATTAGGCTTTCTACCCTGTAGGATTCCAAAGGAATCGTTACTGTGACCGATCTACACCGCACAATGTTTTGTAAACTTCCCTAGAGGTATTACGTTCACGTTTTTGGAAACGCGGGCATAGATCGCTTACAGGGCTAGCTGTAAAAATATGAATTAGAGCCTAGGCCCTCCTTCTAGTGCCAGAAGACTGTAATGACGAAAAATGTCGGTAGCTGGAATACCAAACAAAATCCATGTACACAGTCTTAACCACGGATCTGTGTGAGGGATGTGCTAGAGAAAACAAATCCAGAGTGCAAGGAAGGTCAAGCTCGGATGCCTATCAACCAACTGTGTCTAATCAATAGATCTTGCAAACCACACCAGATGATCTCTCGATCTCCGATCTATCTTCTTCACTTTGGGTAGTCTTTGCTCAAAATTGCCAAGGATCACCGATGGGAGAACTGTATTTTCGCCAAAAGGTATGATCGCTCTTGTTGCCAATGCTTGAAGAATGTCTATTATTTCTACTCAAAGATGATAACTGCCAAAAGTTGAAGATGCTAAATTTCCAAAAGTTGATAACTGCCAAAAGTTGAAGATGCTCAAAGATGATAACTGCTAAAAGTTGAAGATGCTCAAAGATGATAACTGCCAAAAGTTGAAGATGCTCAAAGATGATAACTGCTCTGAAAAAGTCCAAAAGTCTTTTTTTTCCTTTGCCAACCAGGGTATTTATAAGTTTGACATCATACAGAAAAGGCATCGCCTTGATGACACGTGTCCCTAACTTTCCGGATACCGTTGACTTGACAAACTGGCTATGTCACGTCAAATTGCAACATACGTTGTCTGCACTTTTGCCGAAGCTACTTCATGATTATGCACAATACGCGCATTAGCGTATTGCGCGTATGGATAACAAATGCGTAACCGCTTTAGCCGGCTTTGCACTGTATTACATTTCTTTACGCTACGTTGCGTGACAAAGCGTAACAAAGCATGGAAAGAGTGAGTCAAGCTATTTTACACTCATTTACGTAGCAAAGCGTAGTGAAGCGTAAAAATGGATCAACTCGTCGGTAAATTACGCGTGTTGTATGCGGCGTAGCGTAACTAGCGTAAAGTGATCAATCTGCAAAAAGAAAGAAGCTGATTTGTCACGCTTCCTTTGGACTTTCCCTTTGACCTTTTCGAAGCTCATTTCGCTGCCTTGCGTAACAGAGCGTAAGTTCAATTCTGGACAAAAAGACTTAGCAGAATATGCAAGAAGTTGCATATTACGTTGCTTGGGCCTTAAGGTTCACCAAATCTGCTAAAGTAAGTCACCTTCTGATGTCAAACTATATTAAGCCATTTTTACGCTAAGCATCATTACGCTACGTTGCGTAATGTAGCGTAAAGATAGAAAACATAGTAAAATTTGGAATCTGTAAGAAACTTAGAGACTTGATGCTGGGCGTCGTCTCGCCTCGCTTTGCCTCATTCTGCCTTTTGGAATTTTTCTGTGAACTTTCGCCCAAATCGTGAATCTTCGCCTTAGGCCGATTCGCGATTTCTACGGTGTTTCAATGGATATTCATATCCTATTGACTTCTTAGTAAGCCATATGAATAACTACAAAGGAGACTTTTTAATCATTATGGGAATAGCATTTCTAAGTACGATCAATGCCAAGTTATAAATTAGATATCTCTCCATGAAAATATTTCAGAAAAATAAGTTTCAAAAAGTAGATATGAGAAGGATCTCATGCATCACGTACAGTGACACAATATACAATTATGTGCAAAAAATATGGACAATCAAAAGGATGTCTATTACAGTATATAAGATGTATTCTAAAATCACCAATATTCAAAGGCTCCTATATGCAGCAACAACAAAATAAGAAATCACTTGATGGCTAATTACAAAATATAGATCTAGTACCATAATGTACATTGATCTAGTAGAAATTCTCACAAGTGCATACGAAGACAAGATGGATGAAATGGACTAAATTGAATGCTAAATCTTTGAAGAAGACTATATGAAAGAAGTAGAGATGGATTAGAGCTAGAAAACATTGAAACCTCTAAACATGAGCCCTTAGAACTAAAATCTTTACTATCTTTGATGAGTGGTTGGGTATTCCAACACTCAACTATATAAGTCACAAGTGTTCACACATGACCAAATTGTAATCCATGGATGGACAATGTAAGTATACTAGTGATTTGATGTTAAGTTCATGATATTTGTCTTCAAATTTAGAGTTCGAGAGTTGCAAACCATATGGATTAACTCTTACTAAGGTATATGATAGACTAATGTTGATTGGCTCTTAATGATGCTAAGTCTTAACATGATGAAAATGAATATTTTTTCTATCTCTAGGTACAATGAAACTATAAATCAAATCTATTGTATGACAATAAGCATTAATTCCTAGTTTTTTGTACACATCTTGGGCTAATGTAACTATTACTAGGATTACCAAGTTACTTTACCATTAAGTCACTATTGGGTTACCAAAACCTACACTTTACACTTAAAACTAGTTGTACTTATTCCTCCTTACTAATAGACATTAAAATAGTTAATGAATTAAGAAATGTAAATGACTTAGAGAAAGTAAACATTATGGAAAAGTAAATCTATGCTAAGTGATATGTTGTAATAATAAAGAACAATCTTGATATTTATTTCCATTCATGAATTATGTCTAGGAATAATCCACTTGAATAAAGATTCTGTAGAACTATAATTCATAATTCTATGGGCATTCACTCTAACTTTAACTTTAAGAAAAAAAAACTTGAAGCATTTTGCTACATGTTTGGAAAAAACTTCGTTTTGACACAATGGTGGATTGGTATTTATATGCAGATGATGGCCCACTACATCATATCTATGATGTTGTATTCAAAGCTACAATATCAAATATATGATATCATGAATCAACATTATCATTCTTACAATCAACTATTTCCATCTTACCCCCAAGATTACCTTAAAATTGTTCCTCATGTTCAAAGAAAAAGAAGATAGTGTTCCTTACAAAGTTGTGGGATTACATAAACTTCAACATTATGATACATATTTACATGAATGACTCTCTTATGAATGTTGCATTGTGGTTCAACTGATGTTACAAAATTATCGTGCAATTCATGATTTATACATATGAAAAAAACAAGACAAAAAAATAAAATTAAGCTTGATGTAGTTGTCTCTAAGTTCTACATAGTGGTAGCTCCTTCATTGCCCTTTTCCCTTTTTCATCTAGTTTTTGCAACTAATATTGGTTCAACAATGCTCTCAACTTCTCTTCTTCTAATGTAGGATCAAGTATCATTCATGCAAATTTAGTAATGTTTGCTACAATTGATACTTTCCAAGGACATAGTAGTTGTAGAAACATCTTTTTCATCTTGACATACCATGATAAAAAATGTGTTCTATCCCCTTCAAAAGCTTAGGTTACTTTCTTGCTCCTAATAATTTTTCATTATTCTATCCATGTTTGCTACTACATCTTTTTTATCCTAGTAACTAACCTTAACTACTTGTAATTTGAAGTTTGTTATGTGAAGCTTCTATTGTGTATCTTTCTAATCTACAAACTTATTTTCATACATTGAGTATGCTACTGATACTTGCTACTCTAGTAATATTCTTTTCTTACCTTTTATCAACATGGTCATGTTATCATATTAAAGATTTGCTAATCATGTTTACTCTATTAGGTCCTCAATCTATATATTGTTATTTTTTATCTATGCTTAACGAATGTTGAAATGCCTATCAATGATGTGTTTCCAACAAGGTGTATATTTTATGATGGAACTAATTCTAGCTTTGTTCATCTAGATTTTCTTCTTATTGATCTACTTGTATAAGCCCACTTGGTCTTTAATGTGCTCTTTTAGCCTTTCATTCTTCCTAACCTCATTTTTTCATGCACTAATTTTGGTTTCTAAATTTTTTCAAATTATGTGTGCTTCTTCCATTGATAATGTTATATTCTCATGGGATAATTATCTCATATCAAGGTTAACTTTGGTAAATTTCTCTTTTAATTGATAAATGATTTCTTCTAGCATTGTTTTGCTTTTTGAGGTTTGTCAATCTTAATTTTTCTACATCAATTAATTTATTTTCCTCTAGTGAAGAAATATCCTTAATATGTTCATACATCTAAGCATTTGCTATTGGAACATTCCATACTACCTTCTCCTTTTCTATTTTCATTTGTTTGTGTTTGACCATATGTTGGCTAATTCACTCAACTCTAAATTGTTCAAGCTAGTTAGGTAAAATGTGTCATGTAGGGTCTTGTTTTATAGCTCTTAGTGTAGCTAATTCTTCTTATAAATTTTTCATTTTACTTTTGCATGTTGCATCCTGGTTTATTCCATGATGAGTTTACCTTTTGTTGAAATCAATTTAGACTAGACTAGAGTGATATCATTAGGGATATTAAAGAGACTCTTCATGACTTGTCTTATCTACATCAGCCTTTCTAATACATCACTTTCTATAGGGGTCATTAATGTTCTAGCTAGGGTTTCTACATCTTTAGTTTCAGTAATATCGAATGATGATACAATGGAAACATTAAAGGATTTCTTGATATGATTAGTCATAAATTTTGCTCCTCCTACTACATCTTGATGTTGCATCATCACAAATATGGTTCTTTCTCTAGTCTCCAACATTACTTGGAAGGATGTAGTATTTCCTAAGATCCTTTATGCCTAGTCATCATTTTCTTCTACTTGCAAAGAGACTTAACTACATGTAAATACTATTGATACAATAGATCTACTAGGATTATCCCAAACTCTAGACATACTTGAGATCTTCCTACTACTCCATCCTATTATTTCTAATATATTCTATATGTAGCTCATAGGGGGTATAATCTTGTTGTGTTGATGGAGCACTTTTTTGTGCTTGTCCAATAGTTGGAGTTGATCCACTAGGTTTTACTTATTCTATTCCTATGACTAGAATGTTTATCGCTAGTGTGGATCCTATTACAACCTTACTGCCTACTGGTTTCTCAACTTGATCATTCATGGATGACACTAGCTTGGAAATTTCAATATATGATGTATTTTGAACCTTGCAAAGAATATTATTAGTGTAGTCCAAAGTTTTGGCTTATTGGTATAAATTTTTGATAAGAAAAGGAAATGACAATGTTTCCCTATCCTTTTCTTCTTAAATCATCTTTATATATTTAAGAATAATAAATAAGCTATGTTAGCTTAGAATTTCTAGCTGCATAGATGGAAATTCAATTAAGCCTCCTTATTGAAAATATATGGTACATCCTAGTCTTAAATTAGATCTTCTTAGTAGTAGACAATCCACTATAATTTTCTTTAATGATTCTGTATGCCTTATTTAGCTATATATTCCTTTCATCTATGTCAAACCTTATAGATATCTAAGCTATGTTGACCCTAACATTTGATATATTTAGTGCCTTTGGAATTGCTTCTATAGATTATGACACTATGACTTCCTTAACTTTTACAATGGCATCATCCTATTCGATTTTTTGAAATTGATAAACTACTTCACAGTACCATTCACCATTACATGAGATGATGGATCATAAGGAAGAGGCTAGAAGTTTCTCATGGAACTTCATAGGTGCAAACTCCATGAAGGGTCCAAAATTTAGTTCCACTATGACCATTGACATGATGCACTTCTCCTAAATCATTTGCAAACACTCATTGAAGAGTGTAAGATGTTGTTCTTATTCTAGAGCAGGTGTTACATTAGCTTCTACCAATGCAAATTTTTCTATCGCAAGTGTAGACTATCGGATATCATATGATTATCCAATTATTTCAAGAAAACTTCTAATTATTCATAACCTTTCATTGATTTTTGGATTTTGATCAAAATATTTATTTATTATCAACATTATTTTCAATTTGAATTGCAAAGTTAAGGAAATTTGTTATTCAGATTAAATTCTTTGTAATAAAAATCCTTAATTGAATAATTTCTAGTAATTAGAAATAGATTTATCTTAAATGATCTATCGTAATATTTAATTTCTTATTTAAGACAAATTTAACTAATCACTTGGAAGGGAACATTAAATTTATTGACTTATGGTAGGTTAAAATGTGATTAGCTTTTATTATTCTTATCCTTCTATTTTTCTTCTAGGCATTAGAAAAATTTGGTAAAATTTACAAAAACTAAAAATAACACTCTCCCCCACAGCTAAATTGATCACTCTATGAGGAAACGAAAATAAGAATGACACAAATTGGATGGATAGTGGGGAAGATATGGAGATTTGAATGTTTGGAAGTCAAGAAAACAATGTAAGCTCCCTAAGCATGAAATGAGAAAATGAAAAATTTTCCTAATGATCCACACACATATATAGAATTTTTATAAGGAATATAACATAGATACAATATTTTGGATATAATATCATAGAGGCTCATATATCGTATCTACAATATCATCATTAAACTTTTCAAGATTTTTATGAGTTTTGATGGAAAAAATGAATAAAATGGATAGTTTAGAAAGTGTAAAGATGATTCAAAGTGTTCTTGATCATGGATGATTCTTAAAATATAAGAATTGATCATTAAAATTAGTGAAAGAATGAGTTTGATCAAGGTAAGTTAACTAAATGTTTTAGGAGATGGTTGATCAATTGTTGGACTTATGAGTGAATATGAACGAGGGAAATAACAATGATTGTTTAAGTATTCCATAGATACAATATGATGTGAAATTGGTTATCAAGTATGAAATATAGTAATTATACAAATAGGTCATTCCCAAAGTAGGCTTCTACTCTTAGTTCCCTTGTATAACCATACTTACAAGTGCTTGTAGACATTTAAGAAGCTAAATGTAAAGCATATCTATCATCCAAAATACACATGTTAGAATTTTCCTAATAAGAAAATAGTACTATGTTATATAAAACCATCAAATTATAATTATATATAATAGAGAGGTGAAATGGTAGTAGTAGGAATTGTAGGAAATAAAATGTAATATTTCTTTCCATCATCATAATGAATTATATGTGCAATGCATGCTTAGAATCATTATTATCCTCTCCATACAAGGTCCAAATCAATTTCATAATACTTACCAATGATATCACATTGTATCATCCCAAAACTAACAATCCTAAGACTATCATAACTACAAGAAATATTATCACTTGATAATGAAGTATAAGGAAGTAATTACTACTACATAGGTTATTTTAAAGGAGACTTGGCCATTGGAAAGAGAGGTAGCTTAAGGCATAAATAACATGTCCTTTTAGCCCCATAACCAATGCAAGTTCAAGAAACATTAAAATATCTAATAAGTCACGTACCTTCAAGTATTGATAACATGTCTTTCCAATGGAACCTTGAGAAATTTATATTATGTTTATTTATTAGATTATTACCATGTCAACCTTACCATAGGACTACCTTTAGGCATGGGCAACATGTATTTCTACAGACATATTAAGTTAGCACTTATTTTAGAACACACTTCAATTTTCCATTATAAGTTAAGTAAATAATACAACCTAATAGCATAATAAGACTTGTAGTAGTAGCTTTAAAGAATTCACAAATCCCTTTGATGTCACACCCTTGTCATTTCCACTTGGTTTTTCACTTTTCTATCCAAGCATAATGCTCAAAATTTTATTTTCATTTATTTGTAAAAGAGTGTCATTGTGTCCATGATAAGAACCTCTTATAATTGAAAATGAGTGGATGAATGATGTCATCTTACTATATATACAATAAATCCTTTAATGATTTGATAACATAGGGTCAAGTTCCTATTATTTCAACTACATCCTATTTATTTCTTTACACTTTATTAAAAAGATTAACAAAAACATGTACATGAGAAATATGTAAAATTATAAAACCAATGAGAAATAGATGAAACACCATGAAGAAAATTCATATCATAACTTATTTTCCTAGCATTTGGGATTGTAACCTTTACCATTGAGTTTGAGGCAAGATCTCATTGTAAAATGTGAGGTTTTCTATTCATAGGCTACAATCTTGCATACTTTAAACTTATTGAGGCTAAAAAAAACTTCATAAGTTTTCACCTCACTTCTCAAGTGGAAAAAGTTATGTCAGGCATGTATCTAAACTTGGGAAGGCTGAAAATGCCTTGGGAATCATCAAATTCAGGTTTTTCTTGGTGTTTATGTTGGTTATAGAAATTTATATGGTGGAACCACCTACAACTACTGTATAAATTGTTCGGCTTTGATTTTCTTTTTAAGGCTAGTGTATTTTCTATGGAACCTAGTGTATCTTTTCCAAGGCCAACATACTCATGGTGAAACAAATATATCTTTAAGACGCTAGCATATATTTGGTGAACCCATTGTATTTTTGGGGATTCTAGCATATATTTGATGATATCCATGTATTAAACTTATGAAAAATGAAAAATTATGCTAAGGTTGATGGCCTACAATATCAAAAATTTGTAGTAATCTATCAGAAATCATGGCAAAAAATTTACACCAATGGACCAAATTCCAATGACCTATAAAAACCAAAGATGACCACTTCACAAGGACTTTTGGTAAACTTTCATTTAGCTAAGCAAACAAGACTTTTAGAGTAGTGTAATTCATTGAAAGTCCAACCACCAGTCCAACATCAAGGACGAAGATCCAATACTTGAGAACTAGTGAGCAATTTTGGGAATTAAAGCTTTTAAGCATCTGGACCATGAAGTTGACTATATGACACACTCTACTAGTTTCATTGGACATCAAGCATCTTCAATACAACCTTTTGTGCATTCTAAGCACATAAAGCTATACTTTCTCTTAAATTTTTTTATGTGCAATAGTTTATTATTCTAATAAAATTTGTAGTTCATTTGTTTTGTGCAAGTTTATTTTTTCTATTTCTTTTGCATTTTATCTGCATTTTCTATTAAATTTATTTACATTTTCTTACAAATTCTAAGTCCTTGGATGATTATCAAGACCATCCAGGGTACTCTATATTCCTTTTTTAAGGCTCATGGGATATGATGCCAAACTATTCCACTGGGGATCTTCAGTTTTTTGGCATTGAATGTTTCTAGTGCTATAGTTGTTGGCGTTAGAAGGAGGGCCTTCTTTGAAGTTCTTTGATCAATCTTGCATTGACCTTGCTTATTTATCAATTTTAACTATTATTTGTTCTCATTAACATAAAAAAATTTGAATTTTTCTATGAAAATCTTTCCAAGAAACCAATGTAGCTATCCATTCTCCTACAATTTATCCTTAATGTATTTATTGAAGTTAGTTTAGATGTCTTGTAAATTTTACAATAGTTGCAAAAAATTTTAAAGCTAGTGTGTTTCCTTGGAAAAATTGCAACATTTTCTCATTAGGAATTAGCATTTGGGTTTTTCATTGCAAGTTCGGTATCTTTTCCATTGCAAGTTGGGTAGAGTGAAACCAGTGC
Source organism: Gnetum montanum (assembly GCA_015680685.1). NCBI lineage: Eukaryota > Viridiplantae > Streptophyta > Gnetopsida > Gnetales > Gnetaceae > Gnetum > Gnetum montanum. The sequence continues at coordinate 876,366 of MNCI01007203.1, forward strand.
AGAAACTAGAAACCTATCTTTAGCATTTTTTCAAATAAATTTTTTTCAACAACCAATTACAATGTAAGCCTCTACTCGCACTCCAAAACCAAAAAATTTGAAATTTATTAATTTTGGAATTTACCAATGTAGTGCATGGCACTACCACTACCATCTACACTACACCTAAAATTGTAGTTTTTACTATTTCCACAACTAAAACTATTTATTCACTAGGTAGTTCCACTTGTTGGAACCTTCAATTCAAAATCAAATTAAATACCTAGTTAATTTCCTTCTATATTTCAACTATGTTGTCCATCAACTTAACTAACATGGTCTCAAATCAAGCTATAGTGTGCACATACAACCCCAAGAACCCAACTTTTGTTGAGCATAGATAATCACTCAAGTAAATGGATCAAAGCCTAAATTTTTCTGTTATAAACAAAGATTATTATAATTTTATATGTGCCAAAATCCAAGTTTTCCTGCTCATTCCACATGCAAATATTGAATCCATCTATGAGTTTGAGTTAATCCATAGAAATAGAAAGGAGTACATCCCTTCCCCTTATGAGAAAATAAGAATAACTAACATCTATATGTGCACACTTGATCAATTAATTAAGATTGGTGAGTTAAGTGAGAAGGTCAACTTAGAGAGTTACCTTGAAGAACATGATGAGTTTGAGGATAAACTAAAACTAGATTCCTTCATTGGGAGCCTTTTAAAACAATTGGCTCTATTGCATCCAAAAAATTCAATCATTGGAAAAGATCGAAAATCCAAGGTGCAAAAATACTTTTGACCTTGAATTCTAAGGGTCTTCAATAATGAGGATCCAAGATGCCCTAGATGATCTAGTTGACCACCCAAGGACTTAAACAATGTAAAGGTAGAAAAATGAAATTGTTGATTCACATGAAAAAATACATAGAAACTAAAACCTGAAATGAATTTTGCATAACAAATAAATTTTAAACTTTATTAAAACAAGAAGATGCTTAAAGTATAAAGTTCAAATATTATATATTGTGTGATCAAATACACAAGAAGCTTTATTTGATGGAGCTTGAAGCCTTTTGAAGCTTGTAGGTTTTGTTTTGTAGTCAAACTCCATGATCTAGGTGCTTCCCCACTTTGATCACTAAGAACTCTATGCTTGTTCTCACTTGAATCTACAACTCTAGTAACTACTGGTGTAAACATTAATGCTTGGCTCTAGTTTCAATGGTACTATGTTGAGAATATCTAATGCTAAGGAAGATACCAATATATTCTAAAAGTCTCACAAAATGTCAAATGAGTTCAAGAATTCTTGAGACTGCAAAAGATTGTTAGGTTTCTAGGTTACAAAAATTTTGAAACATAAATAATGCATTCAATTGTTGGTTTTTATAGGCTTTAAGATAATTGATTTTAGGTTGCAAATTTTTGGCATGATTATTGATAGATTGGTATTGCTTTTAGTTTTAATAGGTCATTATTCCTAGAATAGTTGTTCATTTATGCTAGGTTTTAATACCAAAAGACCATAAAAACCACACTGGATACTAAAAATAGTAAACAAACTTTTGTAACTATGCTAGCTTCACCTCAAATATGTTGGTCTTTGAGAGCTACATTGGCATTATTGAAATCTGCTAGGAAATATGATGACTATGCTGGCCACATGAAGATTGCTGACAATCTAAGATGACTACACTAGCCATGCTGTAGTTATTGGAAATTGTGAGGACTATGCTAACCATTGCTAGAAAAATAAGAAACCCAACTCTAATATTTGGTGTGTGTAGATATTGAGTATTCAAGGTCATAACCACCATAAAACCCATAAAAATGCCAAATTTGGTAGTTCCCAAGGCATCTTTAGACTTTCAAAGCCCAAATATAGACATGACATTATTTTTTCCACTTGGGAAGTTAGGTAATAGCACCTTATGAGGCATTTTTTAGCTCCAAAAAGTTAAATTATGCAAGATTTCATGTCATGGGATAGAAACCTTACATTTATAATGATATTTTTCCACACGTTGTGTAGTGAAGGTTTACAAGTTACAACATGGATTTTCTTGGTGGTGTTTGATTTTCCTCTCTTTGTTGATGTTCTAAGGATTTATTTGAGAGACATCAACAAAGATAGCAAAACATCACTATAGGGCCATTACCAATGTTTCCTCTTCATGCTTGATCCTGTAGTGTTAAACCATGCTAAAGGGTGCTTCTGATGCTGAGATAAGGTTAGTGTGAGGCAATATATGATAAATTTCATACTTGGCTACAAGGAAATGGTCATGAGGGTTAACAATGAATTCAAATTTTGACATCATGGTTATAGTTATAGCAATCACATCTTGGCTAATCAATGTAGTCTTCACACTTCATGCTTCAAAGTGTTGGCCACCTTAGTAATGTTCTTGAGTAACTAATACTTCAGTCCAATGTTTCTTTAGCCATTAGACTTCTTCCTTTGCTTGCTTGAAGCCATTTTTTTATCTTTTCTTCTTCATTGGCCTTTCATCTTCTTGGAAATTTGTTTCATATTTTTCTTTTTTTTTCTTTATTCTTCTTTTTCTTAGGGTGAAATGTCTCTTGGGTTTTATTTCCAAGGCTAGCTTTGATTTTATTTTCCTATTGAATAAGATGTGTTACATCTAATGGATTTGATGAAACATGATAAAGAAGATGTCAAATGATCATAATGCATGAGTATTAAGCATAGGTTAATATTTTTGTTTAGTATACGAAAGATTACAATTTGGCTACGAGATGGTTGCTCAAAGGGGAAATAATGGGAGTAAAGCAAAATAAGTATTCTTAACATGATAAGAGAAGCTAATCAAATCTTACACATCAAGGTTCCATGTGAGCTTGTTGTCATAATGAGTTGCATCTTTGTGAGGACTTCAAGCATCATCTTGTAAGCAAAAATTCAAAATAATAATAAAATAAGATAAATAAAACATGTTATCACAATATAAAGCATAGGGTTATATGCGAGAATTAGAAAACCAAGTCACCATAGGTCCTTATTGTTATAAATTTTAACTATCCACTTTTTATGCCAAAAAAATAGAGAAGAAAATGTTGTCTCCCTTGTTGTTGGTCACTATGGTCATGGATTTGAATGTTAGTACCTTCCAAGAAAACATGTTAAATGTAATATGGTTTTAGATAGGAATGATTTACTAGATTGGCCAACTCATTCCCATCCATGTCTGCCACCTTGAAAGATCCATTGGCATAGCACTTGGTAACCAAGAAAGATCCTTCCTAGTTGGCTAAGAACTTGTCTACATGCTCATGAACAACCTTGAGGATTATTTTTCCTTCTTGATCTTTTATTTGTTTATGTCATGGAAATGTTATTATTTCTACCTCTCTTGGTATCACTCAATGTCAACAAGCATTTGTACATGTTGCTCTTCCACCAAGTCCATGTCCATGGTATGCAACTCTATGTTCTATTCATTATTGATGATGTTTGATAGGGCTAATTTTAGCAATGGAACCTATAATTCAAAAGGAAACACAATTTTAGAACCATAAACTAGGCTATATGGAATTACTCCAGTTGTAGTTCGAAAGGTGATTTGATAGGGCTAGAGTGCATGAACAAGTCACTTATGACACTTGCATCTATTGTTGTTCAACATCCTTTTAGCAAGTTTACAATATATTTGTTGATAGCTTTAGCTTTTCCATTGGCTTGAGGGTACTAAAATGATGAAAAGAAATGCTTAATTCCTAGGTCTTGACAAAAGGCTTTCATTTCTTGGCTACTAAACTATGGTCCATTATCCATATCTATAGTCATAGGTGTGCCAAAATGCGCTCCTATATTGTCCAATATAAATATATACACTTTCTAAGATGTTGTCTTTCTTAGAGGAATAGCTTCAACCCAATTTGTAAAGTATTTAGTTTAGTTATAATGAATCTATGTCCTATAGAATATTTAGGCATTATAGATCCAATAACATTCAACCCACACTATTAAAATGACCAAGTTATTTGAGTAGTATGTAACTGAGTTGGTGACACATGTGTTAGGTTACTATGTTATTGATAGGCATCAAAATTTTTAACCTTTTGGAGAAAATCACTTTTCATATAGGGCTAGTAATAGCCTAGTCATCTAATTGTAGCAGCCATGGCTCTAGGTCTTATATGCCCTTCGTATACACCCTCATGAACTTGCTCGAGGATAATGCAAGCTTTGGTTTTGCCTAAGAACACTAATAATATGCCATCATAGTACCATTAACATAATGTGTTATTGCCTATGATGACATACTATTTTGATCTCTTATGTATGATGTCCTTTTGAGAAGTGCTTAGACCTTGTGGAGATTCACCATGCATTAGTTAAAACTTTGTCATCATACCACTCCTTTTGAGGAGCGGTGTTGATAGAGGGTATAGAATTACCTTTAGTGTACTATGTGATGGGAATAGCATAGTTCATAGTTAAGATAGGTAACTTACTAAATACATCAGGAATCACAGTTAGGACTAAGGATGCAATGGCATCAGTGACCATGTTCTTGGTTCAAGCTACATGTTGGATATTAACATCTATAAATTTTTGTATCGGTTTCTTTCCTAAGTTATAGTAAGGTTGAAAATGTTCTATTTGCATGCATAAACCTTGGTTACTTGGTTAACTATAAGTTGTGAATCACCTTTAATAATCATTTGATTCCTAGGTCACAAGCTACCATAATCCCCCTAATCAATTCTTCATGCTCTACAATGTTGTTGCTACATGGAAATTCAAATGGTAAGCAAAGGGCTGGATTTCATTAAACAAGAATGTTATGATCATAGCAAGATTCATCCCATCAATAGTTGAAGCTTCATCAAAATTCACAATTGCCTCATAGCCCTTAAGTACATCACTAATGATGTTAACATGCTCATTATGGAATTTAGGGTCTATGGTCACATGGTCTTATACTAGTGAAATAGTAAGCTATATAGTTATTGCTTCACCTTTTGTCAAGGCTTGGGAGATATAATGTAAGTTAAATCTAGTTATTATGAATTTTCAATGGGCTATATGGATACTCTCATAGACATTAATCATGATGGCTCTAACCATGTTAGTCTTGTAAATGATGTTGAGTTGGCTCTTAAAGAACTATTGTCTTCATTTCTTCAATGAGAAGACTAATGCTACGTAATACTTCTCCACTTTATTGTATCAAGTCTCATGGAAAATTAGTGCATAGCTTAGATAGTATATAGGTAGCTCCACTCCATCATCCCATTTCTGATAGAGTAGAGAGGCAATAGATGTGTCTAAGATAGCAAGGTAGATGTAAAAAGGTTTATCCTTTTGTAGTGTATAGATCATGGGTAGTTGTACGAACTCTTGCTTAAAGTTTTCAAAGGCTTATTTGCATTGAGTCATCCAATCATAGAGAACTTCATTCTTAAGAAAGTATTTCATAGGTTGTAACTTATTTATAAGCATTATGATGAACATACAAATAAATTGCAATCTTCCTTGTAGTCCTCAAAGCTTCTTAATATTAGTTGGTGCTACCAAGTTGGATATGGGCTTAACCTTATTAGGATCAACATGTATTCTTACTTTGAATACTACAAAGCTCAGTATCTTTCCAGTTCTAACACCAAAGACACATGTCTTATAGTTAAGCCTAAGCTCATACTTGAGGCATCATTTAAGCACAAGGTCAAGATCATGTGCATGATTGTTGACCACTTTGAACTTAATGGCTATATCGTCTACATAGTCATTGAGCAAGCTTAGCATATAATCACCAAAGATATACATCATCCCCCTTTGTGAGGTGATTCTTGCATTCTTTAGGTTAAAGGGCATCATGAAGTAACAAAATGTACCCCAACAGGTCGGGAAGATCATGCAAAGTTGGTGTTTTAGGTTAATTCTAACTTGGTTGTATCCTGAGAACCCATCCATGAAGAATAATAGGGCATGTTTGGTTGTAGTATTAATAAGTTAGTTAATAATAGGAAAAGGAAAATCATCCATGATGGCTACCTTATTTAGATCTTAGAAATCGATATAGATGTGTATACTCTAGTTTTTCTTAAGGACTACCACTATGTTGGACACCCATTTTGCATAATCGACAGCTCAAATTAATCCACCTTGATATAGTTTTGTGATTTCATCATATATTGCTAGGGCTAAGTTTGGTTTAATCTTATGAACATTTTGCTTAAGTATTTTGATACTAGGATTCAGTACAATGTTATGTTGCACTAGTCATGTGTCAATACTGGGCATATCTTCATATGAACAATCAAAGACCTTAATATTATCTTAAATGACCTTGGTGATGTCTTGAGTCTATTGAGATTCTAGCAAGAAACATAGTTTTAGTATTTTCTCCTCACCACTATGTGCCATGGTAGGAACCTCAACTAGATTATCTTTGGTGATGTCACTAGCCTCAAGATTAAAGATTTTGACTAGGTTTTTAGGCAATTCTAGAGGTTTCTCTATAGAGGCTATGTGGCCAAAAAGACTCTCAAGCTCAAGATCTAGGCAATGAAGATCAATGAATCAGTCGACCTAAATGTGAGGTCTAATTAGGCTCAAAGGCAACTAATTTAATCCTGCATACCAATCATAAGCACATTAAGTGATACTTGGGTAACAAATTGAGTAAATAATGTAAAATAATTTAATAATAATGTATGGATAAGGAAAAAAACATTACATCAATGCTCAAAAAATTTCTAAATGATTCCACTAAGGTTACAAGATATATGTAAAAAAATTGGGATGAATTGAAGGTTAAATAAGGTCAAATGCAAGCCAAATCATGGTAGAATGGAGAGAAATGAAGGCCAAATGATGATCACACTCCATCCAACAATGTTGTTTTAGAGAAAAACATGGTCAAAAGAGGTCATCTAATGGGATTTAAGATGGATAAGGTACATCAAAGGATAAATAGCATAAGATGAGGCTAAACAAATTCCAAATGATAATCAACTATGGACAAGTGATAACCAAGTAATAGTTGAATCCCATGAAATGATGTCAAATAAGGCAAAAACATGATAAAAAAGAATCACAAAAGAGAAGGACAACTAAATAAGATAAAAAAAGCCAATTAGTATGAAATAAAGGCCAAATGACATGCAAATGATGATCCAATGGGATTGAATGAAGCCAAATGATGATTAGATGATGTTCAAACCCTATGAAATGACATAGAACAAGGTCAATTAAGGTCACACTAAGGTGAAACAACATGGAATGACATAAAATCACATCAATTAAGGTCAAATGATGTCAAATGATAGAAAACCTTGATGGAATTGGGCTAAGTGATGATTCAATGACAAAACATCAAGTCAAATGACATCATAGGGTCAAACAATGAAGGTTAACAATGCATAACAATGTCAAATCAATCCAAAACATAGTGAAAGAAGGCCAAACCAATTAAGGTAGAAAACATATGGTAAAACATGATCAATATTGATCAATCAATATTATATTTTACTAGTTTTAGGCCTTACTAGGTCATAGTGGAGGTCTACACGGTTGACAAATGAGTTTGGGCACATGGTAAGGTTATTTTAAGGCTGTTTGAAGCTAAAATTGAAATCATCTCTTGTGACTATGTTGGGCCTAGCTATGACTACACTAGTTAGTGTAGTTGGGATAGGCCCTAGTGTAGTTAGTGTTAATAAATAGCTTTTTTGGTTTATCATGGTTAATTTTGAGTTATTGATGGTCCATATGGCTAATGTAGTGGAATAGGTTGGAGACTAATGAACTTTGGCATCATTTTGACCTTGAAGAAGCTACAAATGATACCAAAAACTAGTGACTATGCTAGGCTTACACTAGCCATCATAGTCCTAGCATAGATATATAGAAATAGTATGTTTGTGGGGTTCCATAGTTGAAACTAGCATTCCATCAACTTCCTAGGATAGTGAAAAGTATTGGGAGGGTTGAACTAGCCATTTGGGAATCAAAACAAGCTATTGCAACTAATTTTTGAAGCCATCTCATAGTAGACTATGTCATTCAAAATAGTTGAACCTTACCTCAACATAAATAGAGGAATCTTGATAGTCCCAAGGTTGAAACAAGGTAAAATTATAGCTAGGTAAGGTTAAACAAGATTCTAGGTTTTCAAGTTAGGTTTTGGACTCTTTGGAGTGTCATATAACTTGTCAAACTAACCTAGAATCATGCCAAAGAAGGGATGATGTTGGAGAACATAATCTAGACCTGCTTCAACATAGTCTAAAATGAATCTTAACTTTTGATGAAATTTTGTGATTGAATGACTAGGTTCTTGGATCATTGGTATTTATGGCTAGGGTTTATTCTTGAAATTGTCATTTCTGATTTTTGTTTTGGTTTTTAATGGATCATACACACCCTTGAAATACATTGGCCAACATAGTCCCAACATAGTCAAGGGATGTAGGATGAATTTTAATGATTTTGGACTTGCTTCACAAGGTTTAGTGGTCTTTGAAGTCTTTAGTAGGATTTTGAGGTTGATATGTTGCATTGAGAAGTTGATTTGACATGTTTATGTCTTACTTTTTGATTTTTACAAAGTCACTACATTAGGACTAGACTAGCCAACATAGTCCTAGGCTTCTCTAATGTAGTTTGAAGGTTTATGTGTGTGCCAATTGACTTCAGTACCACTATTTTGCATTTTGAAGTCATCAAGATTCCTAGGAAGGTATGAAGGCCAAGATGTGAGATTTTGAAGGTCATCTTTGGCATTTGGTATTCCATCCCCAACCAACTACATTGGGACTACACTGGCCAACATTTTTAGGGTGATCCCTACCATAATTCTAATGTGGGAATGACATGTGACTTATTTTTTCTCCACATTTTGCTATTACAAGTTCACAAAAGGTTCTAAGGAAGTATGAAGGCTAAGATATGTTGATGTAAAGGTTGTTTATGGTTTATAGCCATCCAACTACATTGGGACTATGCTAGCTAGTGTAGTATTGGCCATCCCCAACATATTGTAAAGATGGGAGTAGGATTTATTTTTCTTTTTCTTAGTTAATTTGAATATTAGGCTTACCAAAGACTTTGGAGTTCAAAGTGTGTCATTCTATAGGTTTCCTTGGATTTTTGTATTCATATTCTATCTAACGACATTAGGACTACGTTGGCTAGCATAGTTTGACTACTCTCAACATAGTACTAGGGTTAGGATAGGAATGGACTTGTCTTTGATTAATTGTTTATCATTTGAAAGGCACTGGAGACACCAGGAGAATGTGATGATCAAGAAATGTTAGTTTGAAGGTCACTTAAGGTATTGAGTAGTTACTTTTATCTCTACTATATTGGCACTACACTTGCCAATGTAGTTGGAATGTCCCTAGTGCAATCCATGCAAGATAGATGATGTTTTGTACCTCTTGACTAGTCATGTTAAGTTTTAGAGTTACTAGAGGCTTTGGCTAGGGTTTGGTATATGATGTGACCATTCCACAGTTGATTGGGAGTTTGGTTAGTGGTGGAGGACATCATCCCTCTTGAGACTATGCTAGTCAATGTAGTTACATAAAATAGCCAGTTTTGATGTGATTTTTTTCTTTCCTTGGTATACAATCACTTTTCAATGTTAGAACCTACTTATCAATTTTTTTCATAACGTTTTTAAGTTCAAACATGGCATGGATGAATGCCTAGGAGGTCTGTTTTGGTAGTGGTTAGAGTTTAGAATCTATTCCAAGACATCTAGAGGCTTAAACCCCAATGTAGTTACCATGGAAAAGCCAAAATCCAAGTGTTTAAGGATTTTTTATTGGCTTGTCACAGAGGCACCTAGTGGGGCCCACCTCAATCTTAAATTACTAAACCAATTGCTTTCCTAATAACCTAGCATAGTCCTACCTTCTAATTATCTTCATGGAGTTATGTGGAACTTGTGTGAGTGTTTTGGAAAGCTAGGGTCTTTGTGGCTAATGCATAAGTGTGGGATTGATTTTCACATTACAATTTTGCATAAATAAAAATGCTCACATCACCTCTAATCTACAATGCATAGTATTAGAGATTTGATCCTATTTTTGGCTTCAAGTGCACCTATCCACAGTGTAGTCTAGCCATTCCACATTAAAGAGCAAGCATAGTTGTTAGAGGAGTTCCAAAAGCTTGAAGATTTTAGATATTTTGGCATTATTCATTCAAGATGTCAAAGACGAGAGCTTCAACAAGTAAGAATCCAGCCTTGGAGGAGGCTAATTCAGCTACAAGAGGACTCTCCAATCTACTGCTACCTTTTTTGGAAGAAGGATCTTCCACCATGACTACTAGGTACACAATCCTTAACCATTTCCTTGAAAATTATGTTAGAATCCTAGGAATTTTTGCTTGTGTAGGGTTGTGTGTTGATTAAAATAAAATTTTATAAAATTCCTACATTAGATCTAAGACATTTTTATGAGGTTTTAGTATTGCTCTGGCTGTGGGATTGGTCTATGCCAAGTTATAAATTTTATTCTAGCCTTTTCTATGTGTTTTTTATGCTTTTCTCACCAAAACGAAATGCCACTTTTGTATTTTTTATATAAAAATGATTAGGATTTTTCATTTTCTACGGCAATCAAGTTGTTTTCTACTATTTTTGGTCAAAGTTGTTTTTGAACCACTAAATTCTAACTTACGGTTGATTTTTTATAAATATTTCTGTAAGCCATTGCACAGTGGGTTTTAAGAGTTGTTGCTATTTTTGCATGTCACTTTCCCAATTTTTAAAGCAAAAATGGTTAATTATTTCTTTTAGCTTTTGGGTTTTTATTTTTTTGTTTATTGGTTCAAATGGTTGTTGAACAATTGAATTCTCATCTATGGTTAATTTTCTTAAAACCTTTTCATGGACTAACACACAGTGAGATTTTTGGTTTTCATGTTTTGACCCCTATTGAAGAATTTTTTATGTGTACATAGTCATTAGACATAGAAAAAAAATTTAGTACTAAATTATCATTTTTATTCATGTGCAAACTACCTTGCATAGTTACAGTTTTGATTATTTAAATTACAAACTTCTGTAGCTATACAAGCAATGTTGGTGTGGTTCTTACATATTTTTTGTGGATATGTTTAAAGAATCTATATGTCCTTTACATGTATTTTTTTCAATAGTCACTTGAATTTTCCAAAATTTTTAACTAGCCCCCTATAGTTTTTACTACAACTAATTTCACTATTACCTAGGATTTCTAGTATAAATTTTGCAAAATTTAATTTGGACTATTGTTATTGTTGTAGTATGTACAAGCTTGTTTTCATGGCTTCAATATTTTTACATAAAAGCTTTTATAATTTTTTATGCATATTTCATCATGGAATTACTATCAGTTGTTTATTAAATACTTGGTTCTTTTTTATTTATTTTTTATGTGAAAACTAATCATAATTTTGGTTATCATCTTGTTTTGGTTTTAAGTGTTGAAAATTATAAATTTTATTATTTTTCTTTAGCAAGAAAATTAAAATTATGGTTGTCTAATAGTTCATTTTTTGGTTATGGTCATTTATGATTTTAACTGTTGTTGTTGTTATGTGTAGGATTTTCCTGAAATCAATCTTGGTGGTCATTGAGCTAGTGGGGCTCCTCTACTATATCTACATACTAGGGCCCAAGACCCCACCTACAAACACGGTCTTGAAGTATGGCTTCCTATGGTTTCCATTGGGGGCCAAGGAATTCTTATCCTACCTACTCCAAAACTTTAGTGTGATGGTTTGGTCACACTAGGCTTCAAAGAGAGTGTTAGTGATCATGGTGACCCTACTACCCCATTCTACATGTATGATAATCAAGTTTATTATTGATGATCCTAATACTCATGTTGAGGATGAGCAACATAACAACTAGTTCACTAGAGGAACCTATCATCTATCCAAGATTTGGAACATGCCTGACTTCCTTCAATACAACACTAATAATATGCTGCTAGTTGCTTACCATGTTAACACTCTATTTCAAAACTCCCTTGGCACTATGTACCATTTAGAAGGGTAAGTATAAAGTTAAGTTGTTCTTGGTTTTACAATGGATTTCCTTAGGCTACTTTTGCTTAATGGTTTTTTTTTAACAATCTTTGTAGTTGAATTATTTTAGTTATCTTTTTTTCATTTTTTCTTTGTAATTTTCTCATTTTTTGTATTTGCATATTTATTTTTGTATTTTTTTTCAATGTCTAACATTACATGGAATCTCAACCATTACATTGAGATTAACACACTACCCAACTTGTCCTTGCTTGTAGAGCATGTTCCGTGAAAGTTGTATGAAAGTGCCACTAAATGTGCACTTTCATGTGATAAAACCTCATGGGAAACCCAATGTTTCAATGAGTTTTTATGGAAACAAGTTGTATTATTGGAAAGAAAAAACAAGAATCAGGTTGAGATGAATAAAGATCTCAAAGATCACAAGGAATTTTTGGAGGCCCAAGTGAACAACTAAATTTCCTTGTGAACTAAGGAGATCAAATGGGCATAGTATTGGAATGCCATTCATGGCAAGGTTACCCTTTCTATAGAGGTTGCCAAGAAAAAACTACAAATGGACTTTTTAGTGTGTAAGGCAAGGGAGTGAAGAGATTATTGTGCTTGGGTCCTAGAATGTAGCCATATACAAGATGACCATAAAAATAACTATAAGGTTGAACATGAAGCCTATCTCATGTGGATGAAAGAGGAATCCACAGAAAAATGCAAGTTAGAGGTATTGATGAAGAGGATTCAAGTAGATAATGTCTTTGGACTATTTGAAGGATCTCTAACAGTGGATAATTCCTCATCCCCTTTGGTTTCTACTACTTTTGGAAAGGTGACTACTACTACATTGTCATGGGAGCCACATACATGGATCAAGATTGATAATAGCAACATCCTAACAAGCATTAATCTCAAGGAGGTGGATTGGGCTCATATGACTGAGGATCAAATCCTTCCTTGTTACGAGGTTGGACTTTGGAGCCTTCTACTAGAGAATGTTGCATCAAAGCCCTTCCAGGTTTGCTTATTTTATTTTATTTGGATTTTTTATTTTAGTTTAATTTAATTTAATTTTTTTTCATGTGTTGATTATTAATTAGACTTATGTTATTATGATATAGGTATTAGGTGAAACCTATGGTCCCAGTAGTGATGACATTGGAGATGCTTCTAAACCCCATCTAGTTGCACCATAGCACCTTCAGTTGGATATGTCTTTGATTATTTCATTTTTTGTTGATGTTGTTATAGCTAGAGTTAACCATGGATGTTTGAGAGATGATTTATTATTTTATGTATTGTTTAAAATTTTGTCATACTATGTGACAAATATTTAGACTATTATTATTCTTAAATTTTAATTTGGTTTATATGTTTTGATGTTTAATGTTTCACTCATGTTATGCATTTTACATTTGTTTTCATGTTATAAGGCTATGTTGGTTAAATCTTCTAGTCATAATCTAATAAACAATAAAACTAACTAGGCAGTTAGAATGTAAACTATGTTGTAAATGGTAATAAGAGGGTTTCCCAATTTTAGGCCATGTAAGGCCCTACAATTTGCTAGTTTTAGGGCATGGCAAGCCCTATGGTTTTTTATTTTTAGGATATGGTGGATCCTACAATTTGAAATGAATAATTTTTATCAATTTTTTAAGTATTAAAGTTTTATGAGTTTTCAGGTTTTAAAGTTTTTAAGGTACTTTTATGCTTTGTGTTCTAAAATGGACAAGGCATAAAGGTAAATGGTAATCATTAATAAAATTTAGGCTACATGTAAAGTAAATTTAAAATAATGTAAAACAAAGTAAAGAAAAATGGTGCATGCAAATAATGTTTCATCTAGGCTAAGAAGGCTATAGAAAAAGAAGGCTACATAGTTATAGATGCAAGGGTAAGTGAACTGGTGCTATATAAAAACTCTTCAAGTATTTCCTAATCTTTGATAGATTAGAAAAGGTATATGGTCTACTTTGCACAATTCTATATTCTCTAATTTTTTTGCTAACCATGTTGAATGGAAGCTCCTCCCATGGTACATCCATGGGCCCATCATTTTTGGTTTTGTCATTTTATGCTCTATGAAGCTTCTTGACTTTTTTGTTAATAGTAGGAGTGTCTTCATAAAACTCCACTTTGGGTCTTTGTTCTATGTCAATGTTGTTGAAAACTAAAGGAACTCCACTATCACCATGAATGATTATCATACCTCCCTCATAAGGCAAGTGAATTTCTTGGTGGTTGGGTGAGGAAAGAGCTCATAATTAAGCAAGCTAAGGCCTCCCTAGCATGAGCTTGAATACTAGTGTCTCTTCCACTACCAATAAGTTGGTTGTTGTTGAGAATTTTTCCCCTTCAACAAAATCTAAATAAATGAAGCCTTTTACAACAACCAAAGATCCATTGAAGGATTTAAGGATGGAAGTTGAAGTATATTGCATAGGCTTTGCTAGAGCTAAATGTTCAATGATGGTATAACATATTATGTTAATTTTCACTCCATCATCAATATGCACCCTATTTACCTTATATTTTCCTATACTTATGATTATGAAAAGTGGATCCTTGGTTGTCTCACCATCCTAGGGGTTGATATTAACATTGCTATGGTAAAACACTAGTGTTGTCAACTTCATTTCTTCATTTGGTGAAGGTGCTACCATCACCACATGGATGGACTCTTCACTAGCAAGGATGTTCTTCCTAAAAATAATAGCAATTATAATTCTCACTAATGCTTCACGGTGTGTAGCAAAAGTCATTATAAGGCCAAATAGGCTAAGGGAGGTGCTTTTTTGTTTTAGCAACTACTTGACCTGTTCCATAGCATTTAGGTAGTCTTTGTCATTAGCTATTGGCTTCTCATTTTTTTTCTTAACATACTTCATGCATCCTAGGATGTGAATTTCATGCTTCAGTGATTGTGTTTTGGCCTCTTTCCCCTTCCCTTGTGGCTTGGGGTCATCCTGTAGTTGGCTAGTTGAAGCAACCTAAGTGTTAGGACTCATTGGAACAAATGAGATGGGAGTGGGCTTTGGTAGGCCCACCTTCTTCCATGCCTTGGCCTACTTATTATCCTTGTTCTTAGGCTTTGGCATGGGTGTCTTACATTGTTTGCTTAGGGATTTCTTGTAGTTGTTGTTTGGTTGAGAAGAGGTTGTTGTGTTGGCTAGTATAAGAGGATGTTGTTCAATTGTAAGGGTAGTTTTGGCTTCAGCATGAGGGGGAACCTTGGTTAGAAAAGACTCCTTGGAAGACATAGGTAATGACAACCTTACAATAAAAGGGACCCTTGAACTATTCAAAGTTGAAGAACCCCTATTGTTGGAAGGAGGTAACTAAATCACGAACGACTCCTACAAAGGTCTAAAATTGTTGTTCACATTCAATGTAGCTATACTATATGAGTTGTTGTTGGTAATCAATCGATCCTTGTAGACCTACATGGATTGGTTTTGTGGCCTAACTAGGTTAAATGTATTAAGGACCAATTCATCCTTATCTATCATCTTCTCTAGGCCATCCTTTAGTGCTATGCAAAAGTTGGTATCATGACCTAGTAACTGATGATAGTGGTAGAAATGGTCAAGCTTGAAGTACTTAGGCACTAGTGGATCATCCTTGGTTTCCACAGTGGGGCTCTTGGTGATTTCACATAGTCTATCATCCTCTCAAGGGTATTCTCAATCATTTATTTATATTATATTCTCCTTCACTTTAACAACTAGTTAAGGAGTTCAAATGGTTTTAGGGGTAACCTAGTGTACTTAGACCATTCTTTTCATTCAAAATTTGGCTTCATGTTGGTATATGTAGAGATCCTAGATGTTGATGATTGATTATTCCTTGTGGAGGACTTGGGTTAATTCACTTTATATCCCTAGGCTATTTTATTTTCTTTGGCCATAGTGGCCATAGCTACATTATTTTATCTCCCCCTTTCCTTATCCTTCTATGTATGTTAACTATTATACGTTACATAGACAACGTCATGCCTAGCCTCAATGGCATTCTCTATGTTCTTGATTTTCAAGAATGCTTGACAAAGTAACCATGAATCTAAATAGTAAAGTTTTGACTTAATGAAGTTATCAACTACCTTCTTGAAAATGGTAAGAAGTTGAGTCTTGGCTATTGGCTTTGGAATCTCATTTAGAAGAGCATTCCATTATTGTATAAACCTTTTTATGGACTCAAGAAATCCTTGCTTGACCTTCATTAGTTGGTCAAGAGTCATGTTGAGTTTCAAGTTATACTTGAATGGTTAACAAATTATGATATTAAGTCTTCTAGTGAGGATATAGATCCTCTTGATGATGTGTGGTACTAGTCCAAGGCTTTCCTAGTAAGGGAAATATGGAAAATCTATATTATGATATGTGGCACGGCTTATAGTAATAGACACTCAGAATGGAAGGTTATAAGGTGTGGCCAATCAACTATGTTGCAGTGAATGAGCTCACACTCACATTTGGATTCTTCCTCTACACATGGGATGAGCAATCTTGATTGAATTTTGGGACAAATGAAATTATAATAATTTTCATCAATGATAGAAAAATCTAGGCTTTACCCCCTTAGCCTAAGCAATTTCCTACACTTAGCTACTATAGGATCTTTTCATTCATAAACCCACACAACATCTGAATTTGATGTCATGTTTGTCAAGTTGAGGGACAACATAGTTGATTGGCTAAAAGACATGGTTACTAGGTTGATTCTGGTTTAATGAAATTTATAATTAATTATTTAAATGAAAATTATAGCAACTAGAATGGTACAAGAGTGTAACTAGTTATGGCTAGAAAACTATTGAAACAACTATAGGTACAGTTTAGGTTGAAGTGAAAATGTTGTATACTATAGCTTGAATAATGTGGTAGTTTAAGGTATTGGAATGACCTACTATATTGGCTTCACTAGCAAGATCTACATTAGATTGGGATGAGAAAATGGTTTTCTTGCCTAGCAAGACTACATTGGTGATACCCCTTATAGAAATGCATGGGTTCTGGAAAATTCATTATGTAATGTTGGTTTTTCCAATACTATGTTGGGGTATTGAAGAGGAGTACATTAGCCTTCTAACAAGATTTCATAGTGATACGTTTATGTGGGTGTGCAATAGATTCCTATATTCTCCAGCCAACTACACTATGGTAGGTGATTAAAGATGAATTTTTTCTTGGTAAAAACAAGCTAGAAAGATTTCCCCTTAAAGAAGGTGCACTGGCTTTGGAGAATTGAATGTAAGCTTTTGGGTTTACTTAGGACTATGCCAAAGTCCTAGAACTATGTTGGCTTTCCATAAGAGTTCATAGGAGTAGGATTTGGGCATTTGGATGGAGCTATGACGGTCCTTACAATACCCTGAATGTAGGTTATGATGGGTAAAAAATGTATTTTTAAGTGTTAAGTATGTTGGCTTCAAAGAATCCATCAACTTCTATGAAAATTTTGTAGAAATCCAAATCACCTACAACAACTACACTAGGTATCAATTATAGGAAATTGAGCATCAACATTAATTTAAATGGTAAATATTCATAGGTTTTGAGATTTTGGAATGTGGAAAACTCAATTTTGGAAAAATGATTGATTAATTTGGGTTGAGAAATCAAGTAGAGTCCTTCTTCTAGTGCTAGAAAATTATTGCACTAGAAAAATTTGATCACTAGAAAAGACTAAAAATCCCAAGTGTGGAAACAATTTTGACCTTGAATCCCAAGGCCTTAAAGAAAGAGGATCCAAGGTATCCTAGAAGGTCTGGTCAATCACCCAAGAACTTGAAGAATGTAAACATAGAAAAATGAAATTGTAAATTTGAATGATGAAAAATAAACACAAAAATTAAAACTTGAAATGAATTTTGCATAACCAATTGATGAGTGGCGAGGTACCCCTACACTCAACCATACGAATATGAGCATGCACGCGTGATCCGGTCGAACTCCGCAGACTAAATGCCTTAACACCACAAGAAACACTTGGGGTTAATCGTTCATTGTCTTCCCAGGCTTGCTTGTAAGTGTCACGGTGTATGGTTAAGCAAGTCTGAGGTATGTGATTTTTTTTGGTATTTTCAGTTTTATCGCCTAAGCTATGGGAGGAAGGGTTGAGAAACTAAGCTAACTCTAACTAATGTCCTAAGTCTAAATTAACTAGCGTCAGCATCCGTTCCCACTTACCGGACACACCCTGAACTATGCAACTGTGGCTTACCAAACGCTAATCGTTACTGGGATCACCACACGTAACGCAAGTGCTCGAAGTGGTCGTACTGAGGCACCTATTTAGCTTAAGTGTGATAAGCAGCCGATTCCTTAGCTAGCCGTACACACCCGTGGGTGCTCGTAACTAAGTCGTACTTATCACACGTTCTAGCCTAGCAATGAGTAGCCGATTCCTTGACTAGCTGTACACATTGGACTACCACTGGGATTACCAAGCGCAGAATCCTGGAATACGCTACTGGGTTACCAAGCAGCCAATGCTCGTAATCAAGTCGTACTCATGCGTTGCGACAAGCAGCCGATTCCTTGACTAGCCGTACACGTCCGTAGACGCTCGTAATCAAGTCGTACTTGTATGCACTAGGAAAGTAGTAAATAAACAACAATAAAACCACATGCTGCAAGGTTTATCCAATCAAGTTCGTGTTTATTGCCGTACGCAACTTGGGTTCAGGTTACAAGCTGCCTGAATAAAGAGCCATTCACTCTAGGACTCCTACTGTGGGCACATGGGGAAAAATTCTAACTCTGGAGTGATCAATCTGCTAGAGCTTCGCTACTTCTAGCCAGGATTTGGAAATAAGGGGAGTGCCACCTCTTATTTATAGATATGGCGACGGACCGCGATATCGCAGGGAAAGACGCGATATCACGTACGCGATATCGTGTACGCGATATCACGGCACAGTGTATGTCGTGTCTCATCACCAATGAACTATAAAATTTATTAAAATATTACAATTATTAAAGTATAAAGTTCAAGTAGTATAGATTGTGCTCTCAAATACACAAAAAGCTTACTTGGATGTAGCTCAAAGCCTATTGAAGTTGGTAGGTTATGTTCTATAGTCAAACTCCATGATCTAGGTACTTGCCCATTACAATCACTAAGAACTTCTTACTGGTTCTCACTTTAATCTGCAACTTTGGTTACTAGTGATGTAAATAGTGATGTTTGACTCTTCTTGTAATGGTACTATGATAAGAGTCTCTAGTGCTCAGGTAGATACCAATGTACTCCAAATTTCTCATGAAATGTCAAATGGATTCAAGAATTCTTGACATTGAAAAAGGTGATTAGGTTGATAGGTTGAAAAAGGTGATTAGGTTGATATCGTGGCACAGTGTATGTTGCGTCTCATCATACCCCCATGACTGAATGAAAACTCGTCCTCGAGTTCCTTACAATGATATCAGGTAGGTATGGGATTATTAGGGGAAATGGAACTAATGGGATGACATGTGAACGGTCTTTATTACAAGATTTGACAAAAACTGGTGTTCATGACAACAAGGGTGAACACCTTATTACAATGATATCAGGCCACAGTTGGCAGTTGAGAGAAAAGAGGAGAGAGAATAGAAGAGAAGAAGAGAGAAGAGTCTTGTTGCTGCCAACGCCTAGATTGCGCCTTCCATTATCCATTCGTAAGCTCATTATCGATCCTGCTCCTTGCATAGTTGCTTTAGTGCTGCTCCATTTCAAGTGTTTGTGCCAGATCCATTCTGTTGTTATATGATTGCCATCTGCACACACAACACAATCATATATTAGCAAGGGTAATTGAATCATTAAGTAAAGCATACCTTACTTCGGTGTAAGTTCCTTGGCTAAGTTGTGGTATGGCTGATATGGATCTCAGAAAATGTGGATGATGACTACCGAAGGTGTAGGGGTTAGGAAGAGAAACGAAAAAATGTGGGGCTTAGGATAAAAATCGAAAAATCAGGCCCCATACCCCCATGACTAATCGCGAACCTCCGGTAGCGTTAGAATGGAGAAAGAAAAGGAGTAAGAAAGATAGGTAAAAAGGGACAACTATGGCATCAGTGAAGTGATGTCAAGATGGAAAGGAAAAAAAATAAAATTAATTGCAAAAATGTTAAGGAAAAGAAGTGAACTAATGTTCCAAATAGGAATGTCAATGGGTCCTCCCCAAAGCAGGCTCATGCCCTTAATGCCCTGACAATCCCTCATTCAAAGAGTCCGTAGGCGCTGGGAATGTCCTTTGGAACAAGAGTTAAAGTCTTAACCATAAGAATTTACC
Source organism: Gnetum montanum (assembly GCA_015680685.1). Lineage (NCBI taxonomy): Eukaryota > Viridiplantae > Streptophyta > Gnetopsida > Gnetales > Gnetaceae > Gnetum > Gnetum montanum. The sequence goes on from MNCI01007203.1 coordinate 896,652, forward strand.
AAAAAGAAAAAAATGCATCAACCAAAATATATACTAATGATACAACCGGCAATGAGGTGAATAATGGAAAGAAGGATGGAAAGAAGAGAAGTGGAATGGAATCCCAAGAACAAGGTGGTGTACAGCCCCTT